>OY992540.1:173430105-174030105 GCA_963921195.1 Pegoplata infirma
ATAGTCATATACAATATTGTATAGGAATATAGATTTGTATATGTTTATATCTGACACTATATGTTTCTAGATAAAATTATATATTGGAAAAAATATTTCAATAATTTCCAATATAGTCTCAGATAACGTTATATATTATTATATGTGGTCACATATATTATTATATATGCCGTATATAAATATACTAGATTGGCCAAATTAAATACAACTCCTCATATAAATATATATGGTACCATGTCAAATAATGTATTATTATATTACAGCAAAAAAGCAAAAATTTTCTAAGTTAATTTTGATATTATTTTATGTAATTTTATACAAAAAAAAAAAATAAAAATTGTTGAGAAAAACAAATAATAAAAATTATAACAAAAATTTATTTATATTTTTACCAAATTAAAATGATTAAAAAAACAAAACTTGGAAGATTGTTGCTTATTCTAATTTTAATATAACCCAAAAAGAAAAAAACCTAAATGAATTCAATAACTACATTAAAATATTTGTTTTAAGTTTTAAAATTAATGGTCCAATTTTTTTTTTTAAAAATTTATATGAAATATCAGATTATATAATTTTTAATACAATTTGATCAAATTTTACAAATCCACATTAGACCAAAATTCGGATCTAATTAAATCTAATTAAATCTAACAATATCATATATGATATTATTAGACAATTTTAGATAATTTCTGATACAGCCAATTTTGAGATCAGATTAGATCAATTAAGAGCTGCTACCAGATTAATTAATTTATAATTACATAAAGGACCAGATTAATATTTTTACTCGGGTTATTTTTCAAATATGTGACTTTTTTCCTATTAAACGTGTATTATTAAACTTAAACAATTTTTATACAAGCTTAAAAATGTATTTAAAAAGTAAAACAAAAAATTCTGACTGCCCGCCCGAGTAAAAAAAAAACTTTTTTGATCTAATTTGATCTCAAAATTGGCTGTATCGAGTTGGATCAGATATTGATCTAAATGTATTATTTTAGATACACATATATAAAAAATGATATAATTAGATCCGAATTTTGGTCACATCCAACTAAATCCACTTGATCTTATTTTATATAAATTAATATAGATTTATATAATTACATAAAGTCAGATATATTTATGTATAACCTCAGATAAGAAAATGGATCCGCAATAAATCTCAGATAAATTTAGATCTGAACATATAAAAACTCATATATAATTTAACATGATTGTATCAATTTATATATCATTATATCAAAACTTTTTTACTAGGGCGAGTAAAAATTTTAATATTGCGTCACATAAAATTATATAACGTTTGATCTGTCCTCGAATACAATTAGATATAATTTTATCCCAAAAATGGTGGATAGAATTGCATTAAATTAGATTTATTAATATCTTATTTTATTCATTTGTATATAGTATAATACAATTTTGTCCGAAATTTGTCTCTATCCAATGGCATCAAATTATATGTGATTGGATACAATAAGATCCAATTATATCTAATTGTATAACATTTTATAACATAACATACATATCACAGGCCAACGATACATACACCAAATAAAGTTTGTGTACGCTTCGAACCAGAAGATGTAGTTTATCAAACTGTAAAAATACTTGTAAAATTTTTAAACTGTAAAAAAAAAACTTAGAAAAATTTCAAACTGTAAAAATATAAAAAAATTGGACTTTATTTCACCCATTTTTTAAATAAATAAGGTTAATCCTAATCTTAATCCGGTTTATTTTTATTGATCCAGTCTTGCATAACCCATTTTGGACCAAGATTCAATTTTCTTTTTTGGAAAAAGGTACTTTTTTAGGATAATTAGCACCCGCTGATCTCAAAAATCTTGTCAAAAAAATTTTTTCAATGTGCCGTTTTCTCAGAAAAGCCTGCATTTCAACTTTTTATGCAATTTTAATATTTGGATTTATTTGCTATTTTATTAATTTATTTCATTATTTTCAAAACAAATCATTTCAAAATAATTCAAATTAGTGGAATTTGATCATTAATTAAATCTAAAAAAAATTTAAATTAGTCAAAAAAGTTAAAAGCCGAAAATTAAAAAATGCTAAATTATCGTTTTTGCTTGAAACAATTTCTGTGCTGATTTGCATTGCACTTCATGGACATAGAAATTGCGGTGGTCAAGCGGGGATATTTTTTTTAATTGCAGAAAGATGAGACTTAACATTCCTAATCATATTTAAGGTCTGAACAGAACAAGCCCGGCACGACTTTTTCCATACGATTTGACAGTTAAAAACCGTGACCGGCACGACAAAAAATTAAAACTTATTTTATTTTATCTCCGGGTTCTCTCAATCTCCCTCCCTCTCACACTCCTAAAAAATCACGGGGTTGAAATTGCCTTACACAACAGCTGACTTTTTCTGTGTTGTTTTCTCAAAACAGCTGTTAAAAAATACAGGGCAGAGTATTTCCGTATGTTGTGTTCTATTCCAGTCAAATAAAATGCAAATTTTTATAGGTGTGTTAAACATTTTAAAAATGTATGCCCTAAAAAGGCAAACATTTTTTTTTAGAAAAGAAATCACCATTAGTTAAGCCATATGTTTGTGTTTTCCAATTTAAAAAACGCCATATTACATAAAATAAAAGAAATAATCTATCTTGATATGTCTTCTCATATAGATGGTTATTTTAATTTATCCTAATATTATTCACATAGTGAAGTCAGTTTTCCTTAAATTTATTTTTTTTGGTTCAGCCTAATATATTTTGTCTTTTAAAATTAAGCATTTTTGTTCCGTCCCCCTTAATGTTTTAACTTTCATAATACGCTAACGCATGTAGAAAATCATTTTTTTTTCAATCCACTATAATATCTTTCATATAAAACCTTTTTTTGTACATACATACTACTTATTTTTTTCTACAAAACATACATACATATTTTCTCTTACATACAAAACGCTTTTTTTTTTGCTACCCCCATATTTGTAATATTTTTTCTACATTTTTTTTTATAAAACATTCTAAATGATCAGTGTATATAAAAAAAATTCTAACACACGGTGTAATTTTTAGATCTCTACTATGTTTGATATTCTAAAAACGATGGTTTGTTTACATTCTAATCGTTCAAACACGACATGTTGCGCGTTCGTTTAAAAAAGCATAGCAAATTTTTTAATTTGCTGTTTAGCATCATAGTAAACATTCTCATTCCCAAACACTGTACTCTAAAAGTAGTGTACTCTGAAGCGAATGATTTGGTGTCAGCGAAGAAGGGAGTACATTTGAGCTCATGTCTGTTAAATACTGCGCGATCACCATAGTTACGATGTATTTGTTGGCGTTGTTGATTGCCATCAAAATTAGCACCCTCGTCATCACTCATCAGAGCCGTTGCCCGTTTCCATAATTGCATACTTTTGTTGAATAAACAGCATTTTCATTTTATGTTCTTCTTCTAGGCGGCGTATTTGCATATCACGACGGTTCCTATTCGAGCTTCTTGATACTACACTTGGTGACTTGCTACGACATCCCATACCTACCTTGTTCATACCAAATGTGCCCGCATTCATCGGCGACTGAAACGTTCCGTCTTCGCTTGCAACTTGATCACCATTGGCCACAGCTTCATCACCGGTCGCATCTTCCATTGCCGTTGTACCATTACATTTGCTGCACGACCAATCTTTATCAGCTATTGTACCATCGACGCCAACACACACGAAGTGAAACCACACATTACATACGTCGCACTGTACCATATCATCGTTATCGGCTTGCCGACATTCAGGGCAACTTGCCCCAGTAGCACTCATCTTTGCTTGACTTCTTGTTCTGACCATTTCCTCGTACCTACGTGTTGAGAAAATTCCGCATTAAGCTCAAAATTTCAAGAATTTTAGCAGCACAACAAATTTTTTAAAGAAATGTTCGGGTTGACCAAGTTAAAACAGCATTCAAATACCCACAAAACAGATAAACAAACTTGTGCGGTTTAAATAAGAATACAATTTTATTTTCGTATTCCAATTAGTTGAAATGCTTTAAAAAACTATAAAAAACAAGTTAATTACAATGAAAATTAATAAAGAAAAAATGGATGCTTACTTTGGTCTTCCTTTGCCACCGTTTAATTCAAATATGACATTATAATGAAAAAGAGAAAACAAAATAAAACTTCACAAAGAGGCAGTGATGCCACAGTAATAAAAATAAAAGGATTGCCAAAGACCAAAATAATCATAAATAAATTATTAAAAATAAGTTTAGGAATTCCCTGGTAGCGGGTTTGTAACAATGATATTTATTTTTCAGCAGTTAAAATTTAATGTTGCTGTCTGTACAAATGAAAAATCTTATGCCTTTCAACTATTTTGTCACTAAAAAATATTTTGTGTAAAATATTTTTTGAAAAATCATTAAACAAAAGCGGATACAAAAAAATTTATTGTGCGTTTTAAAATTTTAATATATCAAAAATGTGTTTTTTAACATTTTTTTAAAGTGACGATTTTTTGACGACTTTATTTAAAACTTTTGACGATTTTGACGACTTTTTTTCTAAATTTTGACGATTTTTTACAAAAAAAGCCTGGCAGCACTGCTCTGGACCATGGAGTGGTCTGTGGTGTTAACATTTTTAGTATTTATTAACGTATTCTTTTCATGACGATTTTTTGATGACAAATTTTTTTCAACTTGACGATTTTTTTTTAAAAATTGACGATTTCTCAAAAAAAAGTTGACAGCACTGAGTACACTAAGAAAAAAAAAATCTCAAATCAAGCAAAAACAACCTCATATTGAAAATAAAACAGTGACAAAAGTCAACAAACTTTGTTTTTTCTCAATTTGAAAATATTCATGGACACTTTTAATATGACTTTAATATGACAACATTTTAAAACTGAAATGAAAGAACTGTGATTTGAATATGTTTCATGTTCAAATCAAAGGTGTTTATAATCAAATTAAAGTGAAAGTCATGTTTAATTTAAAATTGACCATTATAAATATATAATTGTTTTATACTTATCTCTTAAAATTTTCTTTTGAAATAAAACAACTCAATTTTTCTTATACATTTGTATATTTTTTTTATTTTTCTTTAAAATTATTAAAAAGGTACATTTGTGTTATATATTTTGTATATCGTCGCTGCTTTAAAGAAAACACCACCTTTTCAAGCATTTTTCAAGATGCCCACAAATTTGCTTAATTTTATCTTTTCGTGGTGCTTTAATATAATATAAATTTTGCAAATATTTTAATAATATTGCAATAGCCTATCTCCATTAAGTTATAAAAATAACCCTTGGAAATAGGCCAAAAATAACCCAAAAGTTCACAATTTAGCTTTTCTTTAAGTTTCTTTAAAAAAATGTTAAATACACACAGTTGTTTTCGTAAGAGCAGCGACGGTATTGAAAAAGAAACCCAATAATGTAAAGAACATATTCCTGGTGGTCATTTCAAGTTAATGATCCCCTCCTGGACTCCATATAACTTTCGACTTCTTCAAAATCTTTTTCTTTTCACTGTTTTGAATTTTATCTTGACAATTCACTTTTTACTCAATTTTTTTATTCTTTTAATTTAATTACTTATTTATTAACTTTTTAAAATTTTATATGGAAAATTGTTTTTTATTAATGGCACACCACGATAATTTTTAATTATAATTGATTATTTTCAAAGCGTCATTGTTAAAATGGTTTAAATCTCATATTTAAAATGTTTATAATCAAAATGACGATTTTTAACATGGCGATACCATGAAATGAAAATGAGTTCTTGAATACTTAATTCAAAAAAGCAAAATTTTAAAATTAAGGCCGAAACATTTTAAATATTAAAAAGTTCAACTTCATTATTAAAATTGTTTTTTAAAATTTGAGGATTTTAAAAATGAGTATGAAAATTTTTGATTTGACTACGATTTTTTCCCTCAGTGTACAAGTATTAGTGACAGCACACGGTGTAACTTTTGACGTTTCATACAAAACGTAAACAAACCATTAAAATACATGCATAAAAGCTCACACGTACAGGCACACATACAGTAGGCAGCGATGATAATTCTGTACTAAAAACCATACCACCATATTGGAAAGTACTCAATTAGCAACATTGTTTGCATACTAGTCTGTACTGTGGCACAGACTAATACAGACTCGACATAAGTGACAGGTGTCAAAAAAGTATTCTTTAACCATATGGTTAATATTTTAAAAATATTCTACGAATTAGGTTAGAAAGAGAAAACTGATATGACGCGCCATAAGAAAAATGGATGCCAGATCGGTTTTTGTTGTTTCACTCACTCCTAAGTCGTAGGAAGTGTTGCCATGTTAGCGTAAAACGGACTAAAAACCGCTGTGTTGTTTCCTAAAATCGCTTAGTTTTTCCCCATTTTTTCTTATAAAACTCTACTGTCGAGTCTGTATTTAGTCTGTGACTGTGGTCTCTTCACAATACAGCCAGGGGTGCCAGATGATTTCGATGAAAAATCGGCATATTTTCCAAAAAAAATCGGCATTATCGGCACTTCAATTTAAAAAATCGGCAAAAAAATCGGCAAATGGAAAATAACCATTTTAAATACAATAAATTACATTTCTATTGACAAATAAAAACGAAAGAGAACATTTTGGCATTAATATATGTATATAATAAATTTAATAACATAAAAATCAATCAGTAATAACCATTTTTTGTCTCTACAAAATTTTAAAATTTTTTTTTCCCAAAGAAAATTAAAAAATTAAAATTTTTAAAGACCAAAAAAATTTTCGATTATCATAAAAATGATTTTTCAGTAATGTCCTAATATTAACTAATATTTTCAGCAAAAAAATCAAAAATATTCTTTTTCAGATTTTTCCGTTTTTTAAGATAAAAAACAGACCCACAGGCAAATTTTTTTACCCCAACGATAAGCGAAAAAATGTGTTTTCTACAGACAGTTGGACGGATATAGATAGGTTGACTTAAAGTCGATTTAGGACCATGAATATATATTCTTTATTGAGTTCTAGACCTATATTTCGTATTACAAATGGAATGACAAACTTACATACATACACTTTAAAAAAAATGGTCCAGTTTCCTACTATAAATTGGGTAAATTTCTACAAATTCAAATAATATGCTACTATAAATTGTGTAGACTTCCAATAATTTTAGGTAAAACTGCGCAGTTTTCGTAAATTTACCCAATTTATAGCAGGATTCCGAAAAAAAGAATATAAAAAGCGACCGTGTTTTTGAGTTGATCAAAAAATCGGCCTTTTTGGAGCAAAAATCGGCAAATCGGCACTTTGATAATTTTGAGGCAAAAAATCGGCAAAATGCCGATAAATCGGCAAATATGGCAGCCCTGAATACAGCAGACAGCAAAATTTTTACATGGATTTGTAAATTTTGCTCTCTGCTGCTTGCTGCTGTATTGTAACCCGCTGTCTACACCTGGGAGAAATACTGAGATATTTGTATCAAGAAACGTCAAAATCAATCGCAAAGAAATTTCTCTCAGGTGTGGACTAAATATTAGTCTCAGTATTTGATCTCATCAGATAGTTGTTATGAGATATCTCATAACAACAATCTGATGAGATTGGATCAGATCAAGTGTCAAATTCACTTATATTTGTATGTTTACAATTGTTTTTTGGAGCAAATGGCGTCGAAAAAAGGAAAAATAAAATAAATCATTAAAAAATAAGTGTATAAACAAATGTATGTGCTTAAATAATAGATTGTACATATATTTATGATGAAAAACATACATAGTTATTCCACGGCTGATTGAAAATTATGAAATTTCATAAGAATAATTGCAGCTCGTTTTCCACACCATTTGATATTGAGATAAATATTGAAATTTCCCAACTGCTTCTCTGCCGACGTTATCTCAGCTTTCATGAAAAAATTCTCCCACGTGTAGATGGTGCGTAAAGAGACACTAAAGTACACTGTTCGATTTCACGGGAAAAAAATCAGTCAAACTCCATATAAAAAAATAACTTTTAGCAACACTACACTCAAAATAATAACTCTGTTAAATTACAGAAAAACTCTTCTAATTTAACAGAGTACACCATACTTTTCCAGATATAAAAAATACTATAAAACTCTGTAAAATGATTTTGACAAAAAAAACTGTTAATTTACAGAGTTTCTAGTAAAATATTGGTTAAATAAAATAAAATTAAACACCATTTAGCAAATAAAAACTCTGTAAATTTACATTTATTTGTAAAATGCATTTGATGCAACCAAAATTTTACAGAAAATACTTTGTAAATTTACAGAGTTTAGTAAAATACATGTTATTTCGTAAAATTTTTATACGATTTTTTTTTTTGCACTTTTTTAACATTTTCTCAAAAAAAAAAAAAAAAAAAAATACAGATAAAATTTTGGTGTTTTTACAGAAAACTCTGATTTTAACTATGAAATTAAGATTACTCAGAAAGAATTAAAAATTCAGATAAAACTTAGGTTTTTTGTTATAGAAAACACAGAGTATTTCGCCTAAATCTGTATTTAAGCAGAAACCTCTGTTAAATATCTGAAAAATTAAGATTACAAAGTTAAAGGTAATATAACAGATGAATCTTTGTTTTTTTGTCACAACAAAATACAAAGTATTTTCTTTAAATCTGTATTTTGACAGACAAATCTGTCAAATATCTGTTGAATTGAGATTACAGTCATTTTACAGAGTATTTTCCAGAGTTATTATTTTGAGTGTAGGAATCATAAGGAAATTGTTGAAAAAGTTTTCACGCATTTTTATTATACAAAACAATTTAAATTGCCGTGAAAAAGTGACATTTCAGTTTTGTTATGATCGTTTCTTTCTTATAATTGTCAGAAGTTGTTGATTTGATAAGTGAAATTTTCAACGTAAAAAACAGAGTTCTTAGCTGAAACCTCCATATCGTATATGAGGCATTTCACGCCAACTGTTCCACTACAGAAAAACCATAGTGGTTTCAATGGGATATCATTTGCAAAGTATTCGCTCTTAGGGTACTATTAAATAACAAAAATAAAATTAAAGTTTTTCCAAAAAGTGGGCCTTGTAGGCGTGGTCAAATATTGAAAATATCAAACTTTTTTGCCTGAGTACCTTTACTTCAATATTTATGCAAATTAAATGAAACACAGTAAAGTCTTTAAGACAAAAGTTTTTTTATAGATTTTTGTATGGGCTATCGATTAAAAAAATAAAAATTGGAAAATTTTCAGAAGAAGTTCTAAATTTTTCAAATTTAAACTTAAACTTTATTAATCAAAAAACACGCCGCAATTTTATTTTTTTTTATTTTTTTAAAAAAAAAGTTAAAGTGCTTTTCTATCTGTTCAGAAATTTTCAGAGATGTGTTTTGCCTTGTTTTCGAGAAATCAAATGTCAAAGACTGCTATACGCTATACTGC
The DNA here is from genome assembly GCA_963921195.1 of Pegoplata infirma. Taxonomy (NCBI): domain Eukaryota; kingdom Metazoa; phylum Arthropoda; class Insecta; order Diptera; family Anthomyiidae; genus Pegoplata; species Pegoplata infirma. Next base: position 173,439,542 of record OY992540.1, read on the forward strand.
TATATAAAATGAAATATCGTTCGTGACTAATTTTTTTCTTTCATGAGCGTGCGTAATCGTTATTAAACACTCACTCACGCTACCATTGCCTCTTAAAATATTTTTTAATAATATTTCTCATACGCACACGTTTTATACACCATTATTGTATAAAATAAGCGTGTTGCAATCTTTGACATTTGATTTCTCGAAAACAAGGCAAAACACATCTCTGAAAATTTCAGAACAGATAGAAAAGTCCTTTAACTTTTTTTTTTAAAATTAAAAAAAAATAAAATTGCGGCATGTTTTTTGATAATTAAAGTTTAAGTTTAAATTTAAAAAATTCAGAACTTCTTCTGAAAAATTTCCAATTTTTATTTTTTAATCGATAGCCCATACAAAAATCTATATAAAACTTTTGTCTTTAAGACTTTACTGTGTTTCATTTAATTTGCATAAATATTGAAATAAAGATGCTCAGGCAAAAAAGTTAGATATTTTCAATTTTTGACCACGCCTACAAGGCCCACTTTTTGAAAAAACTTAAATTTTATTTTTGTTATTTAATAGTACCCTAAGAGCGAATACTTTGCAAATGATTTCATATTGACACGACACAACTTTTTTTTGCTGAACATTTGGTGTGGAATGCCTCATATGTATATTTTTATGTATATGTAACCACAGACTATAAACAGACTCGACAGTAGAGTTTTATTAGAAAAAATGGGGAAAAACTAAGCGATTTTAGGAGAAAACACAGCGGTTTTTAGTCCGTTTTACGCTAACATGGCAACACTTTCTACGACTTAGGAGTGAGTGAAACAACAAAAACCGATCTGGCATCTATTTTTCTTATGGCGCGTATATCAGTTTTCTCTTTCTAACCTAATTCGTAGAATAATTTGAAAATATTAACCATATGGTTCAGAACTACTTTTTTGACACCTGTCACTTATGTCGAGTCTGTATTAGTCTGTGATGTAACTATAGGTGTGTTTTTTTCGAGTTTGTTATAAAATTCCCATACAAATTTAAGTAGGTATACACTTGATAAGTAGGGATATTTATATATTCTTAAAAGTTAAGTATCTAAAAAAAGTTGTGCCAAATCTTGAAATTTTCGTTTATATCACTTACCAACACTTTTTTTATTTTGAAAAGTCAACAAAAAAATAAATTAATTACAAAAATTAGTTTGAACAATTTTTTTTCACATCAAAAAAATAAATATTAAAATTCCTTTATAAATTCTATTAATTAAATAAAAGTATCTTCAATAAAAATTAATAAAGTGATACCAAGTACATTCAACAAAATAAAAAGAGTTGCCAAAATTGTAATGTTAAGTAGTGATATCGTTTTTTATAAGTAGTTATAGTCAAAAACTTAAATATATAAAGACTAGGCAATAGTCAATTCTTTTTGACGTTTAAAGGTGGTGTTAGTTTTACAAATGGTATCTGGGAAAGCTGGAAATTTTGTTTACCTTTTATTTTTCGTTTAATTTTGCTGGTTGTTTTGATTTAATTATAATCATTTCGTTTTTTTATTATGTATTTTTTTATTTTCAAGTGACACAACAATAATTTTCATTCATAATTTTAAAATTTTTTAATGTTTATTTGTCGTTATTCCCAAATCGTTCCCAAAAAAAAGATTGCCATCTGTATATAACGACTTCGTTATTACTGACAGTACTATTCATGAGTTACCCCTGGTTATAGTTATATATAAAAAACTCGAAAAAACACGCCTTATATCGAATTATATATTTGTCGTTATAAAAAATTATAAACCTTATTTTCGGTTTATTATTTGGTTACAGGTATATAAACTTGAATCGGGCTCGTGTTTGTCTGGAACATCAGAGATGGCACTAGCAGGTTATTTTGCCAATAAGACTTTAAAAGAAATTGATTTACCAAAAAAGGTATGTGCCGTTAGTCGTTGTTACAGAGCAGAAACATCTGGCTTAAACGAAGAAAAGGGGATTTATAGGTGAGTCGTATTTACCATGTAACTTTTAATAGTTATAATCAGGGACCTTCATACACTAAAAAACTACACTCAAAATAATAACTCTGTTAAATTACAGAAAAACTCTGCTAATTTAACCGAGTACATCATACTTTTCCAGCTAACAAAATTTCTTGGTAATTTTACTAAAATACTCTGTAAAATTATTTTGACAAAAAAAAAAAAAACTGTTAATTTACAGAGTTTACACTAAGAAAAAAAAATATTAAAATCAAACAGAAACAACTTTAAATTAAATATAAAACAGTGACGAAATAGAACAAAGTTTGTTTTTATTTAATTTAAATATGTTTCTAGTTGTTTTTAACATGACACGATTAGTTGACAACATTTTAAAATTAAGATGAAACAATATTGTTTTAAAATTGGCCATGCTAAATTTAAATATGCAACAAATTTTAATTTAAAATTGACCAATATTAATTTAAATATGGGAAATTTTTTTCTTTTGCAGATTTTTACTTACCTAAAAAAATGAAATTTAAAATAAAACAATACACATTTTTGTTTTAGTTTTTTTTTATTTTTAAATTATTTTTATAATATTTTTTAATAACACAGCAAAAAAATAACACTACTCTAATTGTACATCTAAGGGTAGAATTACATCCAAGGCTTTGGCTTTAAATATTGCTTGTTGGCTTTGGTTTTTGCTATACATAAAAAAAAATTAAAGCCAAAGCCTTGGATGTACTTCTACCATAATTGTTGCACTACATCTAATTACAACAAATTTAATTAAATTCCAAAAATAAAAAATAAACACATTTAGATTAATACTTATATACCAAATACAAAAAACTGAAGTTAGTAGTTTTCATTTTCTGCCAATTACAAAGACACACCCTCTCCTCACTTTTTCTGTCTTTATTTTTTCACTTGTTTTTTTTACTTTTTCAGTTTTATTTTTGTTTTTATTGTTAATTTTGTTTTTCACTTTAGTTTTTTAATTTTAATTTAGTTAATTTAATTAATTTCACTTAAAAATCGTCACATTTCGAGATGTGAAAAAATAGACGTCTTTTTTTAATGAAACAATATTTTAACATTGTATCTACTTAAAACAAAATTGCACAACTTTACTATATTTCTTGAAAAAAAAAACTTTTAATGTCAAAAACTAAAATTGTTCAACTTTAAAATAACCACGAAAAATATTATTTTTAATACAAATATTTGAAAAAGATTTTTTCAAATTTTTAACGACTTTTAATGACAGCATATTAAATTTAAAGTGATCAATTTTAAATCAAAATTGTTTGCAACTTTAAAACAAACATATTTTGTTAAAATCAATCAAAAACAATATTGAAATTCAAATTTTTCCAGAAATATGTAACATACTTAAAATAAACATGAAAATATTTGATTTAAATATGTTTTTTTCCCTCAGTGTATAGTAAAATATTGGTTAAATATGAAAGCTTTTTGACAGAGAAAATTCTGTAATTTTACTTTAAAACTTTGTAAAGTGATTTGGACAAAAAAACTGTTAATTTACAGAGTTTCTTGTAAAATATTGGTTAAATAAACCACCATTTAGCAGGGAAAACTATGTAAATTTACATATATTTTTAAAATTCATTTGATGCTTTACGGAAAAAGCGCTGTAAATTTACAGAGTTTAGTTAAATGCATGTTATTTTGTAAAATTTTTATAAGATTTCTGAAAAAAAAAAATGTTTTAACATTTTTTGCTACTTTTTCAACTTTTTCTAAAAAAAAAATATACAGATAAAATTTTGATGTTTGGTAACAAAAACAAAAGCTACTCAAAACAGAAAACTTTTTTGGTTATAAAAAAATACGAAGTATTTTTCTTAAATCTGTATTTTAGCAGAAAACTCTGTTAATTATATGTAAAATTAAGATTACAAAGTAAAAAGTAATATAACAGAGGAAACTTTGTTTTTTTGTCACAACAAAATACAAAGTATTTTCTTTAAATCTGTATTTTGACAGAAAACTCTGTCAAATATCTGTTGAATTGAGATTACAGTCATTTTACAGAGTATTTTACAGAGTTGACTTCACTAAGAATGACCCAAAGAAGAGAAGTTCTTCAGTTCATGCACGCAAACGTAACAATATAAAATTTAAAACCACATTTGGAATGGCAAGTTAAATTTTTTTTATTATAAGTGTGTATGTTTTATTACGTTTTCATTTGCTTCATGTGTGTGTGCTTGTTAAGACATGTCTGTCGATTTTTGTAGTTTTTAAATTTGTTTTGTTATTTTGTTTTCTTAGTCGCAATTCACAACAGGCAATTTTTATGTTTCTCTTTTGAACTTGCCGTATATGTTTACACACTGGCAATTCTGTTCGGCAATTCCAAAAAGAAATGTGAAAATACTCTACAGAGTGAGAGTTGCGAATGAAAAAACAAAACGAATTGCCAGTACGAGCAAGTTTTTTCCCCTTTCCCTTCCTCTTACCTCTCTCTCCTATAAACTAACGCACCATCTACACGTGGGAGAATTTTTTCATGAAAGCAGAGATAACGTCGGCAGAGAAACAGTTGGAAAATTTCAATATTTATCTCAATATCAAGTGGTGTAGAAAACGAGCTGCAATTATTCTTATGAAATTTTATAATTTAGAATCAGCCGTGGAATAACTATGTATGTTTTTCATCATAAATATATGTACAATCTATTATTTAAGCACATACATTTGTTTATACACTTATTTTTTAATGTTTTATTTTATTTTTGATTTTTCCGACACCATTTATCCAAAAAAACAATTGTAAACATATAAATATAAGTGAATTTGACACTTGATCTCATCCAATCTCATCAGATTGTTGTTATGAGATATCTCATAACAACTATCTGATGAGATCAAATACTGAGACTAATATTTAGTCCACACCTGAAAAATATTTCTTTGCGATTGATTTTGACGTTTCTTAATACAAATATCTCAGTGTTTCTCCCAGGTGTAGACAGCGGGTAAGAATTGCGGCAATTAAAATTGCCCTGTATAAGTTGGGACCAGAGTTGGGCACGAATCATTACCATTGAGTTTTCAGTATCATTAATCTGTTCAATGTTAATGATTTTTTATTTTCATTTCAAATTCTTTACACAATGTTAATGAAAATCATTTTTTCAATTTCATTTGTTTACACATTGTCAATGAAATCGAATTTTTGATTTCATTGTCAATGTTAATGAAAATGAAATGCCCCATACAATTTTTTTTATTAACAAATTAAAATTTTTATGACAACTTTAAAAACATAAAAAAAACTATTATTTTTTTTTTATTTATTTGAGAAAATCGGTTATTTTGCTACGTAAGCGAAAGGAATTGTCTTTAAAAAGCGCTTTGTTCTTCAAGAAGGGGCCCTTATACCCAAAATCCGATTTTGCCCATTTACGCAAATAACCAGCCAATGATCATAACGTCGGTGCTCCAAGCGGAACTGGTATGTGTATTTTAACATTTTTTGAAGAGTCTTTAATAACAGCCAAATTTGTTACTTTTGCGCTGTTTTTTTAAATTCAAATTAATATAAATAGAAAATTTGCAATATTATATAAATATTAATGAAAGAAATATTGTTTTTAAGCACCGCGAAAGGTCAAAATAAAGTTGATTTGTAAGCCTCTCCAAAATTTTTTGAAAAACACATACCAGTTCTGGTTGGGGCACCGACGATAAGATTTATTTGTGGCAAGATTCAGGCGTCTAGTCTTTTTAGTTTGGAATGCATCGTGCTTTCTCAGACGGACGGACCTCGATACACTGAAAAAAATAACCTTCCTGATATTAATGAAGCGGATTCATTATTTTGTTTTCATTACTTAAATGGAGGAATTCATAAGCTGATTGAAATTTCATGCATGTTATGAACAAATTTTATGAAACTTGTTTCATTGGATTTCATAATTTCATTAAAAAATATCATAAGATTTTTTAGAACTAAATACAACTCTGCGTTGCGAATAAGAGAAAGAAAACAGAACAAAAACATAGTACGACGTTTAATTGCACCACGCGTGTTTAGTCTAATTGTAATTTTTTCATGTGTGTTAACTTTTTTCTAATAAAATAAAATAATTTTATATTTTTTTGCTTTGTTATTGAAACTTGTGTGTGTGTTATGCTGGTTATATCTAATTGAAATTACAAGTGAAAAGTTCCGTATAAGTGTTTCTTTTGACTTTTTCTTATAAAATATAATATAATTTGCAACAGAAAAATAGGTTTTTAAGTCATTAAAATTTTGTGATGAAATGTAGGGTAATTTGTGTTGTTCCATTGCTACGTTGTTGCTACGTTTTGGCAGCACGTGTTTTTAAAGTCATCGCGTTTTTGTCTTTTATAGTTTACCTTATATGGCAATTCAGACCAATTTAAGTTTGGAGTAAAATTTTGTTGTGTGTAAAAACTAGGTGAAAACCATAAAAAGTGTGCAATTAAGGGTCATGTCACAGACTCAATTCCGTTCGGAAGTGGAATAAGTGGTTCACTCGTAAAACGCAAAGCAAATACTTTTTTTCGGAATGAAACCACTTTTAGCAATTCAATTCAATTCCACTTTGATTTTTGAAAGTGATTTCATTCCGAAAAAAAAAATTGTTTTGCGTTTTACTAGTAACAACTTTTTTTCAAATCCGATCGGAATTGAGTCTGTGACATGCCCCTAAATAAAATTTCAGTGACGGTTACAGTGATGGTTACATGTGACTTACCAAAATTGTTATTAATGCAAATTTTCACTTATGGGTGTATGATACGTGCTGTTTTTAGGTAACTTGTTCCTAACTTGATTAGGGGCTTTCTATGGAAATTTTGATAACTTTAACCAACATGAATTTATCGTAATTCCCATATCAAAACCTTAATAAAGTTAGCAACTAGTTACTTGTAAAAAGCAATTATCATACGCTCATTACCAACTACTATTCCACATTTAATCAATGGATATTTTCATACATTTTATGAAAAACTTCATAAAACGTTTCAAACAAGTTCTACGAATATTTTCATTATTTATATGCAAGTTTTCATTGAAAGGAACTTTAATGACACCAGTTTCATTAATCAAATGAAACCTGTCTTCGGTTGAAAACGTGAGTCATTTTTCATTAAGGTTAAGTCAATTTTCATTAATTTCACGAAGCTATTTTTTTCAGTGTAGGATGTCTCAGATTCTGAGACATTTTTTTATAGATAAAGTCTTAGATTCTGAGAACTTTTTTACAGAAAAAGTCTCAGGTTCTGAGGAATTTTTTCAATAGAAAAAAGTCTCAGGTTCTGAGGAATTTTTTCTATAGAAAAAAGTCTCAGGTTCTGAGATATTTTTTATGTAGAAAAAATCTCACGTTCTGAGACATTTTTTCTATAGAAAAAAGTCTCAGATTCTGTGACATTTTTTCTTTAGGAAAAGTCCCAGATTCGGAGAGATTTTTTTATAGAAAAAGTCTAAATTATGAGACATTTTTTTTAATAGAAAAAGTTCCAGACTCTAAAACATTTTTTCTATAGAAAAAGTCTCAGATTCTAAGACATTTTTTCTATAGAAAAAGTCACAGATTCTGAGACATTTTTTCTATAGAAAAAGTCTCAGATTCTGAGACATTTTTTCTATAGAAAAGGTCTCAGATTCTGAGACATTTTTTCTATAGAAAAAGTCTCAGACTTTTAAAGTCTCGCATTTTAAAGTCTCAGACTTTTAAAGTAGACAAAATCGCCAAATTATCAAAAATTTATCTCCTAGGTGATTTTTCTCCTGCGCGATACATATACGATATCTTCCTCTTATCATACGGATGTAAAAAATACGAAATCAATACATTTTATTTATTTTCAAAAATATTTTTTATTTTCACTGTTTTTTCGTAATAAATCAACAAAAAATCATAAAAATTGGTGATAAGAGGTAAGTAATGTATTCGCAAACAACGTAAGCATGAATATGCAAAATTTAATATTTTTTTTTAACTACAATAGGTCCTGCAAATTTTCAACAACTCAATGTGCCGTTTTTAAGGAAGATAATCAATTTCAAGAACATGGAAACAGTGAATAAATTATCCTTCATCACTATCGTTTGTAAAACAACTCCTTTAATTTGAATAAAAATACTTTTATCTCCTATGAGAAAATGGCAACATCTTCTTTTTATCTTCTAGGTAAACTTTGAGTGAGATCTTCAATTTATCTTCCAAATGATTATCTGGCAATATTGCGTATTTATCCTCCAGAAGAATTGTCTTCGTATCTCCTGGACGTATCGCTTTCGGGACACGATTTGTACTCACGGGTGTTTCTTCCGCAATACGAAGAAGATATCCCCCGCAATACAATTTATCTTCCAGGTGATACGCTAGCGTGTCTTCTTCGTTTCGAAATGCTTGCAGGGTCATTAGACTGCCCAGAAAAAAACAAAGTTGTTATTTTCTTGGGGGATACCTGCGAATTTTGTTCCTTTTTGTGCAAAAAAATTTCGGTTTTTTTTTGGGATTTTTAAAATAATATCTAGAGGTCGCGATCTCGCGTTTTATAACGATTTATTTTTTTTTGAGTTTTTTATTATTTTAAATTGTTAAATATGATTAATATGATAAAATATTAATAATTTCAGACAAAAAAAAAATAAATTAAAAATTAAATATCGCTCATTCCATGAGATGTCTCCCAGCATCTAATCAAATGTTCTTTAATTTATTTGAAATTTCGCACACAGGTACACTATGGAGCAATTAAAATAAATTCGTTTTTAGTTTCGCGAAAATCCACGAATTCGCGAACGCGAATATATTCGCGAATTCACGGATTTTCTCGGAACTAACAACTGATTTATTTTAATAGCTTCATAGTGTTCATGTGTGCAAAATTTCAAATAAATTAAGGAACATTTGATTAGATGCTGGGAGACATCTCATGGAATGAGCGATATTTAATTTTTAATTTAATTTTTTTTTGTCTGAAATTATTAATATTTTATCATATTAATCATATTTAACAATTTAAAATAATAAAAAACTCAAAAATAATAAATCGTTATAAAACGCGAGATCGCGACCTCTAGATATTATTTTAAAAATCCCAAAAAAAAACCGAAATTTTTTTGCACAAAAAGGAACAAAATTTGCAGGTATCCCCCAAGAAAATAAAAACTTCGCTTTTTTTCTGGGCAGTCTAAGGGTCATTTTAAAATGATATATACAGGGATCTATATTTCATGTATTAATTGTTCATAACATTTTTTCTAATGTACTTTATTTAATTAATTAATTTCGTAATATCAACATTTATTTTGGTTAAGTTCTTTAAAACTTTGTATACATTATGTTTAATTAGTTTTTAGGTTTTAATTTTATAACTAAAGACAGGACTGGTGCCCACGCTCTTTATTGTAGTGAAGGATTCGCCATAGCTTCAAAAATTTATTTACTAGTACCCTGTTAAAATAGAAAATTATTACCAAACACTAATTTTTAACTAAAAATCTATTAAACCTTATTGGTGTCTTCGGAATGGGGGTATACTCACTTTATCATTCCATTCGTAATTCATCGAAACATACGCCTGGGACTCCATTGGTTTTGCTAAATGAATGGTGTTTTAAGTTATGACAGCAAAATTAACTTTAGCATTTTTTTATCTTACATTTATTTATCTTTTAAAAAATTAATTATTTATTTTTATTTATTAATTTATTTTAATTTTATTTATCCTTTCCTTTTTACGTTTTAATTACACAAAAAATAAAACGAAACACGCACACTAAAATACAAAATGAAAATGGCGGTCTGCATTTGTTTTTTTTATGTTTTCCTTCAATAATTTTTTGTGCAAGTAATTTGCGTTATTGTACAAATTATTTAGCTATTTTACATAAACAATTAATAATGATACTTTACATATAAAAATTTTTTACCAAGTAGGATTGCTCAATCTGACACAGCTTTTTTTTGTGTGTATTATTGACACATGATAGAATGTAATACATTCTAGCGATGTCCGTCTGTCTGTAAATGTGCGTTTACCACTGTTGCCAACTATTTTTAACCAAAAACCTCTAAATTTCACAGAAAAAGCGCTAGAAACCGCCAAAAATTAATTTAGCGGGGAAAATTTAAAAATTTCCCGCTAAATTACAAAAAAAAGCGCTAAAAACCGAAAAACTTGGCATTTTTGATTGACAAAAAAGAAAAATTTAAAAAAAAACCTCCAAATTATTTTTTCTACGAAAATTTACTTTTCATTAAAATCGCGCAAGTAAAATTCTCCCGCTAAATTTCAAAAAAAGCGCTAAAATTCGACAAACTTGGCGTTTTCGATTGAAAAAAATAGAAAAATTGGAAAAAACCTCTAAATTTGTCCCACTAAATCCAAATAAAAAGCGCTAGATTTTCCCGCTAAAGCACCGTTCCCGCTAAAACCAATTTTCCCCCGCTAAATCCAAACAAAAAGCGCTAGATTTAGCGGGAAAACCTCCAACTTGGCAACAGTGGCGTTTACACGGGAGAGAAGACTGCTAGACATAGAAAAGATTAGAAGGTACGCAGTGTTGTATTTGATGTATTTTCCAATATGGTGGCAAAATGCTTGTTCTTCCTCATCTCACACGTATTTAATATCAAATTAGATTCTTTGTTTATAAAAAATGGAATTTGTCTTTCATTTAATTAAATTTATTATTTATTTTGCTTAATTCAACGTTTTTTTAAAGATAATACGCACTATTGATAGTTTAAAACCTTTTGTTTTTTCTTTTGTTGTTTTCTTTGTTGTTGTTCTCCTTTATGTTGAATTGTTTTTATTAAACGTCAAAAGTTACATAATGTGCTGTCACTAATACTTATTCAGGCGAAATACGACTCTGTTACACTTCTATTTTTTTTTTCTATGCTGCTAGACAAAGACCAAAACACAACTCTGTGAACCTGTGAATTTGATTTTTTTAATAGTTGTGTCAAATGAAATTCCTCTACAATGTATTATTACTTACCTTTTTTTCCATAATGTTATAAATTTTTGGAAGATTATGTTATTATTTGTTTTGATTTGAAGTCTTTGAATTTTGTAAACATTTTTTTTTACAGATGATATTTAAGAATGATAACGTTTTCTATCGAGATTTCTGTCTTGGGTGAACGCACCTTAACACACATGTACATTTTTAATTGGCATTAAATTTTTATTGGCATTAGATGAAACTATTGCAAATGCAAAAAAAGCATTGGCAATGCTAATTTAGCATTTATTGCCAATGAAATTTTTTGCCATTGGCATTATTTGTACTAATGGCAATAAAACCGCAAAAATGCCTAAAAAAACTGTCGAAACCATGGTTATTCTTAAAATAACCATGGTTTCGACAGTCCTCTTCACATGTGTGGACCCCAATGGGTCCTAAATTTGAATCCAAAAAATTTGGCATTTCCTAAAATTTAAAAATGCTCATATCTCGGTAAATATTGCCGACACAACTAAACAGTCAATTTAATTTGAGCTTTAAAATCAAGATTTTAAAATAAAATTTTTTTTAAAATTCTTTTTCGAAGCAAAATTTTTAAAAATTTTAATTTTTGTGGGAAAATAAATTAGAGAATTTTATTTTCAAAAAACTTTAGCCAAAAATTAAAAATATCAATTATTTTAAAAATTTGTTGTGGAAAAAATTAAATTCTTTAAAATTTGAGGTATGTATGCATTTATTTTTTCTAAATTATAAAATTCAAATGTTTTTATGAAATTTGATTAATTAAACATTTTTTAACAATTTTTCCTTGTCTGTTTAAATCTCTGGCGATCAATAGGTCTATTTTAAATGATTTCAATTATAGAAGGCTAAAAATAGTGTCCTAATACAGAATTTTGCATAAATGTTTTATACCCTCCAACTACAGTATTGTCATTCCGTGTGTAACGCATCAAAATATCAGTCTAGGACCCAATAAAGCATATATATTTATGATCAGTGATCGATGCTAAGACATTCTAGCGATGTCCGTCCGTCCGTCTGTAGTTAACACATTTGGCACGAATATGTCTTATGTTCCTAGGCAGGTTAAGTTCGTAAATGAGCAACCTCTGAAAAATATATTTTTTTTACATGATTTTTTGTGTTTTTGTTAAACAAATGCAACATTTTTATGCTACAAGAAGTTCAAAGTCCTGAATTTGGACCCTGAGAATTAGAAAATGTCGTTTTTTTTGGTCCGTCCCTCCCTTTTATAGGCGTGAAATAAAAAAATCTTTTTAATAATGATAAACTTTTATTTCTTTAGTGCAAAAAGCATAAGAATGAATTTTTAAACACATATTCGAGAGGAAATTTGCCCTCCCCCATTACATAGATGGGACTAATTAATTAAAGGGACCAATTAATTGATGGTTTAATTACCATTTAATTGATGTCAATGGTAATGAAATGTTTTTCATTACCATTGGTTGTATCAATTGTACCAATTAAATTACTTATCAATTTAATTACTAATGAAAATTAAAAAAAAAAAAATAATTACCATTGGTATGCCATCACTTAAAAAAAATAATTACCATTAGTAAAAGTCGTCACAATTTTGTCAAAATCGTTAATATTTGGAAATATCTATTGTTTTTTGTTATATGGTGTTTTAGTTTTTCACATTTTATAAACCAAACACACGTTGATTGCCTTTGTATAACACAATATTTGAAATTTTTATTTGCGTTTTGTTTTTTGTCTTTGACATTTTCATATTTTTTTGTAAAAACATACTTCGATGTTTAAATTTTTAACTTTTCAAAAAAACAAAAATGTGCAAACCAATGGTTTTGAAACTAATTATAATTGGTGTTTTTTAACAATTGGTGCATTTCATTACCATTAGTAATTATTTTTTCAATTAAAAAAATTTAATTACCATTAAATGGTAATGAAAATTTTTTCATTACCATTGATATCAACCAATGGTAATTAAATTTCAATGGTAATGAAAAATTCCCATCTATGCCCCATTACCACTACCGACCCCCCCCTCCCCCCCAAAAAAAAGTAACACGTCCCTGAAGTTTTTTTTATTTTTTTGCATGTTGGAGGGTATAAAAGATTCGGCACAGCCGAATTTAACACTCTTACTTGTTTGTATTGTAGTGGTCCAAACATATTCGGAAAACTTTGTCTTTTAAATTGCCCCTTAATGAAGTAATACTAAATATATTTTCTATTTGTTTAAATATCTTTTCAGAGTTCATCAATTTACCAAAGTTGAAATGTTTTCTGTGTGCTCCCAAAAACAGTCTGAAGACATTTTAGAGACGTTTAAAGATTTGGAGATGAGTTTATTTAAAAAATTGGATTTAAACTTTCGATTATTAGATATGCCTCCAACGGAATTGGGAGCTCCTGCCTACCAGAAATATGATATTGAAACATGGATGCCTGCTAGAAAATTATGGGGTGAACTCTCGAGTTGTAGTAATTGTACAGATTATCAAGCCAAACGCCTAAATATAAAGTACATCGCAAACAATGGCAAGGTTCATTATGCTCATACTGTTAATGGGACTGCAGCAGCAATACCCAGATTATTGATAAGTCTCATTGAATCCAATCAGGTAGTAAAAAAATGAGAAAACTGAAAAAAATTTAGCTTATTGAAAATTTTCTGGTTTATTTTTAGGTTGATAAAAATACTGTAAAGATACCCAAAGTTTTGCTCAATCACATGAGGAAGGAAGAAATTTCGAAAGAAAAAAATATTCCAGAAATCAAATTAGTAAAATATTTAAAATCTAATACATGAAAAGTTTATTCAATAAAATAGTTTTGTTTGCATACTTACCCAGTAAAAATTTGCAAGTAAAAAAAAATTCAGAGAGTAATAGGCAATTTACACTGGTTCTCTAATAGTTTAAAGTAAATTTACATAAAGTTAACAACGAACATATTTAAAAAAAATTAATACTGAACACGTAAAACTTTATTGCAAAAAATTGGATAAAAAATGACAAAGTTCAATTTTAATTTTTTGCAATACTTTATTCAATATTGCGACAAAATTGGATAAAAAAGACAAAGTTATTAAAGTTTAAGTAAAAAATATTTTAATTATTTAAAGCCAGAAATCGTAAAAAACTTGTCCAATCGAAATGAACTTTTTTGCCGTTAATAAGTTAATAAAGCTCGAGCTCTGATCACTAACATTTAAAAAGAAAAAATCGAACAAAATTTTTTTTTTTGCGCGGGTTAAAGTTAAACGATTTGGCTCTTGATCTACATTAGTTTAAGACCATGTGACACAATATTCCGCCCGAACTGTATTCAATTTCAAAAAAAAATGTTCCATATACATTTCGCTGCCATCCTACTAGATATGCAATGATGGAGTACTCGGTCTACAGGCACATTGGAAAAAATGCTTAATTTTAAGAAAAGCCATGAAATTCAAAATGGTCACAGTATGTTCGTGTTGCATACGAACATTTTAAACGCTTGTCATTTTTTTGTTTGTTATCAGCAGGGAAACCAAAAATATGCTCTAAAAACACGTTTTATGCGCTTAAAAATGCCCTTAAAAACGGAAAATATGCTCTTAAAAAAATATGTCCTCTTTTTGGCGGTGTTTTTTACAATTTGTTAGAGAAAATACCTTCCAAATACCGTTATGTGCGGTAGTTAGAGGGTTAAATATGTTCTACAAAAATATTTGCCTTAATATTTTCTACTGAATCTAAAGAAAACATTTAGGGTTTTCACAGTAACGATTAAATTTGCCTTTTTTAGTTTGGTATTTGGCAAATGTGCCAAACGTCAAAAAATGCCAATTTGAAGGTGGCATATTTTTCTTAAAATGCCCAACTAAAACCTTGTCTAAAACCAAAATGCCAGTGTGCAAATAAAAAAAAAAACATAAAAATGACAACAGCTGTGATTGTTTATGTTGAAATTTCGAACGCGGCAACAAAAACATTTATACAAAAAGAAACATACACATTTTTTGTGTTTATTTTAAAATTGTGAATGTAAAAACTTAATTAAAGTTATTTTGTGCGAATTATTAACGAAAAGTGCGCTCACGATATGTAAAGAAAAAATGGTGGCAAATACATGACGTTTAGTAAAATGGCAAATTTGCCAAATACCCAACCAAAAATGGCAAATTTAATCGTCACTGTGAAAACCCCAATTGTTTCATATACACTCAGAAAATTATTGCAGTTACTACATGACGGTCGTTTGTGTAGTAAGTAGTAGCTGTTGTTTTTAACTACAATTTCGGTCGTTTTTGTATGAAAAAATCTCAAACAACTTTTTTTGTAGTAGTTTCAAAAAATAACTACAAAAAATATACTACACTGTAGCAATAGTTGATTTATGTAATTGTTTTTAGTTTTTTTTCTAAAACTCGTTTTTTTCTAGAAATTTTTATTGCAAACGAATGTGTCGAGCGAGTTGGTCGTGCGGGATGCGGAAGGAATTATTTTTATACCAAATAAATAATATCTAAATAAATTAAATTACAATTTATTAAATTTAATTATAACAAAAAATGTTTTTGGAAAAATATTCTTGAGCGAAAGAAAATAAGTGGATAAATGAGATAACAAGTGTGTATAATATAGCGCTCACATAAGCGTGCGTAAAAACCAATCGGAAAAAAACAAAATAAAATGTGTGCGGTGTTTTGTTTTCTTATGAGCGCGCCATCTTTCTTTTCTTTGTATACACAACAGAGCAGGTACATACTTTTTTGAAACATTTCAAATTAATTCTTTTTTTTTATAAATCAATTTTGCCAAAGCATTTCGTTTTTTTTTTATTCCAGACAAATTTTGATCAGTAGCGGTGAAAATTTGAAATGAACTATTAAAAAAACAAAGGTAAATACAATCAATTTATTTTGTTTAACATTTTATTAATATAATTTTTTTCTTCTATAATTCCAGATAAATACATCAAAAAATTGTCATCATGTCGAAATTCTATACAACCAACTGAAATGTATTGCTTTTTAAATAAATAAATATCAGTCACTTAAACGTTTAAGAAATTTTTTAAATAAAATTTCAGGCAAGTGTAGTAAAAACAACTGTATACCGTCTTTTGTAGTAGTTTTTACTACATTTTGTAGTTGAAAATCAATAGTTAAAAACAACAACATGTTCAGTTGTTTTTACCGTTTATGTAGTGGACGCCTTTTCAACGACAAAATGTAGTCAAAACAACTGTCTTTTGTAGTAGATTTTACCGACATACTTTTTTGAGTGTACCGATATGAGGGAAGAACAGGGAAGGGGAATCAATCGTCGCAATTCCGTAATTTAAAAAAAAATATTTATCGGATAAAAAATTTAAAAATAAATGTTGTCATAAAAAAATTGGAAAAAAATGCTCTAAAAATTTAAAATATGCTCTAAAAATATGCTCTTTTGCTAAAATATTCTCTTAAACATAAAATATGCAAAAATATGCTCTTAAGGCTAAAATACGCTCTAATCGATGCCAGATTTCTTAAAAACTTCTGAAACGGATAAATACCTTACCCATTTATCAATAAAATGCACAGGAAAAAACATGATACTGCATATTTTTGGTTTCCGTGGCTATTAGCTCTTGCTCCAGTTTTTTGCCAATAGCACTGCGGCACTAAATCCGACTTATTTCAAACCAGTTTTAATTGAAATCTTCTCTAAATAAAAATCTTCGATCTTACAAGATTCGCAATGACTTTGAACCTGTTGAACTTGCACCGCTAGCGGAAAAAGGTTTTGTGGTATCGCCACAGACTAAGACAATAATCACAATTGGAGCGGCATGCGATTTTCCGCAATTGTCCTCATAAAAATAGAATTGAATCTAGTTTGGCGGAAAATCGCGGCGGTAATTGTTTTTATACAAAACGTGTGTGAACAGTTGCGGAAAAACGCTTTCCGCTCCAATTGTGATTATTCTCTAATACAGACTCGACATATGTAAGTGACAGGGGTCAAAAAAGTATTTCTTAACCATATGGTTAATTTTTTCAAATTATTCTACGAATTTTAGGTATCTATTAGGCATCTATTTTTCTTATGGCGCATTATATTAGCTTTCTCTTTCTAACCTAATTCGTAGAATAATTTGAAAAAATTAACCATATGGTTTAAGACTACTTTTTTGACACCTGCCACTTATGTCGAGTCTGTATTAGTCTGTGGTATCGCTATGGACCAAGAAGTCTACGCGAGGTGTTAATCGAATTGGCTCTATTGGCAAACAAACGGTAAAAAATTTAAATTTCACTTTTAAAAATGGCTATATCTCAGAATGTTTAAGAGGTAATCACATTCATCAAGCTAATTTTTTAGGTATCTTCTAGCACATGGTAAATTTTTAAGAAATCTGACAACAAACAAAAAAAGGAAAAAAAGGTGCCCTACTGACTCCCCCGTGCAACCGCTGTGATCCAACATTCAAACTTAAGCTCGAAAATACTTTTGCTCTGACCATTTCAAATTTCAAGGATATCGGTCCAGTACACAAAGAAAAAAAATCTCAAATCAAGTAAAAACAATCTCATATTAAAAATAAAACAGTGACAAAAGTCAACAATATTTTTGTTTTTTTTTTTCAATTTGAAAATATGTGCCATAAATCACTTTGATTTGAAAATGTTATGGTGGACGTATTTAAATTCATGTTTAATTTGAAATTGAAGAAAAATTAATATATTCATTATACTTACATATCTCGTAAAATATTCATTTAAAATAAAACAACTTGATTTTTTTTACATTGTATATTAGAGTCAACTTTGAAAATAAGATTTTGTGATAAAATGATTTTTAGAAGTTTTTTTTTGAAAAATTCCAACACCTTCCCGTGCTTATACGCGGTTAAAAAATAGTGTTTTTCACCCCATTTTTCTGCGGAGCGAAAACGGCTGAACTTATTGCAAATTTTACTTCGTTATTCGATTCTACATCAAATATTGGTGATGACATTTTTTGCAAGCTTCCAATAGGAAAAAAGTGGCGATATAGCGCGGAAAAATCGATGATTATCTAAAAAGTGATAATGCCAAAAAATCGAAATAAAGAAAATATTTCAAGACGAACTCTAATACATATATTTTTATTTATTTTACTACTAAGGCTGCATTACTCAATGATCCGTTATAAAATAACTCTCTGTTAAATTTAACTTTATTCACACAAAATTTGACATAAGGCTCCGTTAAATCGGCAGTTAGCAGCTAACTTTTTATTAAGTAATCCGCCCTAAATAATATAATTTAACATCGCTAAATAATATCATTTAACGTCGCTGCTCCGACAAAAAAAAACCTATGTGTTTTTAAAAAAGGATTTTGATTATGCTTGGAATTGGCTCAATTTTGAACTTTCGGGGTTCTTTAAAGTAATAACTCTTTCACAAATATTTCAATAATATTACAAATGTCTAATTTATTTACTAATTTTTTTTTTGCTAATGCTGGTTAGCTAACTTTTAGCAAATTTTTAGTTGAGATTAGCATGTTAGCAAAAATATCTTGTAAACTTCATTTAGCGCATTAGCAATTTTAAACAAAATTTAAACTAATTTTTTTTGCTAGATTTAAAATTGAGTTGACCAAATTTTTTACAAGCTTTTTTGCTAATATTAGCAAAATAAATGGTAATTTTTTTTTTATTTTCAGAAAACTTAAAATGGCGCTATCTCGGAAACTAAGCCAGATAGAGCAAAATGGAGGCCATTTTTGGTTCTTAGAATCTCCATAGTATCGCAGGTCCTCTTCACATGTGTGGACCCTAACTTTGGATCCAAAAAAGTTAGCATTCCCGAAAATTTTAAAATGCTCATATCTCGGTAAATATCGCCGACACAACAAAAAGTCCAAAAGCATTTTTGTAGCTCTCAACACATAGAACAAGACCGCAAAATAGTCAAAAGCTCTCCGAGTAACATTTTTGAAGTTATCGAGTTTTTTAATTCTCAAGACCCCAGTGGTCCCCTATAATCACGTATCTCAAAAACTAAGCAAGGTAGAGCGAAACGGACACAAATTTTGGATCAAAAACTATGACGACTTTTAATGAACCCAACTAGGTCTAGGCCCATAGGGGTCTGGACCTATCGGGTCCGAATCCAATGGGGTCCTCAGATGTGTATGAACTAAGTTAAAAAAAAAACAAAAAAAATTAGTTAACTAATTATTGGCAAAACATTTTTGCTAACTTTAGCAAAAAAATTGTGGGTTCAAAATCAGCAAATTTTCTTGTAGGTTTACAAGCTTTTTTTGCTAACATTACAGTTTTTTTTTTTTGAGTGTATTTCTATTAAGTTGACATATCAAAATCGACGAAGAAGTTCACAATTTAGCGATTCGCTTTAAAAAAGACTTCAAATACGCTAAGTTGCTTTCGTCATTGCAGAGAAAATAAAAAAGAAACCAAATAATGTAAAGAACATTTTTCGGAGGATCTTTTAAATTTTTCGGGGGATTTTTAAATTAACACTTATTTAAAATTTTCTTTTTTAACATTTTTGTTTTTAATTTTTAATTATGTCAAAATTATATTGACTTTAATTACACAAATTTCATTAGTTGTTTACTTTACACTAAGAAAAATCAAGCAAAAACAATCTCAAATTTAAAATAAAACAGTGACAAAAGTCAACAAACTTTGTTTTTTCTCAAATTGAAAATGTTTATCGACACTTTTAATATGGCTTGAATAACAAACAAAATTTTAAAAATGAAATGAAACAACGTTGATTTGAGAATGTTTTATGTTGTAAATCAAAAGTGCACATAATCAAATTAAATATTAAAAATTATTTATATAATTTTCTTTCTATTTCCTAAAATTTTCAATGTAAATAAAACAATTGGAATTTTTATTTAATTTTCTTTACCACACATTTTATTTATTTTTCTTTACCACAGAAAGATATATATATAGAAATAAAATAATATATCGTCGCTGCTCTGACGAAAACACCCATGTGAATTTCAGAAATTGTTGAAGACGTCTACGAATTAGATTAATTTTGTACTTTCGCGATATTTTAAAGTTACACCTCTTACATACATATTTAAATAATATTGCAAATCTACTTTTTCCATTAAGATTACCTTAAAATTCAACGCAAAATTTCACAAATTAGCTAGTCTCTTCAAGAAATACACGTAGGTGTTTTTGTCAGAGCACCGAAGATAAAATAGACATCAAAAAACACAAAAATTCCGGGATTGCTGTCATAAAATGTTAATTTTCTTCTGGAGTGTACACATTAATTTCCGCAAACAGGTACTCCACATTAATTTTTATTTATGTAAATAAGTATGTATTTACTTTTGACTTTTGTCACTTATTACAAAAATTTAGTTCATTGTTTTACTTTAAGAAAATATTTATTATTTTTCGTTTATTTAATTTTTATGGAAATTAACAAATTTTCACCTATGACACGCCACGAAACTTTTCTAAAATAATTGCGTCATTTATGAGGCGTCGTTTTAAAAGTTGTTGAAAACTCATTTTGCTATTGTTTACAATCAAAATGATTATTTTCATCATGGCAGCATCATGATATAAAAAGGAGTTTTTTTATATTTAATTCAAAAAATATACTTTTAAAATCAAGACCGAAACATATTTAATTTTATAAAATTTCATTTCATTATTAAAATTTCTTTGAAAAATTTGAGAATTTTAAAAATGAGTACGAAAATTTTTGATTTGATGACGATAGAGTCCCCGCACAACAATGTCGGTGTCGTTTTTTTCATACAAACTTGGCAAGAAAAAACGCTCGACCGAAAACCGTTTGAATAAAATCAATTTTATTTTTGTGTCGGTTTCTCTCTCTCTTTTAATTTTTGATATGAAAATGTTACCACATTTTTATAAATATTTCGATTATTTTCGATAAAGTAAATAAAAAAATGTGATCTCTAATAAAAAAAATATTTAAAATTCTAAAAAAACACAAAAAAACTAATTAATATAAGAATATCAAATTAATATTTAAAAAAACAATAAAAATAAATAAAAAAAAGTGTCGAAAAAGTGAAAAATAATATAAATATCAATGTCTCACTGAATTTCCCGCTGCCGCCTTTGTTTTGCGCCTATACTCTCTCATGGCCGAAACCGTCAACCGCTCCGACATTGTTGTGCGGGGACTCTTAAGTTTAAATTCAAAATGATGATTCTCAGCATTGCGCGACCATGAAATGAAAATGAGTTCTTGCATACTTAATTCGAAATTATATAATTTTAAAATCAAGACTGAAACATATTAAATTTTATAAAATTAAACTTCATTATTAAATTTTTTTAAAAAAAATTTGAGGTTTTTAGAAATGTGTATGAAAATGTTTGATTTATGGGGTACTAGTCCGAAAAGACATACAGTGTTGGAAAAAATAATAGGGACGACGAGCTTAAATTTAATTAATAGTTTTAAACTTTTTCATAAATGTCTCATTTTTTTCGCTTTAACTGATAAATTCTCAGTAATTTAACGGGATTTAATAATTTGTATAGCTTTTCACGATTCTTTTTTAATTTAAATTTTTATTGGCAGAATAGTAAGAAAAGTATTGTATTTACCTGGAAAAAATAATGGGGACGAAATGCTTTAAATGAATTAAAAGTTATTTTCAATTGCGTAAAACTTTAAGTTCTTAAATAATATTAATAAAAAATGCAAAAAAATAATTCTGTCCATTCTTGACTTGTTTTAGCCTCTTTTATACTCGATAATTATTTAGGATAATGGGTACGGGTGCCCATTGTATGAATTATAATCGAAAATTCAGTTTAAGCTTAAAATCGGATGGGATATCTATGATATAAAGGTTCGTAATAATAAATTGTTCCAAAACAAAGCATTTACCTCGTTTGGCTCAAAGAATGGGCCCAAAACCGGGGAAGAGACTGAAAAATATCTAAGCACTTTAACCAAATTCTTGGTTGTCATTCGAAAACTACCCCTTTTATGGCATCTTATGAACTTAAATATGAGGTTTCTGCTCCGGTGACGAGTCGTACAATAGAAAATGAACTCATAAAATCTGTTCTAAAAGACCAAATTCTTGGTTGTCATTCAAAAACTACCCCTTTTACGGCATCTTATGAACTTAAATATGAGTTTTCTGCTCCGCTGATGAGTCGTACAATAAAAAATTAACTCCTAGAATCTGTTCTAAAAGGTTGAAGTCCAAGAGAAGAACCACCGCTGAGCTTACAATTAATACAAAAAAGTTCAGTATTTGCCAGAAATCACCTTGACCGTAAGAACTGGTAATATGTTCCATTGCCCGATGAAACAAAGATTAATTTGTTTGAATATGATTGAAAATTGTTTATTGGGCGTCAAATAAATAATTTTCATTTAGATCCAAACAAATAAATCTTCGTTTTATCGGGCAATGGAACATATGACTAGTCCTTACGGTCAAGATGTTGTCTGGCGAACATTGAACTTTTTTGTATTTATTGTAAGCTCAGCGGTGGTTCTTTTCTTGGACTTCAACCTTTTAGAACAGATTCTAGGAGTTAATTTTTTATTGTACGACTCATCAGCGGAGAAGAAAACTCATATTTAAGTTCATAAGATGCCATAAAAGGTGTAGTTTTTGAATGACAACCAAGAATTTGGTCAAAATTCTTTGATGTTTTTCAGTCTCTACCCCTGGTTTTGGGCCCATTCTTTGAGCCAAATGAGTTAAATGCTTTGTTTTGGAACAATTTATTACTGCGAACCTTTACATCATAGATATCCCATCCGCTTTTAAGCTTAAACTGGGTTTTCGAATATAATTCCTACAATGGGCACCCGTACCCATTATCCTAAACTATTATCGAGTATAAAAGAGGCTAAAATAAGTCAAGAATGGACCGAATTATTTTTTTTTTATTTATTTTTTGCATTTTTTAATAATATTATTTAAGAACTTAAAGTTTAACACAATTGAAAATAACTTTTAATTCATTTGAAGCATTTCGTCCCTATTATTTTTTCCAGGTAAATTCAATACTTTTCTTACTTTTCTGCCAATAAAAATTTAAATTAAAACAGAATCGTGAAAAGCCATACATATTATTAAATCCCGTTTAATTACTGATCATTTTTCAGCTAAGCTAAAAAAATGAGACATTTATGAAAAAGTTTATAACAAGTAATAAAATTTAATTATTTTATTATTTTTTCCAACACTGTAGGTACTGTGGTTTATATACTTACAAGGGAAGTATCTTAACCCTTATGAACCGATTTGCCTGAAACTTAAAATATATATTAAAGAGACGATTTTAAGGTTGGGGTGTCTCGGCTTATCGGCCATATCGGTGTTTAAAAATTTCGTTGTCCCCTTATGAAACCAAGTGGACCTTCGGGAAAATTTTGATAACTTCCGAACTAACAAGAATATCATCTAGGGCAAAAATACGGGTCGACTTAAATTTAATAAAGATTATTTCTGAACCATATGGATATCGTAGGTCTATGTCTTCACATAAGTACCCCCCAAAATTTATACATTTTCCTGAAAAAAATATTTAAAGAAGCCGCATTTTTACAAGGTTATGCCACCATTGGATAGGCATTTAAAAAACCTTTCTTCTCATATGAAAACATCATATAGTTTCTTAAAAAGAAATGGCTGAAAAATCCAAAAAACGGTTTTTTCGCCATTTTTTGACCCATGTTTTGAACCCCTAAATCCCCGATATGGCCGATATGCCGAAACACCCCAACCTTAGAATTGTCTCTTTGATATATATTTTAAGTTTCAGGAAAATCGGTTCATAAGGGTTGAGATACTTCCCTTGTTAGTACTACATGGAGGGAATAAAATATAAATTTGTTTCTACTTTCATTTAACTAAACTAAATCTAAGCAGAAGAGATCCCATTGGTATGATATTCTACTAATTTAATTGTGTTGCATTTATATTTTTTTTATTATGTCTTGTTTCCATTGCCTAATTCCAAAAACATGTATTGAGTGCTGTGTAATCAAAGAATTACCCACAGTCCTATGAACAACCACACTTTTCAACCGACATGTTCGGTATAGTGCTTACAATTAGTCTACCATTGTTATCTAAATACAAGAGCCTTAGCGTACCTAATTTTTGCGGGGAACAGCAGGGCTTAGCTGATGTGCTGAGTGATGCTATGTGTGTATGTGCGAACTTCTCTAAATATCCAACGTTGCACTCTCCAGTGCAATAATAAGCGTCAAAATGTGTCGGAGCCAATATAAAATTCCATCCGAATTCGGCGAAATCAACTTTAAGCGGATATCGGCAACAACGGAATACCTTATCGCCTTCATGACAATCCAAACCAGCACTCCGTTTTTTCCGATTTATAGCTTTAGTTAAAATCTCAATATGCATAGTCTAAGAGAAAAAATTTAAAAATTAAATAAACTTTTTTATAAAATTATTGAGGACTAGTGTTATAACATTAGCACTGTTTTTTTGCATTGGGTTAAGATTAGGATTAACTTTATTTTATTTTAAAAAAATGGGTCTAAACTGGCCAAACTATTTGTTTTTTTCATAATCTACATCTTATTAACAGTAAAGGCCTATTCACACCTGAGGTAAAATCTCGTTCGAACGAGATTTCGATCATATGGTCTGTATCATTTTATACACAACCATATGGTCGAAATCTCGTTCGAACGAGATTTCACCTCATGTGTGAATTGGGTATAACATAATGAAAACATAAGTAAGCTAAGCACGGCTGGTCGGAGCCAGAATACCATATTTTTTTCTAAATATGTATTTGGAATGTCTAAGAAAAGTTTAGCAACAAAAACAAAAATTTCCGATCAAGAACTTTTTGCAAAAATCGCGTTTTAATTGCAAAAAATAAAAAAGTTACTCTTTAAAATTCAAATATATTTTTAATAGATTTTGACCTCCTGATTCCACATCTACTTTCAACATTTTTCTAGCATACACCGATATTGAGATATTCGCGTTTTAAGATTCCAAAAACCGCTTATTAAGAACTTTCTGTAGTTCTGTCACAGACTAATACAGACTCGACATAAGTGACAGGTGTCAAACAAGTAATTCTGAACCATATGGTTAATATTTTCACATTATTCTACGAATTAGGTTAGAAAGAGAAAACTAATATAACGCGCCATAAGAAAAATAGATGCCAGATCGGTTTTTGTTGTTTCACTCACTCCTAAGTCGTAGAAAGTGTTGCCATGTTAGCGTAGAACGGACTAAAAACCGCTGTGTTTTCTCCTAAAATCGCTTAGTTTTTCCCCATTTTTTCTTATAAAACTCTACTGTCGAGTCTGTATTTAGTCTGTGGTTCTGTTTTGCGTTTGAAATTTAAGAAATGCGATTGATTAGATCCACTGTTATATATTATAGCGTTAGTGCCAAAAACTTTGGGTGGATATTATATGAAATGGACCTGTAGAATTCAAATCTGTCATATATAATGATGTAGCTTGTTTCGTTTTTTAGTTATTCGTGCTTAAAAATCTACCGAATTAAAAAAAATCAGTTTAGTACGACTTGGAAAAATGCTTTTAATATTTTTCAAACGCGATTATCTCAAAAACAAAACGTCTGAAATAATTTCGATGGCAGATTTAGATTCTAGAGTTCTATAAAATAATATTTTTTCGAAATTCGTTTTTTTATATTTTTTTAGACAGTTTAAATACTGCAATGAAGATTTAAAATTCATTTTTTTATCTCTTTTTTATGCCATTTACATATACCTTGAAATCCGGAAAAATCGGATTTCGATAAAAATCCAAGTAAATCCTATTGCTTTTTTTGGATTTCAAATGTCAAATCCCATACAAAAGAAATTGGATTAGGCAAAATCGTAAAATCCCGATTCAAAATTCCATAAAAATTCTACTACTAAATTGAACAAATCTGGTTTCTCAAAACATACATACATGCCTTTTATCTTCTGTTGCCTTTCAAACTAGTAAAAATAATCAACATATTCTGAACGAAACTTTTTATCTGGATACAAAAGTGTGTTGGCATTTTTAACGAAAAAAATCATATTTTTTAGTTTTATTTTTCTTAATTTTTAACTTTAAAATAGTGTTACTTCTGATTAAAACAAGATACCGCTTAGTTTTTCGTTTTGAAAAAATCAGAAACCTATTTAGTTTTCAAATAAAATTGGTTTGAAATATATCGGAATAAATGCGACCGTGCTATTGGCAAAAAACTGGAGCCGGATCGTCAAACTTTGAAATTTCACTTTTTTTAGTGGCTCAATCTCGGAAAGTATAAGAGATAACCACACTCACTAACATAGCTTCGAAGGATTTCATTCCTTAATTCGATTTGGCATTCTGAATGAAAATTTAGTGATTGCATTCCCCAATCACATTTTAGCGAATTGAATGAATTCACTTTAGACTCATTTGATTTATAAATATCGAATGCATTCGATATTTATAAGTCGAATGCATTCGATTTTTTTTTTCATTCGACTTTTAAAAATCGAATGCATTCACTTGCGAATGCTATCGATTTTCTTTTCATTCAATTTGAAAAATCGAATGGCTTATCCATTCATTGCATAAAAAACTTAAAAAAACTTAAAAAAACTAACCAAGATAGAGCAAAACGGATCCAATTTTTTGTCCATAGTATCGCCAACAATCTTCACACTTTTTGTCGTGAAGGCAGTTAATATATGCATTTTTAAAATTTTCGGGAACACCAATTTTTTTGGATTTAAAATTAGAGCCCATTGCAAATTTATTCAAACTCAGAATCTAACATTAACTTAAAAAATAAAACCAAAACAATATGAATTTTTTCGACCAATCTTAAAAAATTGGTTTATTGATTTTTTTTTAATTGCCGAACAGTAAATTTAGGCGTAGATATTAGGACATTTGAAGGTATGGACAAGAATAATGTTCTCTTTGCAATTAAATCGTAGGAGAGTATATATGGGGCATTCCATGTGAAATCGGACACTTTGAAAAACTTTTTTTTTAGATTTTCCCAATTTGTTTACAGTTTTTAGTACCCTTCGAAAACTCCTTCGTGGTAAATTTTCAGATTTTTTTGATGACCCGTTCAAAAGATATCGAATTTTTAAAAATTGGTAGTTTGTTCCTTTACTCAAACTTCTTTTAATCATAACTTCTTCAATAATGGTCCAAATTTCAAATTTTTTTTTTTCAAAATTTTTGTTTTTTTACGTACTTTCTAAAAAAAAAAGGCCAAAAAATTCTTAAAAGCGCTCTAGTATGCGATTTTTAAGTTTTAAAATTTAAATCTCATTTTTGAAAATGTTTGTACTCTTCGATTTTTTTGAATTTTTTTTGTGTAAAACTTCTATCAATTCTACAAATTTTTTGCCCAGGAAGATCGTGGGATAACGATTATTACTACTTTTTAAAATTTTTTGAAAAAAATTTTATTGTAATTTTCCAATCATAAAATCATTTCTACTGCTCCAATGGTGCGTCATAGAGGGGTCCTTTATAAGACCGACCCCCATTAATTTTTACGTCTTAACATTTCTTTGGAACAAACTAATACCCTATCTCCAATTTCTAAGGGGGCTCCCACACAAAACGACATTTTTTAAAATTTGTTCCAACCGCTCTAACTGCCCTAATAATATATATATTTGTTTAATGTTTATTGTTGAAAAAGTGCTGGTACTGTAACTAAAACAAAATTTTCTTTGAATTAAATCAGAGAAGGGCTTATATAGTTTATTATAGCTCTAAAAAAAATATTTACACTAGTAGAAACTCTCATTATTTTCAGTCATATACTTTCAATGTTTATTTTTGTTTCGTGTTTATTTATTTTTGGGTTTTACATTTTTTCAAACTGTTTAGTGATTTAATATTAGCCCCTTTTAGGGGCTTTTAATTATTAATTTTTTGGTTCCTTTCAAAGAATTCAAAAAAAATACAAAAGTACCAAAAAAAGTACAAAAGTACCAAAAAAAAGTACAAAAGTACCAAAAAAGTACCAGAAAAAAAACCAAAAAATTCACCAAAAAAATACCTTTCCAACAGTGCCTCATATGTATGAGTAGGATCATTGAAAAGTATCAAAATATTTAAAAATCATGTACAATTACAGCAACTTGACATCGGCATATTTTATAAAAAAAATTGTGTAAACCGGACAGGCAGCAGTGACGTTCCGTCTAATGTGCGGAGGTGTTCTCTGAACACCTAGCATTTTTCCCTCATGTGAATCAGTTTTATATTTTTATAATTTTTTTCAAAGGTTCAAAAATATTTTCGCACATATAATTCGTCATTTTATAAAAAAGTTATGCCAAATTTTGTAAGCATTAATGCAATTGTTTCCAACAGTTAAGTGAGTGTGCGACAAAATTAAAAGAACAAACGAAGATGTTGGGTTGTTCTTAACTTTGTTGCGCACACTCAGTGTTGCCATATATTTTTTTGAAAAAACTTTTTATTTCTGAAAAAAATCTTTTTTTTTGTGAAAAAATCTTTTTTTACAAAAGTATTGAAAAAATCAAAAATTAATACATTATGTATTTTCATTATGTATTTTCAATTCATTTTTTATATCAAGTGGAAAAAAAATAATAAAAAAACAACCAAGCGTTCATTTGGAGCTCGAAAAGACTCATAAAAGAGTTCTTAGACGTTCAGAAAACATAATCCCTTTTTCTTAGCGCTCTTATAATATCATAATAATAATTTTAATCCAACGATCAGTTTTTATTTAGTTTTCGCAATTTAATTACAAATCATTTTTAATAATTAATTAAACCTAACCGAGAATTGGTTACAATGACCGTCGTCTCGTTGTATCGAAATCGACCAAGGGTTTAGTGGGAATCGAACCCACGACCCCCTGTTTCATAGGCTAGCATGCTACCAACTAACCTACAGGGGCCTTATATGACTCCTAAAAGATTCTGAAAAATATATGTTCGTATTCTTTCCTGACTCTTATGAATGTTCAAAAAAACATATTTTTGAATTTTTTACATATCCAGAATTAAGAGTCAAATATGAATCTTTCAGGAATCCAAATGTCGAGCGTTCTATTAATTTTTTGGAGCCTTGAAAGAGTCATAACTTATGAAGGCTCAGAAAATTGTACACAGTAAGCAAATATCAAACACCGGTGCATGCTCGACAATATGTGACGGATTGGATCTATATGTGGTAAAATCTTTTATTAGTGCAACAATTTAAGAGAAAAATTATTCTATGTTGGCAACTTACAGATTTAAGTGAATATCGTGTGGAATTTTCATATGGCGACCAAGTCAAAGAAAGGTCTGATTTTAAATGGATTTAATAAGGTTACCAAGCTAAAAATTGTAATCGAATATCTTATATTTTCATAGAATAAAGACGTATTTAATTGTAACCGTTTACATAGACTGAAGGACGGACACGCTAAGTCAAATCAGATAGTGATTCTAAATCGGTCTGTATACTAAAAGCTTGGTCTACGACCAATATTTTTTTTATTTTTACGTTGAACCAACACTCAGGGGATGCCCCTACTAATGCAATGCATTGTGTTGATATCAGGAAAATAGATTGTGAGGAGGAGGAAAGAGGGAGTAGTGTTTGTGGATATTTGACTTGAATTTATCTACATTGAAAGAAGCTGGGAAGACCTCCGCTGGAAGATTATTCCACATACGGCTAGTACGACTGATAAACGAACCTTCTCTGTAATGCGATGTGCGATCAACTGGACAATCGACAACAAATGGATGTGATCTACTAGACAACCGAGTGTTACGAACAAAAACTCGGGCTCTAGGGATAAGCTCACTTATCTCAGCGGAACACTTTCCATGGTAATATCGATAAAACAGAGTCACACAACCCACATTCCGACGATGCTCCAGTGAGTCAATAGAGTTGGATACCCTATTGTCATTGATAAGCATCAACGCCCTCCTTTGCACACGGTCCAAAAGCTCCAAAATAGACTTTGAAGCCCCTGCCCATATATGGGAGTTGTATTCCATCTTCGGTCGGATGTAGGTGGTATAAATAGTTAGGAGATCGGATGAGGTGAAGTACTTCTTACACCGGTTTAAAAAACCGAGACACTTGAATGCTTGAAATACGTGTTTATTCCAACGGACATCGCACTGAATTTTCATGCCCAGAACATCAAGAGTGTCCGATTCCTCGATACCTATACCACCCATTTGTACAGATGACGCTGGTGATTCCACATTCCTGTGGGTCAACATACAACATTGGGTCTTGCGTGCATTAAACTTGACCCTATTCGCAAGACCCCACTCAGGGATTGTCAAAAGGTCCTGATTAAGTGTGTCATTCATAATCCGCCTTTTTTCCTCAACCTGAACAAGGCTTGGCCTACGATCGAAGGAAAATTAATGACAAATGTTGCTGTCATCTGCAAAAGAGTAGATAGGATTTGAAGTTTGACTTAGAAGGTCGTTAAGAAAAAGGGTAGGAGAAAGAACAGAACCTTGCGGTACCCCTGATTGAAGCTGAAATTCATCCGATGAGAAACCATCTATAACAACACGTATAGATCGGTTCCAGAGAAAACTCGAAATAAATCGAGAGAAGTCGTTCCGACACCGAAGGCATTAAGCTTAGATATGAGTGCACCGTGCCACACACAATCAAATGCCTTGGAAATATCCAGAGCAACCACCTTACTCTCACCAAAACGGTGGATCGAACGACTCCAACGTTCCGAAAGGAACGTTATCAGATCCCCAGTAGAACGAGTTCTACGAAAACCATACTGTCGATCGTTTAAAAGTAAGTTAGCCCTTTCACTACCGACTTTTTTTGGCTAGTAATTTCTTGACCAAAATTTGCGAAAATGTAGATCTATGCAAAGTAAAAACTTTTTGTTGATTTCGTTGGTCTACCGCGCCCTCTAGCGTAGATATATCCAACCAAACTTGAAGCTTTCACATGCAATATCTCCCGAACGAGTAAACATTTTTCCAAAATTCAAATTTTGTATTTTTCGTATCGAAAAGTTCTACAAAATCCGCTTTTAGGAAAGCTTGTACGATTATTATTCGATTTTTGAAAACTTTTTAACGTTTATTTTGTTTTGCAATTTTTTTACGTTATTTGAAAAATTTCCAGTTTGCCACCAAATATTGCGTGTAGAGTCCACCGGAATGCAAATTTATTTTTCCGAGCACATTTATCGTAAAGATAACCCTTCAATGATCAATCTTGTCAAAACAAAACACAAAAATATTGTACGGTTAATTTTTAATGAATTTTTAAAGATGTGTACACTGTAGTGTACAAGGGGAGTGAAAGGGTTAGCCTCAAGATACCTAACAAGATGGCAATTTACCATGCTCTCCATCACCTTCGAGAGCGCTGAGCATATTGCGATTGGGCGGTAGTTATCAGGGTTATTAGCCGCTCCCTTTTTAGGGATTGGCTGCACATTGGCAACCTTCCAACATGAGGGAAAGACTCCCGCACGGTAAGACGAGATAAAAAGGTTGGCCAGTGGACGTGCTAACGTTGTAGAACACTGTTTCAGCACCAGTGCTGGTATACCATCCGGACCCGGTGATTTATAAAAAAAATGATGCTTTTTGTATTTTTTAACTAATTAAGAAAAACTTGAAAAATTTTTATTATTTTCCAAAAAACTTATTTTTTTAGAAAAAATCTTGAAATCTTTTTAGCACCTCAAAAAATTTGCAAAAAAAGGGAAATCTTGATATATGGCAACACTGCGCACACTCAACTAGTGTTAAATTACAACAACTACAACAACCAAAATTGAAATTTTTAAAGGCATTTTTGTGCGGAAAATTAAGTAGCACACGTAACTTTAAGAGGTGATATCTTTTTACTGGAAATTGCTTCAATTTGAAAGCCATATAATACTTTGGGATATTATCTATGGTTGTAAATACGGATAGCACTTAAATTATATATGCAAGATTCCAAATTCTTGCCTTAAAAATACACCTTTTTACATTTTTTTTATTGTTTTTAAACAAAAAAAAATTATTTTAATTTTTTTTGTAAATATTGAAAAACATGAAGGATTGCTTCAATTTGAAAGCCATATAATACTTTGGGATATTATCTATGGTTGTAAATACGGATAGCACATAAATTATATATGCAATATTCCAAATTCTTGCCTTAAAAATACACCTTTTTACATTTTTTTTTATTGTTTTTTAATAAATACTCAGAGTTATTATTATAACAAAAGTAACTTTATTCTTTAAAAAACGTTTATCAATTTTACAAAGCTACTGAATACAAAAAAGTAAAAATTCTAGAAAACATGTAAAAAAGGGTTGCCATTAGGCATTAACATTAAAGTGATGTCAATATCAAGTTTCACATATATAACATCCTTCCCCCCTACGGAGAGAATAGGACCCTGGGCCTACGGACTCTTTCTGAGCGTCGCACAAACTGTCCTCGCTGCTCGACATCCGTGGTGGTTGATGTTGGTGAGGGATCGGTAAATCCTTCAAATGGTGTCGATGTGGAAGATATTGGAATGTTATCATTTCTATGCATTGAAACGGGTGGTGTTGTAAAGTATTCGTACTGTTCCTGCTCACTCTCTCTTTCGCTTGTATTCACATCGTCTTGCTGTTACTCGATTGCTGCCTCATGTTGCACGTTGCTGTTGGAAGGATAATTCATGTTGTTATTTGATGGGTTTGCATTGATTTCTGAACTGGTAGATGGTGTGTTGTCATTCTTTACATTCTCATCGTGTTGATTAGTTCCACGAATCTGGTCGATGTGTCTCTTGTAATACTTCCCCTGGAACAGGATTTCATAGTGAATATCTCCCAACCGCTTGGTCACTTTGCCCTTAAGCCATTTACTCATGGACGTATACAGGGGGTGGGCACAGGGGGCACGTGCCCCCCCCTTTTCGATTTGAAAATTTTTAAAATTTAATACATAGCAACACATTATATAAGAAAAATACACTGGTTTCAAAATATTTTTGTATTTAAAGAAAAGTTTTTAATTTTTTTTTATAAAAACTCTAGATTTTGATCTGATTTCGTTTCTAAAAAGTCATTTATATCGAAATATCTGAAAAATTTGTTAAAAAAACATATAATATTGTTTTTAACTCATAAAAGTTTTGCATCAGGATCATAAAAGCAAGGTCTAAAAAAAACATTCAATTTATTAGATTCTAAGACACTTTTTTTTATATTATTTTTATAGGAGATTCTCAGATTCTGAAAAGTTTTCAGACTTTACTAGATTTTTTCGTCAGGAAAATTCTTTTATTTTGTATATTTGTTTTCTTATTGAAAAACTGTTAGATTCTAAAACATTTTCTCTATAGAACATTTAAAAATTCTTACAAGGGAAGTATCTCAACCCTTATGAACCGATTTGACTGAAACTTAAAATATACATATATAAATGACACCATTTTAAGGTTGGGGTGTCTCGGCTTATCGGCCATATCGGGAATTTAGGGGTTAAAAAAATGGGTCAAAAATTGGCGAAAAAATGTTTTTTTGGATTTTTTAGCGATTTCTTTCTAAGAAACTATATGATGTTTCCGTATGAGAAGAAAGGTTTTTTTAATGTCTATCCAACGGTGGCATAACCTTGTAAAAATTCGGCTTCGTTAAATATTTTTTTCATGAAAATGTGTAAATTTTGGGGGGTATATATATGAAGAAATATACCTACGATATCCATATGACTACCAAATAATCTTTATTAAATTTAAGTCGACACGTATTTTTGCTGTAGACGATATTCCTGTTAGTTCGGGAGTTATCGAAATTTTCCCGAAGGTCTTTATTGTTTCATAAGGGGACAACGAAATTTTTAAACACTGATATGGCCGATAAGCCGAGACACCCCAACTTTAAAATCGTCTCATTTATATATATTTAAGTTTCAGGCAAATCGGTTCATAAGGCACGGTTCCCTGGAAAGGATTTAAATAAACTTTTGGTGTTACTCCAATTTTTAGGCGGATTATGTTTTAAGACTATAAAAGAAGGAAAATGAGCCACAAAAGAAAAAAAAGTACTAGGCGCTTTTTTTGGCGGGCAAAAAATGAATTACAAAAAGAGAAAAAAGAATTTATTCTTTCAAATGCATTAACATTTTTTTATACAGATGTAAATTCATCACATATTCACTTATCAGTGAGATTTAAATATATATGTGACATATTTTTTCAGATATGAGACTTAAAAGAATAATTTCACTATTTAGTGATACTAAATGACATTTCTTCTTTAATTTAATGAAAATTTGAACTCTTGGAGTTATTTGACATTTAAGACTGATCCTGTTTCTAGATTTTGAAGGGGTAAGTTGCACCAACAATACAAACAAAATTTTCAAAGCATTTTTGGCGAAATAAAAAAAATTAAAAAAGGATATTTAGCGCATCCATAAGATTGACAATAAACAAATAGTCCCAACCACTTTCTTCATCTCTTTTCAAACTATTTATATTGTTTTACTCTTCCTTAGGCACTGCAACCACATTTTTCAATGGTTTTTACTACCGTTTTCTGATTTTTTTTAGTTTTGAAAAAAACATTTTTAACAAAAAAGAATAAATTCTTTTAAAATGATATGAATCACTAATGTCTATATTGAGGGAGCTTTGAGTTTTGCTGTCCGCCTGAGTAGTACACTGAAAACTTTTAAGAACTTACATTTTAAAATAATTTACAAGGACATATTTCATTTAGTTTCAATTAATAGTGAAATTATTCTTTTAAGTCTCATATCTGGAAAAATATGTTACATATATATTTAAATATCACTGATAAGTAAATATGTGATGAATTTACAACTGTATAAATAAATTTTAATTCATTTAAAAGAATAAATTATTTTTTGTTTTTTAGAAATTCTTCTTTTTGCCCGCCAAAAAAAAAGCACCTAGTACTTTTTTTTCTTTTTTGGTTCATTTTTTTTCTTTTACCGTCTAAAAACATAATCCACTTAAAAATCGGAGTAACACCAAAACTTTATTTAAATCCTATCCAGGGCACCGTGAAGGGTTGAGATACTTCCCTTGTTAGTATTTTTTTAATAGAGAAACTATCAGATTATAAACTATATTTTCCAAAGTAAAATTCTCATATTCTTAAACATTTTTTAAAAAACTTTATCAGATTCTGAAACAATTATTCTTAAAAACTTTTTAGATGCTGAGACTTTTTATATCAAAAAAAATCTTAAATTTTGAAACTTTTTTATAGAAAAATCCTTACATGGACCATGACTGACATCTAATGAATATGAATTTGGAATATCTAACAAGAATTTTTGGAAATAAAACTAAAATTTTCAAATAGCTCTTTTTTCGGTTTAGAATTTCACAAATGAAAAAAATTTTGAAACTATACTCAACAATAAACCTCAAAAATCTGAGGATAATACACCCATTTTGATCTATATGAGGAATCTGCTGATTTTAGCAGACGCGGTTTGCTAAATTTTTCTCTGGATTTTTTAAACTTCAAACTTGAATGTTCGATAATGCAACGCGTTAACTTACGAATACGTAACAGTAAAACCACAAAAGATGATTTGAATTAAGGAGGTCAAACTCTATTTAGCTCAAATATTTTCATTTTGGAAAAAAAAATTTTAAGAAAAATCTGATGTTCTGAAATTTTTTTAATATAAAGACGAAATCATGTAGGGGGGGGGTAGTCCTAGTAAAATATAAAACGGCGATGAATAAAAAAAATAGGAGAGTGTGCCCCCCCGTTTTCAAATTCCTGGATACGTCGCTGCATTTACTTATACGTGGATTTCCCGAAAGGAAGTAAACAATTTGATTATTGATCAGCTCTCTGTAATTACAGTTGTTCTTCATGTACTGCTTGGATGTTACTTTACCCTTAGTTTCTTCTGGTCGTACTAGATCCAGTCGTGTGCGCAGCTGTCGCCCCAGAAATAGTTGTGCAGGAGACTGTCCTGTAGTAGAATGCGGTGCGCGTCTGTATTGTCTTAGAAATTCATTCAAGTTCTCCCTCAACGTAACTCTCGTTGTACACATAGCCTTCAACGCATTTTTCACCGTCTGGACATTTCGCTCCGCTTGCCCGTTCGTTGCCGGGTGATAGGGAGCAGTGTATTTATGATACTTAACGCCCACTCTTTCCAAATAATTGTTGAACTCAGCCGAGGAGAAATTCGTTCCATTATCGGAGACAATCATTAATGGTACACCATATGTCGCAAATACTTCGTCCATCAACATAATCGTCGCAGCTGCCGTAGTAGACTTAGTAACTTTTACCTCTAACTATTTAGAAAACGCATCGCCAATAATGAGTAGCATCATTCCCTCAAACGGCCCCGCATAATCTATATGGACACGTTCCCATGGAGCCTTCGGGTACTCCTAATGATGATCTTTGATCTTAGACGGTACGTTAGCATACTTTGCACAGAGTTCACACTCCTTTGCCGCATTCTCAATGTCCTTGTCGATCCCCGGCCAGTAAACGAAAGATCGAGCGATGCCCTTCATCTTAACCACTCCCAGGTGAGCAGAGTGCAATTCTTTTATTACATCACCATGAAACTTAGGAGGAATTACAATGCGGTGTTCGAATGTTATGCACCCAGACGATAACTTGTAGTTTACTTCGGGTGATTTATACGCAGCCTTTGCTAAGCAACGACCGCTCTCCAGCAACTGTAGAATTTTACCTAGATGTGGATCTTTTCGGGTTTCCTGTGCAATGTGTTCTGCCGTTACGGGTAGTTGGTTTATCTGCCGTATTATGAAATTGTCGAACCAATCCAGGTCGTAAACCGTGACCTGAGCAGAACTGATCTTTTTAATTTTTGGTGTTGCGGGTGTAATCCGAGATAAATAATCAGCATTAATGTTTTGTTTTGAAGTTTTGTGGACCACGTCAAAATCAAAATTAGAAAGAAAATCGGCGTAATTTGCCATACGTGATATACATAAAACAGGTAACGACTTACCCGGTTGCAATATTTGAACAAGAGGCTTGTTGTCGGTGATCAACGTCCAATGACGCGCATATAGATACTTGAAGAACTTTTGGACCGCCTACACTATAGCCAACGCTTCCTTGTCAATTTGTGAGTATCGCTGTTCCGTCGCGTTCATGGTGCGGCTAGCGTAGGCAATGGGGCGTTCCAGTCCATTAGGCAAACGATGGGACAGAACAGCTCCTAGCCCCGTTTTACTGGCGTCGGTTGCAAGAAGAAGAGGTAATGCCGGGTCGTATGGAATAAGAACTTGCGGCGATATTAAAATTTGCTTTATTTTGACATATGCCATATCTGCTTCCTTAGTCCAATAAAAATTTCCGTTTTTAAGAATATCTCGAAGAGGTCTCTCCAGAGTTGACAGGTTCGGTATAAAATTCGAGTAATACGACGCCTTGCCCAAAAATAATTGTAGGCCCTCTATTGTGCTTGGTTTTGCCGCATGTAATATCGCCTCAATATGTTTATTGGATTTATGAATTCCCTTGGCGTCGATTTTATGACCCAAAAATTCTATAGAGGACGCAACAAATACGCACTTTGCCTTGTTCAATTTAAATCCAAATTCCTTCAACTTCTCTAAGGCCACCTCCAGAACTCTGAAAAGTTCATCTACATCTTTTGCAAAAATAAGAATATCGTCAAAAAAGTTAAGAATATTGGGCATACCTTGTAGCGCCATTTCCATTGTCCTTTGCCATATGGCCGGAATGTTAGCGGCCCCATAAACCGCACGTGTTGGACGTACCAGTCCGTGTGTTGGAGTGTTCAGGGTCAACACATGAGCAAATTCCTCATCGAGAACCAAGTAGGAATAAGCGTCCGTAATGTCCAAATGAGCAAACACTGTTGCGCCTTTCATTTTGTTAAAAATATCCTCAGCCCTTGGAATGGGATGCTCATCAATTACCATTTGCGGGTTTATGGTTGGCTTATAATTTCCCGTAATACGTATACCACCATTTTTTTTCGTTACCACATGCGTTGTGGAAGCCCATTAGGAATATGACACTCTTTCATAAAAACCAGCTGCGATTTTAGCATCAATCTCCCTGGCGTAAGCGTCCTTTAACGCAAATGGGATTTCACGCGGTCTTGCGAACTTTGGTGTGGCGTCTGATTTTAGATGTACTTTCACTGGGGGTCCTCTGAAAGTACCCGCTACATTGCCAAATATATCGTCATATTTTAATATAAGTTGCCGTAACCGGTGCTGTTGGTGATCGGAAAGGTTAGGCGTTTCTATTGATATGGTACTTACGTTAAATCTCGTAGCTGATGACAGATCCATACTCATGGTGACATCTGTTGACGGCTGAAACAACTCAGTAAAGTTTATCTCCCGGGCAAATTGTGCGATCCACTCGCGACCACATAATGTATCGAAATCCTCTTCTACCACATATAAATTAAGCCTGCGACTAATTCGGCCAAAAGATTCACTATTGTACGTCCTATGCACGTTATCTTGTGACCCGTATAGCTCGAGAATTGCCGATCGGACTTTTTCAACGAAAATGATGCCTTTACCTTACGAAGATTTTTCATGCTAATAATGCTGCATGGAGCACCCGTATCCAATTCCATATCCACTTTTTTTCCATCAACGTTCATTGTCACCATTTTACGTTCAAATACCCCACTTGTCCTAACAGCTGCCACCTGAGACGTTTGTACCAAATCACATTCATCAGTATCCACCGTGTCTGATATCTGCCTTGTATTTGATTTACACACTTTACTTATGTGTCCTGCCTTGCCACATGAAAAGCATTTTGCATTCTTAAATTTACAATCCTTGCGTGCATGCCTCCCACCGCAGCCATAGCAATTTGTTTCACCTGTTGTATTTGCCTTCTGCTTCGTATCATTCTTCGTCTTAACGGGTATATACCCTAATTTGCATGTTGGCTCTGTCGTAATGCTATCGCCTGTATTTACCACACTCGTTGATACTTGCGTTAATTCTTTGGAGGAAGCAATTTCGTATGCCTCAGTGAAGCTCTTAGCACAGTATATACAGTAGCGAAACTCTTTTTTTGTGTTTACTTGAATCATTCTGTCACTAATACTATCACATTTTGTCTTGCTTGTGTTAGTAAAATTCGATACAGGATGCAAAAATAATTTTGATACTTTATTCATAGATTTACTTTAATGAGAAAAATACGCACCACGTAACCATTACGTATAAATTTCCTCTTATAAAATATCCTGCAATGTTGTTTAAAATTCAAATATATGCATTATTTGCCCAAAAATAAGGATATAAAAAATCAACAATTTGATTACCTACATAACACCCATTATAAAATTTGTCAGTTAAGAAAATTTTTATAGCATACTGTTCCGGGTGTTACACCGAAATGTCAATTTTTTTTTGTATTTTACCTCACACACGTCATAATTTTTTAGTCACCACTTTCGAACTTGACGTTAAAAGTCATTTTTTGAAAATATGTATTTGTTTACAAAATTAGATTAAAAAAATCTATTTTTATTTTTTGTGAAAATTAACGAAAATATGTATATTGAAAAAATACCACAAAACGAAATAATTTCAAAAAGGTAAATATTCATTGTTTAAAATATACAGATTAGAAATTTTGTAATGAAATTTATTTATGTATTTTAGATAGCTCAAATAAATGAGGATACCCAGGACAAGATAATCAAGACGAAATATTTCTCGTTTTCTCGTACCACCCGAGGAAGTAATTCAGAACACCAATTTGCGATTTTTTCATAGATATTAAAAACAAGCAGCAAACTTTTGTACAACCAGAAAAGTCTCAGAATCTGAGACTTTCCATGAGGAAACATGTCTTAGAATCTGCGACTTTTTCTATAGGAAAATTGTCTCAGTATCGGAGAGTTATTTTATAGGAAACATGTCGAAGAATCTGAGATTCTTTCTATAGAAAAAATGTATAAGAATCTGCGACTTTTTCTGTAGGAAAAATGTAGCAAAAAACCGAAAAATGTGTCAGAATCTGCGACTTTTCTAAAGAAAATATTTCTCAGAATCTGCGACTTTTTCTATAAGAAACATGTCTCAGAATCTGAGACTTTTTTGTAGGAATAATGTCTTAGAACTAAGAATTTTTCTATAGAAAAAATGTC
This sequence comes from Pegoplata infirma, assembly GCA_963921195.1. NCBI lineage: Eukaryota > Metazoa > Arthropoda > Insecta > Diptera > Anthomyiidae > Pegoplata > Pegoplata infirma. The sequence goes on from OY992540.1 coordinate 173,479,662, forward strand.
TCAGAATCTGCGACTTTTTCTATAGAAAAAATGTCTTAGAAATTGAGATTTTTTCTATAGAAAAAACGTCTCAGAATTTGAGACTTTTTCTATGGGAACAGTGCCTCAGAATATGAGACTTTTTCTATAGGAAAAATGTCTTAGAATCTGAGGCTTTTTTGGTAGAAAAAATTTCTCATAATCTGAGATCTTTTGCATAGGAAAAATGCTTCAGAATCTTAGACTTATTCTATGGGAAAAATGACTCAAAATCTGAGACTTTTCTATAGGAAAACTGTCTCAGAATCTGAGACTTTTTCTATAGGAAAAATAACTCAGAATCTGAGGCTTTCTATAGGAAAAACTACTGAGACTTTTTTTTTAGGAAAAATGTATCAGAATCTTTGACATTTTATATAGGAAAAAGATCTCAGAATGTGATAATTTTTCTATAGGAAAAATGTCTTAGAATCTGAGACTTGTTCCACTGGAAAAATGTCTCAGACTCTGCGACTTTTTCTATTGAAAAAATGTCTCGAATCTGCGACTTTTTATAGAAAAAATGTCTCAGATTATGAGACTTTTTCTATAGGAAAAATGTCTCAGATTCTGAGACTTTTCTATAGAAAAATTGTCTCAGATTCTTAGCCTTTTTCTATAGGCAAAATGTCTCAGATTCTGAAACTTTTTCTATAGGAAAAATGTCTCAGATTCTGAGACTTTTTCTATAGGAAAAATGTCTCAGATTCTAAGAAAAATGCCTGAGATTTTGAAACTTTTTTTATATGAAAAATGTCTCAGATTCTGAGAGTTTTTTCTTGAAAAGTCCTTAATATGAGGATCATTCTTAAGGTTTAATAACATTTAATTTTTTGTCGTGGAAAAATGTCTCAGAATATGAAATTTTTCTACAGTAAAAATGTCTCAGAATCTAAAATTTTTTCTATGGGAAAAATATCTTAGAATCTGATATTTTTTTATGTTAAAAAGGTCTGAGAATCTGAGATTTTTTTCAATAAGAAACATTTCTAAGAATCTAAGATCTTATTTATGGAATCTGAGATTTTTTCTATAGGAAAAATTTCTCACAATCTGAAATTTTTTTCTATATCAAAATTGTCCCAGAATCTGAGATTCTTTCTATTGGAAAAATGTCTCAGAATCTGAATTTTTTTCTACAGTAAAAATGTCTCAGAATCTAATTTTTTTTCTATGGGAAAAATAACCTAGAATCTGAAATTTTTTTTATAGGAAAAATGTCTTAAAATCGTAGATTTTTTTTATGGGAAAAATGTTGCAAAATCTTAGATTTTTCTAAAGGAAAAATGCCTCGGAATTTGAGATTTGTTCTATAGAAAAAATCTCTCGGAATCTGAGATTTTTTCTATATAAAAAATGTCCCAGAATCTAAGATTTTTGCTATGGGAAAAATGTCTGAGAATCTGTGACTTTTTCTATAAAAAATAGTTAAATAACTAAGTAGGAAATGAATATTGAATTTTTTTAAAAATAAAGAATCTGGGACTTTTTCCATAGGAAAAATGTCTCAGAAAAAATTAAATTTTATGCATGGATCTTTATTTAAATTGAAATGAGGAAAACGCAAATATTCAAAAACAGGAGTTTTTGCATACACTCAAAAAAAATAAAACCGTAAAGTTAACAATTTTTTTTTAGTTAAGTTGAGTTTACTGGCTTTTCAGCAAATTTTTAGTTAAAATCAGTGTTTTAACTACTTTTTTTAGTTAAGTTTAATTTACGAAAATACAAGTTGTAAACAAATTTTGAATTAATTTTATTTTTTTTTGTTGACTTTAAAACTGAGTTAACGAATTTTTACTAATTAATTTGCTGATTTTTCGTAACATATTTGTTAAGTGAAAAGAGTGATTACTATTTAAGAAATTTCTTGTGTAGCCTCCTATGCAAATCTCATAAGTTCTACTTAAGCTGAACTTAGTGCTGTGAAAAAATAGAAAAAAATAAGTGAAGTGTTAGTTTTTAAAGTGTTCGGTGAAATAAAAAAAAATGTCAACCTAAAAATGTAAAAAAAACAAGTAAGAAAGTTATATTCGGTCAGTGTTTTCCGGAAAATGGGTCACAAGTCCAAACATGGACCGATTGGATCTGTCTTTTGTTAGATCTTTATTTAGTGTAGAAAACACACACGGATCAAATTTTAGTGGAATTGGTTTATTTTTTTTGTCAATAGACCGATTTAACTGAATATCGGTCGAAATTTTTATAAGGGGCACTTACAAGGGAAGTATCTCAACCCTTATGAACCGATTTGCATGAAACGTAAAATATATATAAAAGAGACAATTCTAAGATTGGGGTGTCTCGGCTTATCGGCCATATCGGGGATTTAGGGGTTCAAAACATGGGTCAAAAAATGGCGAAAAAATCGTTTTTTGGATTTTTCAGCCATTTCTTTTTAAGAAACTATATGATGTTTACATATGAGAAGAAAGGTTTTTTTAATGCCTATCCAACGGTGGCATAACCATGTAAAAGTTTAACTTAGTTAAATACTTTTTTTATGAAAATGTGAAAATTTTGGGGGGTATTTATATGAAGACATAGAGCTACGATGCCCATATGAATACGAAATAATCTTTATTAAATTTAAGTCGACACGTATTTTTGCTCTAGAAGATATTCCTGTTAGTTCGTGAGTTATCGAATTTTTCCCGGAGGTCCATATGGTTTTATAAGGGGACAACAAAATTTTGAAACACTGATATGGCCGAAAAGCCGAGACACCCCAACCTTAAAATCGTCTCATTTATATATATTTTAAGTTTCAGGCAAATCGGTTCATAAGGGTTGAGATACTTCCCTTGTTAGTCCAAAAATGGTCCAATTATATTCCGAATTGATTAGGTTACTAAAGTACACGCTTAACACCTAAAAATAAAATGTTTACCAAATATTTCCGTTTTTATGAATTTTGAGGGAATTATGTGAATATCGGGAGGGTGGTTTGTATGGGGTCTACCAGAAAGACTGATCCGATTCCTTTGAAATTTGGAATGGTGATTTGTGCATACAAAATTTGATTACCTGCTAAATTTTAAAGCGATATCTATTATAATTCGGTTATTAGAGTCATTAAGCCGAACACAAGGGGGCGTTTGTAGTACAGGCTGGGTCTTAACATGGACCGATTTTCCTTAATTTTAATAGGCTTCGTCCTTGGGCCAAAAGAGGCTTAAGTTTCAAATTTCAAGTCATTTAATTGAAAACTGCGACCTGTATCGTGCTTAAACCGATAGATGGACAGACGGACGGACATTGCTAAATCGACTCAAAAAGTACACTCAAAAAAATAAAACTGTAAAGTTAACAAATTTTTTTTTGTTAACTCGAGTTTACTGGCTTTTTAGCAAATTTTTAATTAAAATCAGCGTTTTAACTACTTTTTTTAGTTAAGTTCAATTTACGAAAATACTAGTTTTGTACAAATTTTGAATTAATTTTTTTTGTTGACTTTAAAACTGAGTTTACGAATTTTTACTAATTAATTTGCTGATTTTTTGTAACATTTTTGTCAAGTGAAAAAATTTTAAACATTTCTTGTGTAGCCTCCTATGCAAATCTCATAAGTCCTACTTAAGCTGAACTTAATGCTGTGAAAAAAATAAGAAAAAACAAGTAAGAAAGCTATATTCGGCTGTGCCGAATCTTTAAATACCCTCCACAATGTTAACCAATGCACAATGGTTTCGCAGACGACCTTTCTTGGCCAAAATTCAATTTTCTCAAAATTGATTTTATAGAAAATCGTTAAGACTTACAAACAACAAAAAACATATTTTGTTTTTGCATACTCATTTACCGTTCAAAAACAAATTTAGATAAAAATAAAAAAGTATTTTTTTAAATTTCAATTATTTTTTTGAGTTTAAATACAAAAAATTTCTTATAATATTATACATGGAAAACAAAAAAACTATAAAAATTTTTAACACAAAACCTATTTCAAACCAAAAATTTTTCCATTTTTGAAATTTTGGCCCAGAAAAGTGTTGAACGGAACCATAGTGCAATGTAAATATTTAAAAAACAAAAAAAAAAATAATATTTTATAAATATATATGAAAATTATATAAAAATTATGAAAATTGTATAAAAGCAACCACGTGTATTACACATACTACGTATTTTTTTACTTCTATTAATACAAATGGCGCGCTGCCACGACATATCATGCAGGTTTGTTTTGAAACTCATCTTAATAGCTCATAGCTTCTTAACCCCTAGACTGATTTTGCCATAATTGGTACCAAATTAACCAGAAAAACGTTGAGAACAATAAAATGAGAACCTATTTAACATTTTATTTGAATATGTCAACCATGAGCCAAGATAAATTCTTTTAAAATTTTGGGTTAAATTGCTGGTGCCTCGCCCCATTGTGCGATTCGGCCCAAATTTTTTGTGAGTGTTAGGAATGATAAAATTACATTAAATTCAAAGTTTCGTTTACATTCATTCAACAGGTGTCAAGTTATAGCATTTATTTTGTGTAAAATTCACATTTTTACTCATCAAAATTTACATTTTCACTCATAACTTTTAAAATACTTAACCGATTAAAAAAAAAAACCCATCAGACTCTGCCTAGGAGAATTACGCAACTTTTGGTACCCCAGGCGTTTAAATCGGTTCTGGATTATAGCCAAAAACGTGATTTCAACAGACAGACAGACGGACGTACAGACAGACAGACAGACAGACGGACATCGCTAGATCGACTTAGAATCGATCAAGGATCATTAATATATATACTTTATGGGGTCCTAAACCAATATTTCAATGTGTTACATACGGAATGACAAACTTATATATACCCTCTATCACTAGAGTGGAGGGTATAATAAGTGAAGTGTTAGCGTTTAAAACCAATATTTAACAAACTTAAAATTTTTTACAAAAAAATTAGCTGAATTCAACTAATAAAAAATGTTACGAAATTTTCAGCTGAATTTTTAGTTAAAATTACGGTTTTTTCTGCTACATTCATTCTACGAAAACTTAACTAAATATTTTTTGTTAAATTAACTAGAAATTTAGTAGGTTCAAAATCAGGTGTTTTTTTAGTTAAATTTAACAAAATTTTTTGCTAACTTTACAGTTTTTTTTTTTTGAGTGTATTAAATAGAAATGTCTGCTTCCTATAGAAATGTGCGCAGCATGTTGGACTTTTCCTAAGTCCTCTATTCTCAGAATTATTTTATTTTTTATTTCGTTTAAATTTAAAGTTTTTCATACAAAAAAATAACAGATTAATTGTTCTCAGCCTAAGAACGCTTAAATTGAAGACTTTCTATTAGGAGAAATCCAAAAAATTTTTATTATAATCTGAGAAAAATTATTTTTCTACTAAATATACATAATCTTAGTTGTTTAGCGTCGAACCTAAATCAATTACGTTGACGCTTTTAGAAAAAGGCACTCAGAATCCAAGAACTCCTTTTTTTAAATTGAGGAACATTTTTTGCAGTCTGCTGTGATTTCTCCATCCAAAAAGCCCCGCTGATTTTTTTTTCGCCATGCAAATTTTTATTTTGGGCAGATTAGTATTAAAACAGCATGGAAGTAATGTGTAAAGAAAAATTAATGTTTTTTTTAATTTAATAAAATTTTATTTTAAAATAAAAACTCAAATATAAATAAACAAAAAATAATAAATATAAAAACAAATGTCTTTAAATTTCAAAGTTTTGACAATTGAGTTGAATTCACACATTTCATATACGTGTGACCAAAGTGAGGTGAATAAAAAAGGGGGAAAATTCACCATTAAGAGTTTCGCTACTGTATATACTGTGCTCTTAGGTTGTCTGGCAATCACCTCATCACAAATAATACGTGATTCAATTCCAAAGATCATTTGTTCTATGAGCATTCTATCAAGAAAGGCTCCGTAATCACATGATGAAGCAGCTTGTTTTAAGCCTAACGAAAACGTTGCCAACGATTCACCGACGTTTTGACGTATTTGCCGAAATTTAAAACTTTCTGCATATATATTTCTCCTTCCATCGTAATGATTTATCAGTATTGACTTAATGTCCTCATAGTTTACTTCTTCTGGTTGTTTGGGGCTGATCAGAATCTTAAGGGCTGTGTTTAGCTCGCCACCCATGTGTACACGTGCATAGTTATGGTACTCTTCTTGTGAAATTTTGCTAAGTCTCAATGCCCAGTCAAATCTGGCGAAATAAATTATTGGCGTAGAAAGCCCTGTCTGGGGGGGCTTAGCCCCCCCCAGAATAATTTTAGCCCCCCCCAGAAATTGAATCATTCAGAATTTTTTTAATAATTTAATGATTTCATTAATTTTTGCAACAATAAATAAAAATATTTAATGAGTCTTCAGGACTCGTTATGATTATTCAATGAGTCTTAAGGACTCGTAATGATTATTATATAAAATCTAATAGTTTTTCCCATAGTCTGAATTATTGAAAAAAGTTTTTATATGAATCTGATGTTTTTGTCAGTAATAGAAACTTTACCGAATCTTAGGGTTTTACCTTCAGGAAAACATTTTAACTTCGTTGATTTAAAAAAGTTTCTAAATTCTAAGGGGATTTTTATAGACAAAAGTTATTGAAAGAAAGAATCTGAGAATTTTGACTAATAATCATCAACTTTTGCAATCATCAGAACTTTTTCTTGAAAAAAATCATAGTAATCTAATGATTTTACTATAGGAAAAACATTAAAAATCGTTCATTCTCAAAACATATCTGGGAGTTCTAAATTTCCGAAAAATCAACAGAATCAAAATTTAAAAAAAAAAAATATGAATTTTTAACCGCTTTCGGGGGGCATTCGTTTCTAAGACACCTAGACGCATGTTAAAGGGAACGCTTCAGGAATAGGTTTGGGTTTTTCAATAAAAAAAAAACCAAAAAATTAAAAAAAATCCAGGGGGGCTTTTGCCCCCCCCCCAGAAATGTTGGCTTCCTACGCCAATGGAAATAATCCCTTACTGATGAACCATCTGTGCTCCTAAACTCGCTCATAGAAAACGATGGTGGCTTGGGTGTACTCGCATATTCTGTTGCCACAGATTGCGGCCTCGATGCTTCTACAGCTTCTGTCACTGCCGTACGTATTGCACCAGCTAATGAGTTAAGAACTGCATTCAGTTGTTGTTGATCCATCGTGTCCACTTCTGACACCACTAATAAATACTCAGAGTTATTATTATAACAAAAGTAACTTTATTCTTTAAAAAACGTTTATCAATTTTACAAAGCTACTGAATACAAAAAAGTAAAAATTCTAGAAAACATGTAAAAAAGGGTTGCCATTAGGCATTAAAATTAAAGTGATGTCAATATCAAGTTTCACATATCGTGGAACTATATTCAATTTGAGCTATCTGCTCGGTTGACGAAAATGAGTTTTTGATGGCAAAATGTTCGTTGGCGTAAGTGTCATCTATGGTGTTAATTTCAGAGCAAAAAAATTATTTTAAGGGCCGTTAACAATAAAAAAATTAACCTGGGGTTAGCACTAACATGGACTTTAACCGGAGGTTTGAACAAAAATTGTTAACACAATGTTCAGGTTAACATTAACTTCCAGTTAATAATGTCAATATTTTTGGTTAATTTAATCCAAAAAATTCTTACGGTTAAATTTATAACTGGCAGTTTTCTTTTAATATTAAATTAAAAAAAATAATAAAAATTAATTGAAAACAGAGAAATGGCTCAGCGAATAAGTAGATTCAGCCACTTATTTAATATTTATTCTGGTAGAAGTGCTACATTTCGGAAAAAGTACGTTTATAAACCATATTTTAACCATTTTAATTTGGCGGATGAAGAGTTCCGAAAAAGGTATAGGCTCTCAAAGCAAAATGTTCGATATGTTGGCAAATTAATTTCAAAAGACATACGAAACAAAACAAGAAGGTATGTACCATAACTATTAATTGGAATGACCTTTAGCACTTACATGTTCGTGTTCGTTTCCTTTAGAAACCGCGCATTGTCGGTAAATGAAATGCTTTTATTGACCTTACGCTTTTATGCCACTGGTAATTTTCTGATAACGGTGGCAGACTATTGTGGTGTAAGCGTAATGACAGCAAGTAGAACGGTACGAAAAGTATCTATCGCGTTGGCTAAACTAGGAAAACAATTTATAAAAATGCCCAAACCGGAAGAGTTGCAAATTAATGCACAAGCCTTTTTTAACATAGCCAAATTTCCAAACGTACTTGGCTCAATAGATTGCACTCATATCCGAATAGAGTCTCCTGGTGGAGAGAGTGCTGAACTATTCCGTAATAGAAAGGGATTCTTTTCGTTTAACGTCCAGGTAACTTAATTTATTTTTGTATTAAGGTTATACTTATTAATTTTGTTTTATACGCAATACCTTTCTCGTAGGCAATTTGCAATGCAAATTTGGAGATAACAGATTTGGTTGCTAGATGGCCTGGATCTGCACATGATAGCAACATCTTTAACAACAGCAAAATAAAAGCAAGACTAGAAAGTCAAGAGTTCCAATACTATTATTTGCTAGGAGATAGTGGATATGGTATAAAACCGTATTTAATGACTCCACTGTCCAATCCCATTACGAACGCTGAAAAACTATATAATGAATCCCAGATAAGAACCCGTAATCCTATTGAAAGGACCTTTGGGGTACTTAAAAGAAGATTTCCTGTATTAAGCTTAGGCATGCGAATTTCTATTGGTACAGTTATGGCTGTTATAGTGGCTTGTGCCGTTTTGCACAATATTGCACGTAAAAGTAATGAAGAAGACCCACCTGTAGAGGATGATATTAATACCCAGTCAGAAGATAACCATCAACAAAGAACTCATCAAGATTCCCAATCAAGCCAAGCACATTCCAGCGTTCGAAATAACCTTATTAATAATTACTTTGCTATGATTTAGACCCGAAAAAGCCTCAGAATATGAGAATTAAAGAAGTCAATTCTAAAACTTTTTCTATAGGAAAAATGTCTCAGAATTTGAGATTTTGTCTATAGCAAAAATGTCTCAGAATCTGAGATTTTTTCTATGTGAAAAATGTCTCAGAATCCGAGATTTTTCTATAGGAAAAATGTCTCAGAATCTGAGATTTTTTCTAACGAAAAATGTTTTAGAATCTGAGACTTTTTCTATAGGCAAAATGTCTCAGGAAAAATATCTCAGAATCTGAGAATTGCTATAGGAAAAATGTCTTAAAAACTGAGATTTTTTCGATAGAAAAACTGTTTCAGAATTTGATACTTTTTCTATAGGAAAAATGTCTCAGAATTTGATACTTTTTTTATATGAAAAATGTCTCAGAATTTGAGAATTTTTCTATAGGAAAAATGTCTCAGAATTTTAGATTTTTTCTATAGGAAAAATGTTTCAGAATCTGAGACTTTTTCTATAGGAAAAATGTCTCAGAATCTGAGACTTTTTCTTTTGCCTATAGAAAAGTCTTAGATTCTGAGACATTTTTCCTATAGAAAAAGTCTCAGATTCTGAAAAATTTTTCCTATAGAAAAAGTCTTAAATTCTGAGACATTTTTCCTATAGAAAAAGTTTCAGACTCTGAGATTTTTTCTATAGAAAAACTTCCAAATTCTGAGGCATTTTTAAATAAAAAAAAACCGAGATTCTGAGACATTTTTCCTACAGAAAAAAATCTCAGATTTTGAGACATTTTTCCTATAGAGAAATCTCAGATTCTGCGACATTTTTCCAATAGAAAAAGTTTCAGATTCTGCGACATTTTTCCTATAGAAAAAGTCTCAGATTCTGCGACATTTTTCCTATAGAAAAAGTCTCAGATTCTGCGACATTTTTCCTATAGAAAAAGTCTCAGATTCTGCGACATTTTTCCTATAGAAAAAGTCTCAGATTCTGCGACATTTTTCCTATAGAAAAAGTCTCAGATTCTGCGACATTTTTCCTATAGAAAAAGTCTTAGATTCTGAGACATTTTTCCTATAGAAAAAGTCTCCGATTCTGCGACATTTTTTCTATAGAAAAAGTCTCAGATTCTGAGACATTTTTCCTATAGAAAAAGTCTCAGATTCTGAGACATTTTTCCTATAGAAAAAGTCTCAGATTCTGAGACATTTTTCCTATAGAAAAAGTCTCAGATTCTGAGACATTTTTGCCGAAAGAAAAAGTCTTAGATTCTGAGACATTTTTCCTATAGAAAAAGTCTCAGATTCTGAGACATTTTTCCTATAGAAAAAGTCTCCGATTCTGATACATTTTTCCTACAGAAAATTTCTCAGATTCTGAGACATTTTTCCTATAGAAAAATTCTCAGATTCTGAGACATTTTTCCTATAGAAAAAGTCTCAGATTCTGAGACATTTTCCTATAGAAAAAGTCTCAGATTCTGAGACATTTTTCCTATAGAAAAAGTCTCAGATTCTGAGACATTTTTCCTATAGAAAAAGTCTCAGATTCTGAGACATTTTTCCTATAGAAAAAGTCTCAGATTCTGAGACTTTTTTCCTATAGAAAAAGTCTCAGATTCTGAGACATTTTTCCTATAGAAAAAGTCTCAGATTCTGAGACATTTTTCCTATAGAAAAAGTCTCAGATTCTGAGACATTTTTCCTATAGAAAAAGTCTCAGATTCTGAGACATTTTTCCTATAGAAAAAGTCTCAGATTCTGAGACATTTTTCCTATAGAAAAAGTCTCAGATTCTGAGACATTTTTCCTATAGAAAAAGTCTCAGATTCTGAGACATTTTTCCTATAGAAAAAGTCTCAGATTCTGAGACATTTTTCCTATAGAAAAAGTCTCAGATTCTGAGACATTTTTCCTATAGAAAAAGTCTCAGATTCTGAGACATTTTTCCTATAGAAAAAGTCTCAGATTCTGAGACATTTTTCCTATAGAAAAAGTCTCAGATTCTGAGACATTTTTCCTATAGAAAAAGTCTCAGATTCTGAGACATTTTTCCTATAGAAAAAGTCTCAGATTCTGAGACATTTTTCCTATAGAAAAAGTCTCAGATTCTGAGACATTTTTCCCATAGAAAAAGTCTCAGATTCTGAGACATTTTTCCTATAGAAAAAGTCTCAGATTCTGAGACATTTTTCCTATAGAAAAAGTCTCAGATTCTGAGACATTTTTCCTATAGAAAAAGTCTCAGATTCTGAGACATTTTTCCTGTAGAAAAAGTCTCAGATTCTGAGACATTTTTTCTATAGAAAAAGTCTCAGATTCTGAGACATTTTTCCTATAGAAAAAGTCTCAGATTCTGAGACATTTTTCCTATAGAAAAAGTCCCAGATTCTGAGACATTTTCCTATAGAAAAAGTTTCAGGTTCTGAGGCATTTTCCCTGTAGAAAAAGTTTTAGATTCTGAGACATTTTTACTAAAGAAAAAGTATCACATTCTGAGACATTTTTCCTATAAAAAAAGGTCTGAGATTCTGAGACATTTTTCCTTCAGAAAAAGTCTCAGATTCTGAGACATTTTTCCTACGGAAACAGTCTTAGGTTCTGAGAAATTTTTCCTAAAGAAAAAGTCTCAAATTCTGAGACAAAAAAGAAAAAAAAAATTCAGATTCTGAGACTTTTTTGTACATAAAAAATTAAATTTTAATACAGGTTTTCGCTGAAGCCTCAGATTCTGAGGCTTTTACCCTATATAGAATATTAACATTTACAAAAAAAAAAATTAGCTATAATATTTTTGTAATAAATTGTTAATTAAACAAAAAAACTATTACATTTCAAATGATCTTTGCTCCTTTTTAATTTTTGTGTTTATTAGTTCCAATTGTTTTTTATTTAATTCTTCCTCCCACATTAGACGTTTTTTGCATGCCTCTTTCTCCCAAACATGACGTTCTGCAGCTCGTTTTTCTTCGTTTTGAAAAAACACTGCTTGTGCTTTGGCGACTTGGTCATTTGGGTTACCCGTGTTAGAGGCTTTACGCTTTTTTGTTGCACAAAGTTTAGAAGATTTTTTTGATTTTAAGGCAGAAGGGTTCCATGTAGACCAATTTTCGTTCTATTAAATAATTAAAGATGTAATATAAATAAGTTAAAATAGATAAGTTAAAATAAATAAGTTTGTTAGAAGATAAATTCTTACCTTTTGTGATTCCGGTCCATCAGAAACATCGAAGGGGTCATCAATAACTTCCCGATTGTTTTCATTTGTTATATTGTTTTTATCAATGATTTCTTCAAGGTTATCATTAGAAACTTCACTTTCATCTATAACCAAATATTCCTCCTCCAGCACTTCAGTGTCATTTAATCTATCTCCATCATAGTCATTGCTTAAGCCTGTGGCACCTTCGCCCATCAGAGCAGACAACCTGTTGGTAATAGAATCTTGTTGGGAGCTTTGATACGGTCCACCTCCTGTCATATATAGTTCCTTTTTTTCGGCAGCCATCAAAACTTTTGTTTTCTTTTTCATATTTTCATATTTTTCTCGCAACATCTTTGGAGTTCGATGGGTGCCAGTTTTTTCACAAAACTCTTCTTGAATTTTTCCCCACTTTTCATTTTTTTGTGACCATGAAACGGCATCGGTTTTTTTAGATTCAATGATGGCTTTAAATTTTTCAACTAAAGATAATAGAATATCTTCTTCTCGAGCAGTGAAGTTTTTGCATCTAAATAACACATACAATTAGAAGAACACGAACAATAATGATAAAATTATTATGAGTTTTCTTACCTTACACGTTTTTCTTTTTGAGAGGACATTTCCGAAGCTGTTTTTTTGTTTTTTATTAAAAAAAATTGTTAGAAATTCTTTTTAAATATTTTTGTATTATTTTGACTTTCTATTTTTTAAAATCATTCACAATAACAGTTAATCGGAAGTTACCTAACTTTTTTCATATGTTAACGAAATTTCTTAACTTGCAGTTAAGAGTCTAGGTTAGTGTAACTGAAAGTTAGATAACTTTTGGGTTAAATATAACTAACTAGACTTTGTGTTAACCGGCCTAAGACTATTTTATTGCAAAAATAGCATGAGCTATGTGAAACCATGTTTTTTTATAAATAAAAATTTGAGCTATCTACAGTATAGTTTACTAGAGTAAACTTTTAAATTTTAATTTTTTGATATTATCACTTTTTAGACGGGTTTTCCATCAATAAAAATAACGGCATAATTTTTTTTTCGAAAATTTCAACTCCTTTCCGCGGTTAAAAACGCGGTTTTTGACCCTTATTTCGATGCGGAGCAAAAACGGTTAAACTTTTTGCATATTTTTTTTGCCCATTCGATTGTACAGCAAACACAAGTGATATGACATTTTTCGCAAGCTTCACGAAGGTTCCAAATAATGGCGATAAAGCGCGAAAAAATCGATGATTTAAAAAAATTAAAAAGTATTTTTTTTAACACCTGTAATGGAATTGCTGAAAAAACTGAGAAATATGGTACCAAATTCACATTTTTATCATAGTCCGTTAAAAAGTTATAAAGCTTTAAAGTCTATATTTAATGAGCTATCTGCTTAGGTTGATTAATTTCAAATAAAAAAGGTTGAGCTACAGTGTTGGAAAAAATAATAGGGACGACGAGTTAAAATTTACTAACTCGTTAAAAACATTTTTATAAATGTCTTATTTTTTTAGCTTCAACAAAAAAATGATCAGTTATTAAACTGGATTTAATAATCTGTATTGCTTTTTACGATTCTCCTTTAATTTAATTTCTTATCGGCAGAATAGTTAGAAAAGCAGTGAATTTATCTGGAAAAAATAATAGGGACGAAATGCCTATAATGAATGAAAAATTATTTTGAATTGAATTTAACGTCAAGTTTTTTAATAATATTATTGAAAAGTGCAAAAAATAATTAAAAGTAAAAAATCTGGCCATTCTGAAATTATTTTAGCCTTTTTTATATTCTCCAATTGTGTAGGATAATGGGTACAGGTGCCCACTGTACGTTCTTTGACCGAAAACACATTTTTAGCTTAAAAGCGGATGGAATATCGATGATGTTAAGTGTCCTAATAATAAAGTGTTCCAAAAACAAAGTATTTAAAGCGATTCGCTCAAGGAAAACCCCGAAACCAGGGGTGGAAACCGAAAAACATCAAAGTAATTTGACCAAATTCTTGGTGGTTTTTCAAAAAAGGCCCCTTTTATGTCATCTTATGAACTTGAAAATGAGTTTTGTGCTCCAGTGACAAGTCGTACAATAAGAAATGAACTACTGAAATCTGTTTTATAAGGTCGAAGTCCAAGGAAAGAACCACCGCTGATCGTACAACATATACGAAAAAGTTTAGAGTTTGCCAGACAACACCTTGACTGTAAGCATTGGTAAAAGTTCCTTTGCCCGGTGAAACGAAGATTAATTTATGATTAAAAATTGTTTATTGGGCATCGAATAAATAATTTTCCTTCAGATCCAAACTTCGTTTCATTGGGAAATGGAACATATTACCAATGCTTACAGTCAATGTGTTGCCTGGCAAACACTATACTTTTTCGTATATGTTGTACGCTCAGCGGTGGTTCTTTCCTTGGACTTCGACCTCATAAAACTGATTTCAGTAGTTCATTTCTTATTGTAAGACTCATCACTGGAGCACAAAACTCATTTTCAAGTTCATAAGATGACATAAAAGGGGCTTTTTTTGAATAACAACCAAGAATTTGGTCAAATTACTTTGATGTTTTTTGGTTTCCACCCCTGGTTTCGGATTTTTCCTTGAGCGAATCGCTTTGAATACTTTGTTTTTGGAACACTTTATTATTAGGACACTTAACATCATCGATATTCCATTCGCTTTTAAGCTAAAAATGTGCTTTCGTTCAAAAAACGTACAGTGGGCACCCGTACCTATTATCCTACACTATTGGCGAATATATAAAAGGCTAAAATAATTCCAGAATGTACAGATTTATTATTTTTATTTATTTTTTGCACTTTTTAATAATATTATTTAAAAACTTAACGTTAAACACAATTCAAAATAATTTTTAATTAGTTTTAGGCATTTCGTCCCTATTATTTTTTCCAGATAAATTCCCTACTTTTCTAACTATTCAGCCAATAAGAAATTAAATTAAAGGAGAATCATAAAAAGCAATACAGATTATTAAATCCAGTTTAATTACTGATCATTTTTCAGTTGAAGCTAAAAAAATTAGACATTTATGAAAAAGTTTTTAACGAATTAGTAAATTTTAACTCGTCGTCCCTATTATTTTTTCCAACACTGTATCTGCTGTAACTCAGCAAATAATACGAATTTTTACAAACAAGGCACATGTAAAATTTAGTAGTAATTATTAATTAATATTGTAAAAGATCGACTGACAAAACATTTAAAAATACGCGAATGCGACGGTTTTTTTGCTCTCCTGAAAAGTTTTGTTTTTTTAGTTAGCTCAAATTGAATATAGTTTAACGATATATAACATTTTTAAACAAAAAAAAAAATATTTTAATTTTTTTTTGTAAATATTGAAAAACATGAAGGTTAAGTATTTTATTGTGATGATGTGAGGAAGAAAACATATCGGCGATTGTTAATATTTTCAATAAAAAAAAATAGGTTGTATTGCGTTTTACCACTTATTTTTGGCAACAGAAATTATTTTTCGGCAACATTAATTGTAACGGAAAATTCGTTTTAAAACATTTTTTTTAAATACAGATGTAGGAATTCTTAAAGATACAAATATTTTTATTTAAAAACAAATTTACTGGTTAATTTTTTTAGTCAACCAATAAAGTTAATTACACAATTATTTTAGTGTAGATTTTACAAAACAAGATTTACTTTCCATTAAATCACACAACTCGACAAATTCAGAAAAATTAACTTTTCCAGCAATAGCAATACATAAACTATATTTATTTTGAATTTTTGATTTACAATCTGATTTCCAATTGTTTCTATGGCGTATCGTTTTTCAGAAAATCGCGTTTGAAAATGCAAAACCCCAAATTTAGTACTTTTTTTGATTCTACTATTACGTATTTTTACATTGGTGTCAAAAATAGGACTTAATTTTATAAAAAACTAACGTCATGATTCTAAATCGCATTATACAATTAAAATAACTCAACTGTGATCCTTAAAGACCGTCATCTCTTAATTCCAAATCTGCGATCAACAAACTTCTAGCAACTTTTGTTTTTTGTATTTTTTGTGTATTAAAAAAGCAAAATTTATTGAAAAGTGCAATAAAAAATATTTTTGTTGTTGGGCCGACAAGATATCATAGATGGGACTAATTAATTAAAGGGACCAATTAATTGATGGTTTAATTACCATTTAATTGATGTCAATGGAAATTAAATTTTTTTCATTACCATTGGTTATATCAATTGTACCAATTAAATTACTTATCAATTTAATTACTAATGAAAATTAAAAAAAAAATAATTACCATTGGTATGGCATCACTTAAAAAAAATAATTACCATTAGTAAAAGTCGTCATAATATTGTCAAAATGGTTAATATTTGGAAAAATCTGTTGTTTTTGTTATATGGTGTTTTAGTTTTTCACATTTTATAAACCAAACAAACGGTAATTGCCTTTGTATAACACAATGTTTCAAATTTTTATTTGCGTTTTGTTTTTTGTCTTTGACATTTTCATATTTCTTTTTGTAAAAACATACTTTGATGTTTAAATTTTTAACTTTTCAAAAAAACAAAAATATGCAAACCAATGGTTTTGAAACCAATTATAATTGGTGTTTTTCAACAATTGGTGCATTTCATTACCATTAGTAATTATTTTTTCAATTAAAAAAATTTAATTACCATTAAATGGTAATGAAAATTTTTTCATTACCATTGATATCAACCAATGGTAATTAAATTTCAATGGTAATGAAAAATTCCCATCTATGCAAGATATAGCCCTGGATATGTGCATGTTCTTAAAAATATATTTTTTTTTAACTTAAAGCATAAGGGTTGGTATAAGCTTACTTTTTGTAACTGTGCACGGAAAGTCATTTCAGAACAAGTTCTAAAAATTTTAAATTTTGCGGAAAAAATGGAATTAATTAAGGAATTGGGTTAGTTTTGATACTTCCCTTCCAAAAATTGAGTTGTACATTGTTAGGTTAATTTTATATTAATGATGAACACCCTGATGAAAACCTCACGGCACGTCCCTGACGGGCAGACTAGGGCAGCCAATTTTTTATTTGCGGGTACTTTATAAGTTGTAGTTTAAAATAAAATTAGTTTTGAGGGTGACATTTGCTGAGCACTTTTCTAATCTCTTTGAATATTTAAAGGTATGTGCTAAAATGAGGTTTATCTAACTTAACAGCCGGGGCGACCCCTCAGAGGTAGGTAACATCAATGAATGGTTGTTTTTACGAACTTGGGTCCCCCCTTCATCAAAAAAAATTAATAAGTTAAACCTACCGGGAATACTATTAATATAACGTGACAACAAATTTGCAGCTTCAAAAAGGTGCGTTTGGACATTTTTTTTATTTCCAATGTTTGAAGTCCTGTATGTTTCTTAGGCCCGTTAACATTAAAAAAATTAACCTGAGGTTAGTACTAACATACACTTTAACCGAAGGTTAAAACAAAAATCGTTAACTCAATGTTCAGGTTAGCAGTAACTTCCAGTTACTAATGTCAATATTTCTGGTTAATTTAATCCAAAAAAATCTTGCGGTTAAATATACAACTGGAAGTTTTGTTTTCATAATGAATTAAGTAAATATTAAAAAATTATTGCAAATAGAGAAATAGCTTAACAAATAAATGGCTGAATATCATATATTTAATATTTATTCTGAAACAAGTTGTGTATTTCGAAAAATATGCGCTTCTAAACCTATTTGAACTACAATTTTAATATGGAAATAATAGGAAAAATATCTCAGCATCTAAAATATTTTTCCTTCAGAAAGAATCTAATGAGAGAAATTCTGGAAGAAGTTTCAGATTCTGAAATTTTTTTTAGAAAATGTCTTAGATTCTGAAGGGATTTTTTCTGTAAAAAAAGGTCTTAGATTCTGAGAAATTTTTTATTTAGAAAAAGTATCAGAATCTGAGACATTTTTCTATAAAAAAGGCTCAGATTCTAAGACATTTTTTCTATAGAAAAAGTCTCAGATTCCGAGACATTTTTTCTATAGAAAAAGTCTCAGATTCTGCGACATATTTCCTTTAGAAAAAGTTTTAGATTCTGAGTTAATTTTTTTATAGAAAATGTCTCAGATTCTGAGACATTTTTTCTATAGAAAAAGTCTCAGATTCTGAGACATTTTTTCTATAGAAAATGTCTCAGATTCTGAGACATTTTTTCTATAGAAAAAGTCTCAGATTCTGAGACATTTTTTTATAGAAAAAGTCTCAGATTGTGAGACATTTTTTCTATAGAAAAAGTCTCAGATTCAGAGACATTTTTTCTATAGAAAATGTCTCATATTCTGAGACATTTTTTCTATAGAAAAAATCTCAGATTCTGAGACATTTTTTCTAAAGATAAAATTAAAAATAAAAATTTCGGATTCTGAGACATTTTTTCTATAGAAAAAGTCTCAGATTCTGAGAAATTTTTTCTATAGAAAAAGTCTCGGATTCTGAGACATTTTTTCTATAGAAAAAGTCTCAGATTCCGAGACATTTTTTCTATAGAAAAGTCTCAGATTCTGAGACATTTTTTCTATAGGAAAAGTCCCAGATTCTGAGAAATTTTTTCTAAAGATAAAATTTTGGATTCTGGGACATTTTTTCTATAGAAAAAGTCTGAGATTCTTATCTATAAAAAAAATCTCAGATTCTGAGACATTTTTTCTAAAGATAAAATTTCGGATTCTGAGACATTTTTTCTATAGAAAAAGTCTCAGATTCTGAGAACTTTTTCTAAAGATAAAATTTCGGATTCTGGGACATTTTTTCTATAAAAAAAGTCTCAGATTCTGAGACATTTTTTCTATAGAAAAGTCTCAGATTCTGAACCATTTTTTCTATAGAAAAAGTCTCAGATTCTGAGACATTTTTTCTATAGAAAAAGCCTCAGATTCTGAGACATTTTTTCTATAGAAAAAGCCTCAGATTCTGAAAAGAAGAATAGAAAAATTCTCAGATTGTGAGACATTTTTTCTATAGAAAAAGTCTCAGATTCTGAGACATATTTTCTATAGAAAAAGTCGCAGATTCAGAGACATTTTTTCTATAGAAAAAGTCTCATATTCTGAGGCATTTTTTCTATAGAAAAAGTCTCATATTCTGAAACATTTTTATATAGAAAAAGTCTCAGATTCTGAGACATTTTTTCTATAGAAAAAATCTCAGATTCTGAGACATTTTTTCTAAAGATAAAATTTCGTATTCTGAAACATTTTTTCTAAAGATAAAATTTCGGATTCTGAGACATTTTTTCTATAGAAAAAGTCTCAGATTCTGAGACATTTTTTCTATAGAAAAAGTCTCAGATTCTGAGACATTTTTTCTATAGAAAAAGTCTCAGATTCTGAGACATTTTTTCTATAGAAAAAGTCTCAGATTCTGAGACATTTTTTCTATAGAAAAAGTCTCAGATTCTGAGACATTTTTTCTATAGAAAAAGTCTCAGATTCTGAGACATTTTTTCTATAGAAAAAGTCTCAGATTCTGAGACATTTTTTCTATAGAAAAAGTCTCAGATTCTGAGACATTTTTTCTATAGAAAAAGTCTCAGATTCTGAGACATTTTTTCTATAGAAAAAGTCTCAGATTCTGAGACATTTTTTCTATAGAAAAAGTCTCAGATTCTGAGACATTTTTTCTATAGAAAAAGTCTCAGATTCTGAGACATTTTTTCTATAGAAAAAGTCTCAGATTCTGAGACATTTTTTCTATAGAAAAAGTCTCAGATTCTGAGACATTTTTTCTATAGAAAAAGTCTCAGATTCTGATTTCTGATTCTATAGAAAAAGTCTCAGATTCTGAGACATTTTTTCTATAGAAAAAGTCTCAGATTCTGAGACATTTTTTCTATAGAAAAAGTCTCAGATTCTGAGACATTTTTTCTATAGAAAAAGTCTCAGATTCCGTGCAATTTTTTATATAGAAAAAGTCGCAGATTCTGAGATACTTTTTCTATAGAAATATTTTTTTCTATAGAAAAAGTCTCAGATTCCGTGCAATTTTTTATATAGAAAAAGTCGCAGATTCTGAGATACTTTTTCTATAGAAATATTCTTAGATTCAGAGACACTTAATTCATGGAAAGATGCAGAAACATTTAAACTATTGCAAGTCTCAGATTCTGAGAGTTTCTATTTGGATGACTTTTTATTATTTTAACGCGAAAAGGTTCCATGTTGACCAATTTTCATCCTTTGAAATAATTTAAGATTTATATAACATAATGTTGATGTTAAAATCTTAAGCTCTTGCCTTTTGCAATTCTTGTCCTCAATAATTTCTAAAATTTGCCATCATTTAGTCATTTTCAAAGATTTTTTTGCATTTTTATTTAATTTTTTTTTTTTTGTTAAAAATATTTTCATAATATTTTGACTTTTGCTGTTTTAAAACAATTCACAATAACACGTAATCGGAAGTTAACTAACTTTTTTCATTTGTTAACGAAATTTGTTAACTTGGAGTTAAGAGTTTAGGTTAGTATAACTGGAAGTTAGATAACTTTTAGGTTAAATTTAACTAACTGGACTTTGTGTTAACAGGCCTTAATAATGTACCAATCCTAGAACTATTAATGGATTTATAGGCAGCCACTATATAAGATTAATCGTGTTATGTTCAGTTTTTATTATGATATAGTTAATTTTTTATTTTTTGGACGCTAGATTGGTGATTTATCCCACTGTGGGACGAGGGGAAAAATGTTTCCCCTTACAGAACTTAAACACCACCAGAAAAACAACAATTTTTTTACATGTTTTTTTTTTATTTGTTCAACAAATGAAATATTTTTATGCCATATGAAGTTCATTGACCTACATTTGGACCTAGATGATTAGGAAATTTAATTTTTTTTCGGCCCGCGCACTTTTAAGGGCCTGGTTATAGAAAATAATACAAAATTATGACAAAGGTGTGTTTTTAGGCGTAAATATCTTAATAAATGAATTTGTAAACATTTATGTGATGATGGAAAAGATGTCCTCCAATGTCCACCGCCCAATCTCCCAACTTAAAAAACTTAAAAATTATTAAAAATATATTTTTATAACCAGTTTTTTTATTCGTTATTCTCATCGATTAATCGAATAATTTTTTAGATTTAATCCTTTGATCGAACGAACAAAAACAATTATTTGAATTATTCGAACAAAGTAAAAAGTCGAATAATTGACAACTCTATAGTCTGTGCCATAACTGTTATGAGTTTTATTGAAAAAAGTCAAATTTAACTGTTCAAAAATATGTTTTTAAATAAATATTAAAAACAACAGTTTGAAATGATTTATACAAATATCTGTTCAAAATAACATAAATAAAAACTTTTATTTTTTATAACTGTTATCAAAAACTCTTTGAGCCTTAAAAAACTTGAGTTATCAATTTAAAACCATAGAGTAAGGAAAGTAAGAGAGTTTGAAAGGACCCAAATAATGTCTGCAAGTTTATGAAAATTGGTAAACTTAATGTATTGCAGAAATTTAAAAATTTTGTAAAAAGATCAAAGAGAATTAGAAAATGAGTAAATTTTACCACTATTATTGAGAGGATTACTCATTTATATTGAGAGGATTACCACTATTTCTGTTATTAAAATTCTCTCTTAACTAAATTCCCTACTTTTTCCCCTGATTTTGGAGCATATTCCCTACTTTTCCCCCTGATTTTGCAGAATTTTTTAAAAATTTGCAAATGTGAATTAGACAGACGAAGAAATTGTACTATACTAGTAAGGTTATTGACAATCGTTGCCTTACTAGTTTAGTACAATTTCTTCGTCTTTCTAATT
Source organism: Pegoplata infirma (assembly GCA_963921195.1). Classification (NCBI taxonomy): domain Eukaryota; kingdom Metazoa; phylum Arthropoda; class Insecta; order Diptera; family Anthomyiidae; genus Pegoplata; species Pegoplata infirma. The sequence continues at coordinate 173,501,557 of OY992540.1, forward strand.
CACATTGTGGATAGAGTCGAATATATATTAATACTTTAGTTTGTGCACAAACGATTTGTCATTAGACTCATTTGCTACTTTGTAGTAAATCGTTTCTATTTTTGCTAAATAATCTTGACAATGGAATCTGACAAATTCCGAAACACGTGTCGATTATGTCTTGCAAAAATGACCAACATAAATAAATTTAAAACAACAAAATAATTTTCTTGAAAATTATGCTATGAGAATATCATGGTTTTAATTAGTAAAGAAAATAATGACCTCGAGCCAGAATAAACATCCTCAAAATATAATATTTTAAAGGTCGAATAAAACAATTTTTATTGTTTAATAAAAATTAATCAGAATTTGAAGTTATTTTAAATTGTTTGAACAAAAAGTGTTTAATAACTGTTATTTTACACTTTTATTATAAAATTCAAAAAATAAAAGTTTTTTTGAATTTTATAATAAAAGTAAAATTTAACACGGGACATCTCTAGAAGTCCTTTCATATATAAAATACTTAGTTTGGACAACATTTGTTAAATGATTTTTTTAAATTAAAAAGACACATGTAACTGATATATTTGGTCTCTGGTTGCCAGTTTTGTGATTACAAAGAAAACAAAAAATTGAGAAAATGTTTTGCCCTGTTTAAACAGCTGATTTGTATAAATAAAAAAAAGCACTAGCGGTTCTCACCCTTGATAGAAAACAAAAAAAGAATCGGAGAAATATAGAAAACAAGAAAATGTTTGACAGATACAACAACAAAATACATGTATTTCTGTCAAACATTTTCTTGTTTTCTTCATTTCTCCGATTCTTTTTTTGTTTTCTATCAAGGGTGAGAACCGCTATTGATATATAAAAAGCCGCAAAATTTCCATAAAAGATTCGTTGGCTTTTAATTATATTTTAAAATGATGAAGATGAATCCAGCAACTCATCAAGAACTTTATCACTACACAATAGCAGCTTCCATTTTATGTTTAACTAGTAAAAAAACGAACCAGGATGTCTTAAATTTTTAGAAAAATAATTTTTTCTTTCACACCTTTCTCAATTCAAACCATATATAACATAATTAAAAAATTATAATACATAATTATAATTAGAGCCTGAGCTCAACTGTCTTTACAGAAAAAACAAAAACAAAATATTGTATTTTTTTATTAACAACAAAATTTTGTACGATTATTTTCTGTTTTTTTTTTAAAGCATTCGCTTTTTCGTTCAGTTTTTTTTTTTTCTTCTTTCAAATAAAACATTTGCAATCAGCTGCTTTTTATAATACCCTGTTCTCACGAGCATCTAAAAACGGTTTTAAACGACATTTGTTTTAATTTAAAAAAAAGTGTTCACACGTAATTTCACTCGTTTTATTTTGGTTTTTATGTTTTTATTTTGACATTTGCATTACCAGCTGATAAACATGTACACATTTCAACAACAAACGAAATTAAAATATTAAAATTATATTCATTAATTATATATATGTATAACTGTTTATAATGTTCAAGAATTGTTTAAAGATAAAAATAGCACGATTTTTTTTGTATTATTTACATTTTAGTAATAAACAATGTTGCCAATATTAATAAAATGCTTTAAAAACGCTGAACATTCAAAAATACTCAATTCAACCCCTGGAATTCCGATCGTTTTAAATCGTTTTAATTTTAAAACGAGCTAAAAACATTTTTATTTTGACATATTACAACAAAAAAATGTATGGTAAAACGAGTCATAAAAATGGTTTTTAAGCATAAAACGAAAAATGTTGCTAAAAATGGTTTTTAGCTGTAAGTGAGAACAGGGTATAAGGCAACTTTACTTCCCCGTCATTTTATGAAAGTGCGACATTTTGATACTTTTCGAAAGAAACATTTTTAGAAAAAAACATCATGAATTTTTTAAGTGTTGCCATTTTTTTTTAGAAAAGAACACAAAAAGTGCAATTCTTTTTGAAGGGAAGGCAAGAAACCGAAAAGTAACAAATTTTCATTTTGAATATATAGTGTGTGTTTATTAACATTTTTTTTTTATTTTCATGCATTTTTAATAGTAGTAATATAAAAAAGCTAAGGCTAATTATATAATGGCGTTTTCTTTTCTGGAAAAAATGTCGCACTTTTTTTCTTTAAATACTTTTTGTGCACAGTTATGTACAGTGAATATAGACATGTTTGGTACCCGAAGAAATGTATTTTCAAGGCCTATCTAATACTATATCAAGCATTTTAAAATAATACTCAGTTTTTTATCTGATCCGATAAATGTAAAAATTTATGGGTTTTTGATAGTTTATTGAACGAAATAAGCGTGTTTTGACATTTTATTATGACCATTTAGATAGAACTCGAAAATACCTTTCCTTAGTATCAAACATGTCTGTACTCACTGCTCATTACTGTGCAAGAAGAGCCATTGAAGAAAAAAAGTGTTCTGCACTTTTTATTTATTTCCAGAAAAGAAAACGCCATAAGTCTTTATATCTTCATTACTATATGGAGGGAATTAAACTTTTTTTTTTTTTTATATGGGATCTCTACGTACTTATAATTTTATGAAAATGTTTAGTTATTACCCCTTACTTCTTTGGTTTTTGTATTGCGCCTTGTTTCCAAACATATTAGCGGTTATCACCCTTGATAGAAAACAAAAAAAAAAAGAATCGGAGAAATGAAGAAAACATGAAAATGTTTGACAGATACAACAACAAAATACATGTATTTACGTCAAACATTTTCTTGTTTTCTTCATTTCTCCGATTCTTTTTTTGTTTTCTATCAAGGGTGAGAACCGCAATTGTTTTGAGTGCTGTAGAATCAAGGAATAACCCACAGTTCGAAACTTTCTTTGCTTTCTTATGAGCAACTACATTTTTCAACCGACATATTCGGTATAGTGCTGTACATTAGTTTATTATTGTTATCAAAATACAACAGTGCTAGCGGGCTCAATTTTTGCGGGGAACAACAGGGCTTAGCTGATGTGGTTAGTGATGTTATGTGTGTATGCGTATATTTCTCTAAGTATCCAACGTTGCACTCTCCATTGCAAAAATAAGCGTCAAAGTGTTGCGGAGCCACTATAAAATTCCATCCGAAGTTTGTGAAATTAACTTTAAGTGGATATCGGCAACAACGGACTTCATTATCGCTTTCATGACAATCCAAACCAGCACTCCGTTTTTTCCGATTTTTAGTTTTAGTTAAAATCTCAATATGCATAGTCTATGAGAAAAAATTAAATAATTAAATGAAATTATTAAAGACTAGTAAAAGCATTACAGTGAAAGCTGAATATAACAAATGACATAATATAATATTAGACCCATTTGTTATTTCGGAAGATTAAGCCCACGTTACACTAGATATTTTTTTTTTTGTATTGATAAAATATATGTAAACAGGGCAAATATATTACCATAGGAAATCTGAGCAAGTGTAAAGAGTACGGTAGTGTATAAAATGATACAGTACTAGAGTATTAAAAAAACCGGTTTTCGGTTTATTTGAAAAAGATTATTTTTTAAAAACCGGTTTTCGTTTTCAGTTTTGACAAAAAAAAACCGATTAAACCGGGGTTTTTCGGATTTTATTCTTCAGGTTAAAAAATAATTAAACTTCATTATATTTTTACAATAAAATCATAGCCAAATAAAAACAAAATCGATCAGTGATAGCGAAAATAGTATCATCCATTGAAGTAAAATTTTACCATTCCCAGGAAAATTTTTTAGAACCGATTATGACAACACTTGTTCTAGAACAGGTTCTTCGGTAATCATACATCATTACACTTTAATTATTAAGAACAAGTTAAACCGAAACCGAAATCCGGTTAACAGGTTTTTTCATTTTTAGAAACTCGGCGGGTTTCGAATAGTTTTGAATTTCGAATATTCGAGAAACCGGGTTTTTGTGTCGGTTAACCGGTTTTTATAAAAAGTTATAATATAATGAGTTAAAATATGTATTGAAATTAATCAGTTTTTTAGAAACACTTACATAACTTAGCGGTACTACCATAATCAGTTTGTGGATATGTTTGTATGTCAATACCAATATCAATATGTTGTCAACGAGCTCCGGATGTCCGTCTCTTCGTTTAATATTGAAATCAATATATATTTTTTTAAATATGGCACCTTGGAATTCTATGGCAAACCATGTTTTTTAAATTATCCTTTTGAAATTGTTGAAACCGGAATGGGCTAAATCAGCCCAAATGAATATGTTAGGACAGATGTCTGAATTTATTATTAATTGTGCGTTTTAAACAATTCAATAAAAACAAATTCGCAATTGCAAAGAATTCAAATTTAGTTACTTCCTGTCGAAGTTTCCAGCGAAATTGTGCGACGTTAACCTGTGGCTAAAATCCTAAATCCATTAAGTATATCCAGAAATATTTGCAAATAAAGTCGAAGTTTTGAACAAAATTTGCATATTTTTTTGTCGTACCAATTTTTAGGATTTTTTGTAAAAATTAAAAAAATTAAAACATTATTTTTGCCTCCTAAACATGAATCTGACATCAGAAAAATTGAATCAAATCGCCTTCTCTAGATATAGGCATTATCAAAATTTGTATATCAAATATATAAGTTTCTGATTCCGTATGTAACACATGGAAAGTTTGGTCTAGGACCCTATAAAGTATATATATTCATTATCCTTGGTCGATTTCAAGTCGATATAGCGACGTGCGTCTGTTTGTCTATTGAAATCGTGTTTTAAGCGATGATACTCAACCAATAATACTTGAGATACCTAAACTTGCGTAAATTTCCTGTACCGCAATTCACTAACTTTTTAACAGTGTTGGTTACCGTTACCCTTTCAATACCGTTACCGATTAAAAACCTGTTAATATTCCCAGCAAAACTTTGGTAATGGGTGGTGATTATATAACACATTAAAAGGTAATGTATATACCTTATTTGTAGCATTATTTTAGGATGTCTTACCAAACATTTGTTCCACAACGTATTATTTTAAAGTGAAAAATAATGCATTGCTAATAATTTGTTACGTAATGCATGATTATTGGAAAAAATGTATTTCATATTTATTATTTCTAAACATTAAATCATGACTTATATTTGAATACATTATGTATTATTTCAAAGTTTGAAATAACGCATTCCTTACAATTGGATGCATAATGCATTACAATAACATAAAAAATAAATATTTTATAAAAAAAATGCATAAGTTTCAACTAGAGATGACTCACGAGCATATTTTATCTACTTACAATCACGTGAATAAATTTAATATCACTAAGAAAAAAAAATGTTAAAATCAAACAGAAACAACTTTAAATTAAATATAAAACAGTGACGAAATAGAACAAAGTTTGTTTTTATTTGATTTAAATATGTTTCTAGTTATTTTTAACATGCCACGATTAGTAGAAAACATTTTAAAATTAAGATGTAACAATATTGTTTTAAAATTGGCCATGCTAAATTTAAATATGCAACAAATTTTAATTTAAAGTTGACCAATATTAATTTAAATATGGGACATTTTTTCTTTTGCAGCTTTTTACTTACCTATAAACCATGAAATTTAAAATAAAACAATACATATTTTTGTTTTAGTTTTCTTTTCTTTATTTTCAAATTATTTTTACAATATTTTTTAATAACACAGCAAAAAAACTTAACACTACTCTAATTGTACATCTAAGGGTAGAATTACATCCAAGGCTTTGGCTTTAAATATTGCTTGTTGGCTTTGGTTTTCGCTATACATAAAAATATCAAAGCCAAAGCCTTGGATGTACTTTTTCCCTAATTGTAGCACTACATCTAATTACAACAAATGTAATTCAATACCAAAAATAACAAGTATAAAAATTAAATTCGACTTAATCGAATCTATGAATACCCTCCACAATGTTATCTGATAGTAATTTTCTAAAAAAAATTCCAAAAAATTGCATTACAAATTTTTTATTAGAAATATGTATATGAGTCAAACTTTCTTTTAATTAATCAAATTTTTTTGAGTGTAACATTTTTTTGACTGTCAACATTTTTTTGAGTCTGCCATTTCATTAAAAAAAAATAATAATGTGTACATTTTTTTTTGAGTGTAACATTTTTTTTGAGTGTAAATATTTTTTAGTGTACAATTTCTTTGAGTAACAAATTACTTTGTAAAATATTTTTGTTGTTTTATACCTATATGTAATACAAAAAAAAAACTATTTCACATATTTTCCACTTTTTATATTACTATCCTCTTCTTTAAAAACCAAAAACAAATTAACATTCAATCATACACATACTTTATTTGATTTTTTCCCGTTACATACAGTTACACTAACAATAACAAAACAATAACAAATATTTACTTGTCTCTAACAACTAAACTGCACCCCACGACAAGAAAACAAACAACAACAAGTTTTACAAATCTGGTATTTCACCATGCCCTTAAAACTTGTTTAACGAGTTTTCAACAGTTTAAGGTGAAACAAATCTGAAATTCAGTGCTTTGCTTATAACTTTTGAACCACTGAACCGATTTTGCTGAAATTCAAAACCAAACAGCCTTGGGGAACGACAAATATATATGCTAAGCTTCAGCCCCCTCAGAATTGTCTTTCGAAAGTTATAGTGGTTTTAATCTTGTAAATTCAAAAAATACCCTTGCCGAAATTTACTATTTTGCTCATAACTTTTGAACCACTGGACCGATTTCGCTGGATTGCAAAACCAACCTGACCCGGTAAATGTAGAACATATATGTCAAACTTCAGGAGCCTCCGTAAAGTCTTTCAAAAGTTAGCGTGTTTTCAACGGACAGACAGACAGACAGACAGACAGACGGACGGACGGACGGACGGACGGACGGACGGACATCGCTAGATCGACTTAAAATCGATCAAGGATCATGAATATATATACTTTATGGGGTCCTAGACCAATATTTCGATGTGTTACAAACGGAATGACAAACTTATATATACCCTCTATCACTAGAGTGGAGGGTATAAAAAATAAACACATTTAGATTAATACTTATATACCTTATATGAAAAACTTAAAAAGTCTTCATTTTCTGCCAATTACAATTACAGATACATGGACTCCTCGTTCTCTAGCACTTCCCATCTTATATTTTTCTGTCTTTATATTTTTTTCACTTTGTTTTTACTTTTTTCAGTTTTATTTTTGTTTTTATTGTTAATAATTTTCTTTTTCACTTTTTTTACTTTTTTTTTATTTTAAATTAGTTAATTTAATGAATTTCACTTAAAATTCGTCACATCTAGAGAAGTAAAAAAATGCACGTCTTTTTTTATTGAAAAAATATTTTAACATTGTTTCTACCCTAGTAAAAATGTTTAGATATATTTTTATATATCACGTCTTACCCGAGATTTAAAAGATCTTACTCGGATCAGTATTGATCCGAAATTTGAAAGATCAGTACTGATCCGAAAAATGGATCGCTAAGATTAGATCAGTTTTAATCGGACGGACGGATCAGTTTTAATCGGACGGACCACTGCTCTGGCTTCTGGTGTTGGACCCCATTTTAAAGGAACTGAAGACTTTAGGAACCACAACAATAGCATACGCTGATGATGTGGTTATTCTATCATGTGGCAAATATCTGGATACTGTATCCGAGATTTTAGAGGGCTCACTTAAGGCTATGTGGAAGTGGGCTTCAGGAAATGGACTTAATGTCAACCCGCAGAAAACGGAAATGGTCCTTTTTACTAGAAAATACAAAATCCCAGAATTTAGAAGGGTTCGAGTGGAATGAGTTGAAATTCCAATATCACCGCATGCCAAATTTCTTGGAGTGTTCTTGGACAGTAAGCTGTTCTGGAACAAGAACTCTGAAGAAAGGGTAAAAAAGGCAAACAACGCGTATTACGCGTGTAAGAAAATGTTCGGCAGTACCTGGGGTCTAGAACCTAAAGTCACTTACTGGATTTATACTTCAATCGTAAGACCAATCTTACTCTATGGAGTTTTAGTCTGGCATAAGGCACTCGAAAAGGATGTGACGCTTAAAATGTTTCAGAAGCTTCAACGGCAAATGGGACGGAGTATCACTGGCGCTTTGAGAACAACATCAGCCGACTCTATCGACACTTTATTGCACTTATTACCAATTGATCTCTTTGCTAAGGGCGAGGCTTACAAGGCTTGCCTCAGACTCAAAGAGTCAAATTGGTTCAAGTATCGCAACTTTGGACACAGTAACATTGCTAATATGGACCGTATTGACTCTGATTACACAGTGCCCAAACTAGTTTTCGACCGGAAATATGAAGTTAGATTTCCGGATCGAGAATTCTGGTCGATCTGGCAGGGCCCTCCTGCGAACTCGATAAATATCTTTACTGATGGATCGAAGCAATCGCATGGTGTGGGAGCTGGTTTCACAATATTGGAACTAGACCAACACTTATCTTTTAAATTACCCGCAGACTCGAGTATCTTTCAGGCCGAGATAGCTGCTATATCAAAAGCTGTGGAATTTATGGCAAAGGAAAAAGGTGCAACCCTTAATTTCTACGTGGATAGTCAAGCTGCTCTAAAAGCACTCTTGAGCTACCAAATTAAATCGAAAACGGTTTTAAAGTGTTACGAGAATTTAAAACAACTTTGCTTGAATAATGAAGTTACCTTATTATGGGTACCAGGGCACGAAGGAATAGAAGGAAACGAGAAAGCAGATGAACTCGCGAAACTTGGAGCAGATGGCATAGGTACCACCATAATGCTTTCACCGCCACTCCAGCATTACAAACTAAAACGAAATACCCTTACTGTCGCCAAGGCAAATCGAAGATGGAAGGAACTTAGGACAAGTCGTATAAGCAGAATTTTATGGCCACGCTATGATTTAGGAAGAACAAAATTCTTACTAACACTTACGAGAATAGAATGTCGTATGTTGACAGGTCTAATAACGGGACACTGTCTTGTCGGAAAACATGCCAAGAACATGAATCTTATTACGGACGCAAGCTGTAAAAGGTGCGAGACACCAGACGTCGAGGAGACCATTGAACACATCCTGTGTCACTGCCCGGCTTTGGCTCGAACTCGACTATCAATTATGGGAAGTTCACAGTTCGAGACTTTGGAGGAAATTACGAGGATAGACCTGAAGAGTTTGAAACAGTTCGCGATGAAGGTCAATGTATTTAGTTTACATCGATAAGCGGAAAGAGTTTTGTGGTATCGCTATGGACCAACTGGTCTATGCGGAGTGCCCATCTGGCACCGCCACCCTAACCTAACCTAATCGGACGGATACAATGTTATCCGAAAAATGGGTTTATATAATTAGATAAACCCATTTTTCGGATGAAATTGTATCCGTCCGATTAAAACTGATCTAATCTTAGCGATCCATTTTTCGGATCAGTACTGATCCTTCACATTTTTACTTGGGTACTTAAAATAAAATTGCCCAACTTTATTATATTTCTTGAAAAAAAACTTTAAATGTCAAAAAATAAAGTTGTTCAACTTTAAAATAACCATGAAAAATATTGTTTTTAATACAAATATTTGAACAAAATATTTTTAAAATTTTTAACGGCTTTTAATGACAGCATATTAAATTTAAAGGGATCAATTTTAAATCAAAATTGAATGCAATTTTAAAACAAACATGTTATGTTAAAATCAATCAAAAACAATATTAAAATTTAAATTTTTTCCAAAAATATGTAGCATATTTAAAATAAACATGAACATATTCGATTTAAATATGTTTTTTTCCCTCAGTGTACAAAATTACTTTTTCACTACTCGTAACACCTTATATATCACGTTCTGGTATGCTATATTATATACCTTACTCGTATGCATTACTTTGAGTATCATCCCCTGTTAAAATCATCAATGCTGCAATGTATAAAATAAGCAATCCTATACCTTATATTATACTTTATTTGGTAATCTAAGTTTTGCTGGGTTGACTACCGTTACCAATACCGAAATAAAAAATGTTAAATACCGTTACCGATAAAAAGCCATTACATTTATTCGGATTTTTACCGGTATTATATCGGTTTTGTTTCGGTTGTTTTAATATTACTTATTTTATTTTTTTTTTGCAAATAAAAAAATAAATATTTAATGTACGTAAAATCAAAAACAAATTTTTGTTCATTGTAAATTAGATTATTTGGGCAAAAACATTGAAAAATCTGTCTAACCAAAGATCACATTCGCAATTTACTAAATTATGTGGAAATCGGTTCAACCAATGATCACATTCGCAATTTACCTAAAAATTTCTGAAGAGTGAGAAGTGAGTGCCACGTAATGTGAGTATTTTTCGGTGGGAATTTAAAAGAAGAGACAAACCTGAATCGCTAAAGTGTCGCTGGCGTTGTCATCCACGCAGGTAAGCTTGGAGAGGTAGTTCTCTGGAGTAAAATACATAATGAGCCCAAGTCGTACAGTCTGAAGAAAAACTTTGTCGAAAAATTTGTAAAACAAGTTTCAGTTTGAATAAGAAAACTTTTACCAGATTTTTCTTTTAAAATGAATACTTTAACTTAATTCTCTGTCATTAAGTTTTCAAAAATAGCAGAACTTTTTCTGTATTTTTACTGACTCTGTTTTCTGATTTAAAAAAAAAAAAACATTTTTGTTCAAATTTTAGCCGATTATTTTGTAATTTTACAAAAAAAAAATATGTTGACATTTTTTTTAATTTTTGTATAATTTAAACTATTAAAACTTAAAAATTTTCAAATGTGAAAAAATCAGCTGAGAATTTTAAAGAAATTTTCCAGTTTGTGAGAAACTTTTCTTAATTTAATAACTTTAATTAATTAATTACAAAAAATTTTATTTAACAAAAATTTTAAAAGTTTATTGAAATACTTCGCTTCTTTTATAACAGTTTTTTTTTAGAAAAAAAGATATTTTTACTTAAATAAAATACAACTTCGATGTTCAGGCTGTTGATCTGAAATCAGAAGATTTTTATCTGAAATCAGAAGTTTTTTCAACTTAAAAATTGCGTGAATGTTTTAATTAAATTCTGAGTTAATTAATAGTATTAAATAATTCTATATAATTATATGTTGAAAATGCACTAAATTTATCAGTTTTATTAAACAATTTTTTGATTTTTTACGTGTTTTTTAAAAATATGTGACTTTTTAACATTTTGGGTAAATTTTATTCATAATACCGGTATTGAACGTACCGGTATCGTTGTTTCGGTAACGGTTTACCGGTACCTAAATAATTGAAAATACCGTTACATTTACCGTTATCGATATAAAAAATATCGTCGAACTATATTCAATAAATGCCAACTCGAAAGAGCTAACTGTTCAGGAGAGCTAAAAAACTAGTTATTTCGCATATTATTGTAACAAAAAACAATGTACCTTCTATAAGATGGTTTAAATATTCTAAATGATTTTTACATATGAGGCATTCCACACCAAAAGTCCAGCGAAAAAAAACATGTGTACCGTAAACTTCTGAATAGGTGATATGGATAGCCCTATATGGAACTTAGAAAATTGCGTTTTTGGTTTTTCAGTTTTTCAAAAACTGGGCTTAGGAGGCGTGGTCAAATATTGGAAAAATGGTCAAATTTGTGGCGAGTTGCCTTGATTAAATATTTATCACATTAAAACGGAATGCACCACAATGTCAAAAATTTACGTTCTTATATAGTTTTGTATGGGCTATCGATTAAATTTTTTTTTTTTGGAAAATTTTCAGAACCCCTTCTGAAATTTTCCATTTTTTAAAAAAGTCAATTTATCAAAAATCCGGCCACTTTTTTTTTCTTTTTTATTTATTTTTTTAAAAGTTTAGATGTTTGTCCATCCACACAAAAAAAAATCAGAAACACGTTCATCTTTTTTTTCGAGAAAATCGCATTTGAACTTTAAATTTCATAACAATTTAGTAATTTGCTTGTACACTCATAAAAGTTTTACAGTTACTGTTTCACAGTCAAACAAATAGTTTTCGTTTCAGTTAATATTAAAAGAAAATTCGTTTGTTTCACATACAAATATTCTAAACAACTTTTTGAACGTTTATTCAAATACATAACTGTCTTTTAAATAAAATTTTCCGTAACGTTTGTTTTTTTCAGTTATTTAAAAAACAAACCACATTATTTTATTTGTCGTTTGTTATTTGTCAGTTATTTAAAAATTTCTAAAATTAGATTTTTTTTTTTTGAATTTGAAAATGAAATTTAGTTGCTGAAAATATAAGTAGCTTGTGGCACAGAGGGTAGCGTGCTGGGCTATCAGCCAGAAATTATGAGTTCGATTCTGCTCAGGTTCGAAGTTTTTTAAAATTATTTCTAAAAAAATAAATAAAAATGAATGTAAATTTCCGTTATTTTAACCGTTTTTTCCGTAAAATTTTGTCAGTCATTTTTTACGGATTTTTAAGTTATTTTTACGGATTTCAACAGTTATTAATTAACATTTAAAAATAACTGAGAAATGTTTTTGTTTTAAATGAAATGTAAGTAGTCCGTTTTTTAAATTAAGTTTCATTTGTTTCAAACGTATTTTCTGTTGAATTTACTTACATAATATTTTAAGTGTATTTTCTTGTGTCAACAGAGCGTATGACGAATATTTATGCAATTAATATTACTCATTCGCAACTTTAAAACAAAGAAATACAAGCAAATAACAAAATTGTTATGAAATTTAAAGTTCAAATGCGATTTTCTCGAAAAAAAAGATGAACGTGTTTCTGATTTTTTTTGTGTGGATGGACAAACATCTAAACTTTTAAAAAAATAAATAAAAAAGAAAAAAAAAAAAGTGGCCGGATTTTTGATAAATTGACTTTTTTAAAAAATGGAAAATTTCAGAACGGGTTCTGAAAATTTTCCAAAAAAAAAAATTTAATCGATAGCCCATACAAAACTATATAAGAACGTAAATTTTTGACATTATGGTGCATTCCGTTTTAATGTGATAAATATTTAATCAAGGCAACTCGCCACAAATTTTACCATTTTTCCAATATTTGACCACGCCTCCTAAGCCCAGTTTTCGAAAATTTGAAAAACCAAAAACGCAATTTTCTTAGTTACGTATAGGGCTATCCAAACAACCTATTCAGAAATTTACGGGACACATGTTTTTCTGTAGCGGGACATTTGGTGTGGAATGCCTCATATGCCAAAAATTTTATATTTTGCACTTGTTTGCGTATTTTTCAGAGTTGGCATTTATTACTATCACAAAAAACAAATGTTTTTTTAGAGTTGGCATATTTTGTCGGAAAATAAAAATAATTTTTTTTTGAAAATTTTTTATTTTTTTTTTTATTTTGTTATCCTTAGTACGGTAATTGCAAAAACTAAAAAAAAAATAAAAAATCTTTGCATATTTTTTAAAGTTACTAGCTCCGAAAGCCTTTTAATCTCAGGGTGGTCAACTTTGGGACTCTGTAACTCACGCTGTATTGTATTAGGGCAGAGCTTCGAAGGATTTCATTCCGTAATTCGATTTGTCATTCTGAGTGAAAATTTAGTGATTGCATTCCCCAATCACATTTTAGCGAATTGAATGAATTCACTTTAGACTCATTCGATTAATAAATATCGAATGCATTCGTTTTATTTTTCATTCGACTTTCAAAAATCGAATGCATTCGATTTTTTTTCATTCGACTTCTAAAAATCGAATGCATTCACTTGCGAATGCAATCGATTTTCTTTTCATTCAATTTGAAAAATCGAATGGCTTATTCATTCATTGCATAAAAAACTTAAAAAAACTAACCAAGATAGATCAAAACGTAGCCAATTTTTTGTTCATAGTATCGCCAACACTCTTCACATTTTTTTGTCGTATATGCAGTTAATATGTGCATTTTTTAAATTTTCGGGAACACCAATTTTTTTGGATTCAAAATATGAGCCCATTAGGGTCATCGTATGTATAGAGAGTAGGCAATACTATAGACCAAAATTTGGCTCCGTTTTGGTCTATCTATTTTAAAAATCTATTGCATTCGCAGTGGAATGATACAAAATCGAATGCATTCGATTTTTCTAAATCGAATGAACAAGAAATCGAATGCATTCATTTTTTTTCATTCAATCGAATGAATTCCAAGGACTGCATTCAATGTTGATTTATGAAATCGAATGCATTCACTGACTATGAAAATTGAATGGATTTTTTTGAGAATTCATTCGAAAAGGATTTCATTCTTCGAAGCTCTGTATTAGGGTCACTCCAAACTAGCTTTTTTGAAAGCTTACCTCATTGACTTAATTTGCCCCACTCATACACTGAAAATAATAACTCTGTTAAATTACAGAAAAACTCTGCTAATTTAACAGAGTACACCATACTTTTCCAGCTAACAACATTTCTTGGTAATTTTACTAGAAACTCTGTAAAATGATTTTGACAGAAAAAAAACTGTTAATTTACAGAGTTTATAGTAAAATATTGGTTAAATATGAAAGCTTTTTTACAGAGAAAACTCTGTAATTTTACCATAAAACTCTGTAAAATGATTTGGACAAAAAAAAAAACTGTTAATTTACAGAGTTTCTAGTAAAATATTGGTTAAATAAACCACCATTTAGCAAGGAAAACTATGAAATTTACATATATTTGATGCAAAAAAAAAAATTACTGAAAAAACTCTATAAATTTACAGAGTTTAGTTAAATGCATGTTATTTTGTAAAATTTTTATAAGATTTCTGAAAAATAAATTTTGATAACTTTTTTTGCTACTTTTTCAACTTTTTCTCAAAAAAAAATTACAGATAAAATTTTGATGTTTGGTAACACAAACAAAAACTACTCAAAACAGAAACCATTTTTGGTTATAAAAAAATACGAAGTATTTTGCTTAGATCTGTATTTTAGCAGAAAACTCTGTTAATTATCTGTAAAATTAAGATTACAAAGTAAAAAGTAATATAACAGAGGAAACTTTGTTTATTTGTCACAACAAAATACAAAGTTTTTTCTTTAAATCTGTATTTTGACAGAAAACTCTGTCAAATATCTGTTGAATTGAGATTACAGTCATTTTACAGAGTATTTTACAGAGTTATTATTATGAGTGTAATGTTTCAATCTGATTAATAGTTTGAAAGTTACATATAAGCAATTTCTTTTTTGCAAACACTATTTACCGATAATTTCAAAATGGTAATATCTCGAAAACTAGCCATTCGATAAGATTCGTGTTCAGCATGGCGATTGCAATAAGAAATGTGGTCAATTTTTTTTTAAACAAATTTTTGAAAAATTTTTAGAAATTTACAATGGGAGTTGGCATTTATTTTCACCAAAAAAATACGTACTTGTAGATAGCAGAATAACAAAAATGGATGTAAAACGACAACAAATTATTTTGTTGTTCTGAAATTATTATCACAGATGGGTATTGCATAGGGGAGCTAATTGCCATCGGAAACTCATTTCGGTCAAATTTGAGTTGGCATATTTTGAATATAGGTTCACGATATACGATTTCTATCTAATAAAAAAAAAGGCTTAAAACTTAATATTTTAAATTCTTTCCCTTTAATAAAGAAAAATTTTGGAAGAAGTTTTTAAAAAAAAAAAAATCAACATAATAAAAGGGCGCGTCCCAGAGATTTGAGGATGCCAATTTAAAGTAAAAATTCGACATTTTCCAAAAATGCTAACAAAAAATAAATCGGATGATACTCAAATCAGCGAAAAATGCAGCTTATTTTGCGAAAAATATGTTTTCGTAATTTTGTTCTTATAGTGAACGATAGTCTTGTCCCAACAAGTTTTTCAGCATTCAGATCCATTAAGAATTACTAAAGATATGGATTTTTAAAGTAAGACGCTTTTGACAGATTTTTTTTAGCCGTTTTTTCAAAAGGATTTATTTAGCCATTTTTGATTACCAAGTTCTGGCAACACTGAAACGGTGCAAGAATTACTTCACCCCGTCTGATCTTCTCGCTATTTATACTAGAGATGGGCGCGTGAGTGATTTTTTGACTCACGCTCACGACAGGAATTTTTGAATCACGCACACTCACTCACGAGCATATTTTTTCTACTCACACTCACTTACAATCACGTGAGTAAATTTATTACAACTCACACTCACGTGCACTCACACAAGCTTCACTCACACTCACGTTGACTCACACTCACGAAACTCTTATTTATATAAAAAAAAATTTCAAAAACTAAAATTTCAAAATTTTCAGAAAAATTTAAAATTCATCGAAATTTTTTTTTGCTTTTTTCGCAAAGTTTACAATTTTTTTGTTGATTTTATTAGTACAAAAGAATATAAAGAGAAAATTAAGATGATAATTCTGTATAATTCTGTACTGTGGTTTTTAGTATTTACCCAATAAGCAATTTTAAAATTCAAGTGCAAATCAAGTATAAAACAAGTGTAAATCAAGCCCTAAATTCCAGCCCCTGCTTGATTTATACTTGAATTACACTTGAATTCAATATCATACTCCAGCAAAACGGACACTGGAATTCAAGCCCTGTTTTTACAGCCTTATCACTGGTTTTACAGTGTAAAAACAGCACTTGGATGCAAGTATCCGTTTTGCTGGAGAATGCTATTGAATTCAAGTGTAATTCAAGTATAATTCAAGCACAGACTAGAAATTATGGCTTGATTTACACTTGATTTATACTTGAATTCCAGGAATTTTTCAAGTGGTTTATTGGGTTAGGTCAATTATATAACTTTTTAGTCTTAAGAAATTGTTTATTAAAAATAACTTTTTATTTCTTGATTTGCAATTTTTGATAATGGAGTAGTATATTGGGCCTTAAAGGCTTGGTTCTTTGATTTGAAATAAATAAAAAATAAAAAAATGGAATACAACTCCCATATCTGAGATGATCGAACTCATCCCTAGGACGCGGGTGCATACCCGTAGTACTCGCCTTTCAAGCATCTCACATCCGTTCGTTGTCGACTGTCCAATGTATCGCACAACGCATTAAAGAGAAAATGTGGTTCTCGGTCGAACTAGCCGTATGTGGAATAATCTCCCGGCAGAAGTCTTCCCAGTCGGCTACAATTTAGAAAAATTCAAATTAAATGTCCACAAACACTACTCCCTCTTTCCTTCTCCATATAACCTTTTTTAATAGCAACACAATGCATTGCATTAGTAGGGGGCATCCCCTGAGTGTTGGTTTAATGCAAAAAAAAAAAAAACACTGAGTGTGAGTCGAATGGTTTTCGACAATTTTAAAAACATTTCTAAAAATTTCAAAAGTCATACGTTATAATGTTTTCCTTTAAGATAAATTCATAATGACGGAGTACTCTGTGCTAGAGAGTGGATTTTGTTTCTTTATCTTTCGCACTTTCACATTTTTTGTATGATGTCTCTATTTTTAGAAAGTGTACTCTGTAGTACGAAGTAGGTACTCCGACATTGTAAATCTAGCTGTTATCATAAAAATGTGAATTCCTTTTTTACACAAAACATCGAAAATAGTTTTATTCAGTCGTATGACGACAATTGGCCTTTATACAATGTTTTACACCCATTTTTTTATTTTTAATATTATATTCTATACTTTTTTTCTCTAGAATTTCAATTCTATTTTAAGCTTTACTTACCAGTGATTTGCTATTTGAATGATCTTCAGTTACAATATATGTACTCATCCATGATTCCATACCTTGAATAATTATACTTTGTGTAGAATTTGGAGTTTTCAGCCAATAGTTCGATAGTTCCTTTATTTCAATTTCCACCCATTGTCCTATACCGGAAGGTATTTTATGATGGCTTTCAATTAGTTTGACAGTATTTGTATAATTCAAAGTATTTGGACGCCTTAAAGCACGATACACCACAATTACAATTTCCTTATGGTTTTTTGTCGAATCATTTGTTTTTTCTTGCTCCAACAACTCCTCGTATGTCCACTCATGACCCTTAATAAAAACATGTAATTTAGTATTGGAAATGCTGGAGGGATCACTGCTATATTTAAAGTTGAAAATTTCTGGTTTTTGGTTGTGGCGAACTCGAGACACTGATAAAAATATAAGGTGGAACAAGAAAGAAAAGAATTATTATAATTTTGTTATTAATGAATGTTGGGACAAAATTGGTAAAGGGAATTGTGGCATGAATTAAATTATTAAATTTATGAATACAAAAGGCTTATTTTAGAGTCTTTAATGCTAGCCCAGATTTTTTTTTAGAGATACCTGCCTACTTTCGAATAAACTGTTTTTAATGGACACCATCTTCCTCGTAGTACATGTTGGTTAGACTACCCAAATTTGCAAAAGTATTTTTTTTTCGCTCCACCGCACAGTGCCACATTTGGCCAATCTAGAACTTTAAGTGATATCTTTTCTTCTTTTTTTAAACAATTTTTTCTATTTTTTATTAAATTTTTAACATAATAAAAATTTTTGAAAAGAAAATTATATATTTTTTTTTTTTTTTTTGATGGAATAGAACTTTTGTGTTTGGTCTCTATTGGTCGCCGGACTTTTTCAGACATATTGACCAATATCCATAGTACTTATTTCAACGGCTAATTTTTGCGACCGTCTGCGACGCCAACTACAGTGGGGCGAGGGTTGCTGGGCTGTTACAACAACAACAACAACAACAGTGGGGCGATATGTATTTTTTAAACATATTTTTAAAATGTGCCCCCTTTTTTTGTGATATTTCTTCTACAGTCCTTCAGAGTATATATACCAAGTTTAAAGAAATTACAACCAAAATTAAATTTTTTAAAAAGTGGGCGTGGCCGTTAACTGGCCTCCCATATTTTTCATAATGTTGTTTTTGAAGTCAATACGAATATGTATACCGAATTTCCAGTCAATATAAATAAAATTGGATTTTTGTCGTCCTAGATTGGCCAAATGTGGCACTGTGCACCGGCAGTTTCTGATAGATTGGCCATAAAAAATAATATCTGTGCAAGAACTGGAAAAAACTTATGTAGCATTTTTTGGAAAAACATAAATTTTGAGAGCTGTTACACTTAAAGCACAGACTAATACAGACTCGACATAAGTGACAGGTGTCAAAAAAGTAGTCTCTAACCATATGGTTAATTTTTTTAAATTATTCTACGAATTAGGTTAGAAAGAGAAGATAATATAACGCATCATTAGAAAAATAGATCGGTTTTCATTGTCTCACTCACTCCTAAGTCGTAGAAAGTGTTGCCATGTTAGCTTTAAACTAGCTAAAACCCGCTCTGTTTTTTCCTAAAATCACTTAGTTTCCCCCCATTTTTTGTTGCGAAACTTGACAGGTGTCAAAAAAGTAATCTTGATCCATATGGTTTTTTCTTTTAATTATTCTACGAATTAGGTTAGAAGGAGAAAGCTAATATAACGCGCCATAAGAAAAATGGATGCCAGATCTGTTTTTATTGTTTCACTCACTCCTAAGTCGTAGAAAGTGTTGCCATGTTAGCTTTAAACTAGCTAAAAACTGCTCTGTCTTCTCCTAAAATCGCTTAGTTTTTCCCAATTTTTTGTTATAAAACACTACTGTCGACTCTGTATATAGTCTGTGGCTTTGTAGTGTTTTAATGACACTTTTTGTTAGAATTATATTGTTTATTTAATATTTCCGATTCTTCAATAAAACAAACTGATAATTTTAAATGTTTATTAATTAAAGTTCATTGGTTTAAAAACGAAATGTCTTTTGACATATGCTGATACAAAGGTTATAATACGAATAATAGAAAAAATAATAAGAGCTCTTTTTAATATCGATACAAAAACAAAAAATAATAATTGCATACAACCTACATCCAGTGTGGTCAATGTTTGCAATTTCAAAAGAAAAAAAGGTTACCATGTAACATTAAGGTTTATAACATACAAAAATGTTAATGTCCATAAACTAACTATCAATTGTAACATGAATATAAATAACACTGTGCTACAAAAGACCAAAAATAAAATATGCAGGGGTTCTCATATGAAAATTCGGGTTGGTTGGAGTCCATAGAGTAATGATATACTCGTAGTTTTTCTGGATCACTTCGTTAAGTACGTTTTTTATTGGCAAATGTGTTGAAAAACGGCAATTCTTAAATTACAATTTTAAAAAATTATTACTTTGTTAATGTGCAACCGATTTTCGATTTTCGATTTTATGGATTTTTTTGAAAGGTATAAGTCATATCTTTTAAACAAAACAAAAAAATTTAAAATCGATCAAGAATTGGCTGAGCTACGATCGTTTATGTTAAAAAAAACCAATTTTTTTAAAAATTTGCCATATTCTTTATACTCTAAGTTGAAAGTGCATCAATAAACATTTTTTTTTTGTATTTTTGCATAAAAGTATAGTAAAGTAGCTTTCCAAAACACCAAAACACATAACAATCGGTTAAAAAATGAATGAGTTATGCTAAGTTTTGTGATAGGACATTTTTAATTTTTTTCAGAAATGCTTGTAATTCAGGTATTATTCATAAATCTTATTGCTAGTAGTAATTTTATGTGCCTATGCATATAAAAAAGAGATGGTAACATAATTAGATTTGTGCGTGATTGACACATGATCACTAGTGAGCGTGATTGAAAATCAATTTTACTCACGTTGTTGTAAGTGAGTGGCAGTGTGAGTGGAATAAAAAAATGGGCGTGTCGGTTGCTTCTAAATCCCATTTATAATGTTTTGGTTTTGGTTTTGTTTTAAAAATATGAGTGTTACTTCTTAAACAAAAAAAATATTGAGAGTTGGTTGAAAATAGGCTCGTTTAAGTAAAAACCCTTTTTTGAAAAGTTACACCTGCAACATTTTTATGACAGAAAAAGTTGTACGTTTGCAAACATTTTTGAAACGAAATTGGTAAAATTGTGGGATCATTTGATGGAAATTTTACCAATTTATAAATAAGCGAATGAGGCATTCCACACCAAATATCCAGCAAAAAAGAAACATGTGTATAGGTTGTATGAATAGCCCTATATGGAAAATTGCGTTTTTGGTTTTTAAATTTTTCAAAAACTTAGCTTAGGAGGCGTGGTCAAATATTGGAAAAATGGTAAAATTTGTGTTGAGTTACCTTGTTTAAATATTTATTAAATTAAATTGGAATGCACCACAATCTCAAACATCGATTAAATTTTTTTTTTTTGGAAAATTTTCAGAACCCGTTCTGAAATTTTCCATTTTTTAAAAAAGTCAATTAATCAAAAATCCGGCCATTTTTTTTTAAGTTTAGATGTTTGTCTATCCACACAAATAAATTCAGACATATGTTTTTTTGAGAAAATCGCATTTGAATATTAATTTTCATAACAATTTTGTAATTTGCTTGTATTTTCTTCAACGTAGCGAATGAGTATTAAATATTTGCATAAATGTTACTTATTCGCTACGTTGAAACAAGAAAATACAAGCAAATTACTAAATTGTTATGAAATTCAAAATTCAATGCGGTTTTCTCGAAAAAAAAAACGAAAAACACATTACTGAATTCTTTTGTGTGGATAGACAAACTAGAGATGGGCACATGAGCAGATTACAGCGTGATCACGCGTGAGTGTGACTGAATTCAATTTTACTCACGTGATTGTGAGTGAGTGTGAGTGGAAAAAAAATTGTGTGAGTAAGATTATTGCGTGAATGAGTGTGCGTGAGTTGATTTTTTTGCGTGAGTGTGCGTTATTTATTTTCTCTTCATATTTCCTTTCATACCAAAAAAAGCAACAAAAAAATGTAAAATTTTGATTAACTTCAGATTTCGTCCCGAAAAAATCAAAACAAATGAAGGGCTTACTGCAAAAACTTGATAAGCAACATTGTATTTGTTCGTTTTTTTCGCCTTCTGCTGATGTTCCATTTACAGATTTTTGGCAGAAGTCTTGCTGTAACCCTTTGTACAAGTATTTTGAGAATAAAAGTTCTGCAAAAGTTACACTCAAACAAAAAAAAAAAAAACTGTAAAGTTAACAAAAAATGTAATTAAATTTAACTATTAAAGCACCTGATTTTGAGCCTACTAAATTTCTAGTTAATTTAACTAAAAATATTTAGCTAACTTTTCGTAGAATGAATGTAGCAAAAAAAAACTGTAACTTTAACTTCAAATTTAGCTGAAAATTTCGTAACATTTTTAAGTACATATTTACAAAAAAATTAGTTGAATTCTGCTAAAATTTTTGTTACTTTTCGTAAACTAAAATTAACAAAATATTTTGTAATATTGTTTTTAACATTTTCAGGTTGAAATTTTATTTTTATTTCACCGAACACTTTAAACACTAACACTTCACTTATTTTTTTTTTCTATTTTTTCACAGCATTAAGTTCAGCTTAAGTAGAACTTATGAGATTTGCATAGGAGGCTACACAAGAAATTTCTTAAATAGTTGTTGCAAAAAATCAGCAAATTAATTAGTAAAAATTTGTTAACTCAGTTTTAAAGTCAACAAAAAATTAATTCAAAATTTGTTCAAAACTAGTATTCTCGTAAACTGAACTTAACTAAAAAAAATAGTTAAAACGCTGATTTTAACTAAAAATTTGCTAAAAAGCCAGTTAACTCAACTTAACTAAAAAAAAAAATGTTAACTTTACAGTTTTGTTCTTTTTAAGAGTATATTTTCTACATTATTTTAAAAGTTTTAAAGCAAAACCCACCATAAAATGAAATGTTGCTTATCGAGTTTTTACAATAAGTCCATCAAATGTAAAATTTTAGATTTTGTTGAAATTTTTGAAAGATTTTTGAAATTTTAGTTTTTGATATTTTTTTTTTTTGTATAAATAAGAATATTTATACCCCCGAACCTGTACCCATCACCATCTTCGATCCGTCCGTAAAAATTGACAAAATTTAATATTAAAAAACAATTCCAAAAAAAAAACAAAAGTGGCCGGATTTTTTATAAATTGACTTTTTTAAAAAATGCAAAATTTCAGAACGGGTTCTGAAAATTTTCCAGAAAATGTTTCACAAATCTAATTATGTTACCATCTCTTGTTTATATGCATAGGCACATAAAATTACTACTAGCAATAAGATTTATGAATAATACCTGAATTACAAGCATTTCTGAAAAAAATTAAAAATGTCCTATCACAAAACTTAGCATAACTCATTCATTTTTTAACCGATTGTTATGTTTTTTGGTGTTTTGGAAAGCTACTTTACTATACTTTTATACAAAAATACAAAAAAAAAATTGTTTAATGATGCACTTTCAACTTAGAGTATAAAGAATATGGTAAATTTTTCCAAAAATTGGGTTTTTTTTAACTTAAACGATCGTAGCTCAGCCAATTCTTGATCGATTTTTAATTTTTTTGTTTTGTTTAAAAGGTATGACTTATACCTTTCAAAAAAATCCATAAAATCGAAAATCGGTTGCACATTAACAAATTAATAATTTTTTAAAATTGTAATTTAAGAATTCCCGTTTTTCAACACATTTGCCAATAAAAACCGTACTTAACGAAGTGATCCAGAAAAACTATGAGTATATCAGTACTCTATGGACTCCCACCAACCCAAATTTTCATATGAGAACCCCTGCATATTTTTGGTGTAGCACAGTGTAATTATAATACTTTTAGGGTCAGAAGTTCAAAGTGACTGGCCTGTATGCAACCGAGAGATCCAGTTCTTGCACAGATATTATTTTTTATGGCCAATCTACCAGAAACTGCCGTTGGAGCGAAAAAAATACTTTTGAAAATCCCATACATATTTTGGGTGGTCTAATGATAATAAATGTATTTATTATGATTTTTGTACTCAAGTAATATTAGTACAATTTTATTATTACTTAAATTATTTTTATATCCACGCTCACCGAAAAATTTTCCATTTTCTAATCTCCTGGGACCAAGTGCAGGACTTTGAACTTCTTCTGACATAAAATTGTTTCATTTGCTTGACAAAAGTGCAAAAAAAAGGAAAAGTGACATTTTATCAGACCTGTGGAACTCTTTCCCTCTGATCCGA
Source organism: Pegoplata infirma (assembly GCA_963921195.1). Taxonomy (NCBI): domain Eukaryota; kingdom Metazoa; phylum Arthropoda; class Insecta; order Diptera; family Anthomyiidae; genus Pegoplata; species Pegoplata infirma. The sequence goes on from OY992540.1 coordinate 173,525,526, forward strand.
TTTTACCCATTGCTGAACTTGAGCAGCCCATGATCATATGACATATTTGTACCAAACTTCATTTATTAGACTACATCGTTTCACAGAGGGACATTTTACAGAATGTCTAACAAGGAAAGTATCCCAACCGTTATACACCTACACTCAAAATAATTCTGCAGTAAAAATATTAGTAAGTGATTTGGTACCAATATCTACTAATAAGTTACTAATTACCAGTAGTACGGTAGTTTTTTAGTATCTTCAAAGTACTAAAATTAGTAATTTTTACTGGTTTTGAATAATATTAGTAAAAAATTTTAGTATTGATTACCAACGCCTGCACTAGATCATTTTGGACTAAAAAATTAGTTCATTAGTAAAATTTTTAGTATTGAATACCCACGTTTTTTTTTTGGGTGTACTGTCCTGAAACTTAACACATATATATATATACGATTTTAAGTTTGATGTCTTAGCTTATCAGCAATATCTGGGAGTCAGGGGTTCAAATAATCGGTTAAAAATTATGATTTTTTGTTGTTTTTTTTTTGCGCTACTTCTTATGAAAGTATTTGATGTTTTAATATGGGAGGCAAGGTTTTTTAATACGTTGGCACAGCCTCGTAAAAGATCGGCTTTGTTATTTTTTTTAAGAAAATAAATTTTGGGGGGGTTTTATGTGAAAGCATAGACCTACGATATCTATATTAAATAATCCTTGTTAAATTAAAATTGACAAGTATTTTTTCGCTGTGTTAGTTCGGGAGCTATGGGGAATTTCCTGAAATTTGGTCGAAAAGCGGCCTGGCGACCGCTATGTTGAAAATCATCATTTTGATTAAAAACATTTTAAAACTGAGTTTTAAACAATTTTAACAATGAGGCTTCAAAAATAATCAATTTTATCAAAAAAGTATCGTGGTGTAACATTAAGTAATTTGGACATTTGTTTTAGATTAACCTTTCAATGCTGGTTCCCCATCTAGCTTCCAAAGTTTTCCATAACGCCAGGTTTTTAAGAGAGTTGAGGTCAAAGTTTACAAAAAAACGTATTTTTGTGCAATTTAGAGAGCATTTTTTGCGATATTTTGAGATCTGACCACTTGTCTTCGATTAACCTTTCGATGCTGATTCCGAATATACACTGAGGGAAAAAATCGTAGTCAAATCAAAAATGCTCATACTCATTTTTAAAAACCTCAAATTTTTTAAAAAAATGTTAATTATGAAGTTGAACTTTTTAAAATTTAATATGTTTCGGTTTTAATTTTAAAATTTTTCTTTTTTGAATTAAGTATTTTAGAACTCCTTTTCATTTCATGGTACCGCCATGTTGAAAATCATCATTTTGATTATAAACATTTTAAAAATGAGTTTTAAACAATTTTAAGAATGACGCTTCAAAAATTATCAATTATATTAAAAAAGTATCGTGGTGTAACAATAGTTAAAACTATTTTTAATCTAAAAAATATACTTAAAAAACAATAAATATTTTTAATAAAACAACAAAAAAAAAGTGTATAAAAAAAAGTTAAGATAGAGTGTAAAAACAGTGAAATATGGAACTTAATGAGAAGTTTAAATGGAAATGGAGTTCCTCCTGGAATATGTTCTTTAAATTATTTGATTCTTTTTCTATGTCGTCTCTGCTCTTACGAAAACACCTGGTCGTATTTAATTTTTTTTAAAAGACTAAAAGCTACATTATGAACTTTTGGGTGATTTTTTAAATTCAACTTAAAGAAAATTAGTTATTGTAATACAATTTAAATATTTATAAAATATATTTTATTTAAAGAGAAAAAAATACGTTTAAAGAGATAAACTTAAGCAAATTTGTGGGCATCTTTAAAAATGTTTAAGTGTTGCGTTTTCTTCAGAGCAGCGATGATATACATATTACTTATTATACAAATGTTACTTTTCTAATTATTCTGTAGCAAAATAAAAAATATACATATAACAAATTTTTAATTGTTTTATTTTAAAAGAAAATTTTAGGAGATAAGTATAAAGAAAATTATTTTAATGGTCAATTTTAAATTGAACATGACTATCATTTTAATTTGATTATGAGCACCTTTGATTTAAGCATGAAACATATTCAAATCACAGTTCTTTCATTTCATTTTTAAAATGTTGTTTGCTACTCAAGTCATAATAAAAGCATCAATGAATATTTTTAAATTGAGAAAAAACAAAGTTTGATGACTTTTGTCACTGTTTTATTTTCAATATGAGGTTGTTTTTGCTTGATTTGAGAATTTTTTTTCTTAGTGTAGATCCCAAATTTTTCTCTGATGCCAGGTTTTTGAGAAAATGTATGTCAAAGTTCTCAAAAACGTTTGTTGGGTATTTTTGAGACGGTTTCTGATAGATTGGAAATTTTGGTACCATTTTGTTAAGCTCAAATGTCCTTTTAGTGTACATATATACAGGGGTGTTTCATTCAAAAGTCACGGAATTGTTAATCTGCCCTTGTATTAAAAAAACTTAAAAAAAAAATCATAAACATTATATTTCCGCCCTCTGTGATGTGTTTTTGGAACTTTTTTTAAGAGTTCAAAAAACGTCCGTTGTTTAAAATTTTGGTGTAGAATCGCTTTACACTCAAAAAAATAACTTAGTCAAAATATTAGTAAAAGGTGTTGTAATTTACTTCAACCAAACTTTAGCAAAAAAAATTGTAAAAATTTAACTTTTACAGATTTTTTTGGCAATTTACTATTGGTAAAATACAAAAATTTTTTGGTACTTTTACTATATTTTCTTGCTAGTTTTTTTTTTTATTTTACTTTAATTTTTTTTTTTTTGGTTTTAAGAAAAAAAAAATGTTTAAAGTGTTCTAGTGTGAAAAAAAATCATTGCATATTCTGCTACTTTTGAAAGTCCAGCTGCCGAGACGAAGGTAAAAGATGATGCTGCCAACACCATAGCAAAGTAGCCATCCATCAACTGAAATAATGGTTGATGATGCTATTAGTTTGAACGTGGCGCTTAAAAATAGGCTACACAATTTTTATTTTTTACCATATTTTTTGCTAATTTTACCATATTTTTTTCTAATTTTATATGAAATTTTTTTTAAAATTTGCCACCTAAATTGTTAATAAAAAGTTGATAATTTTGAAAAATATTTTTTTTTTAAATTTTAACACCTACTTAGATATCTAATCTTCAATATCCAAAAGTTTTTTTTTTATTTTTTTTTAAATACATGTGAAAAAAATTAAAAATTCGAAAAAAAATGTTAATTTTTTACAAATTTTACATGAAAATGTAAGAAATTTCTTGTGTAGACTACTACGCAAATCTCATTTGTTCTACTTAAGCTAAAAAAAATGTCGCAAAAAAAATAAAAAAGTGAAGTGTTGTTCTTTTAATTTTTTGTTTAAAGTGTTTAAGTGAAAAAAAAAAATCGTTTTGGATTTTGATGTTGTTGGAAGTCCAGTTACTGCAACTACAGCTGCTGAGAAGAAGGCAAAAGAAGATGCCATCAAGCCGAAGAAACCATCCAACAACTGAAGTAATAGTTGATGCTGCTATTACTAACTTTAAAGAACGTGGTGCTCAAAAACAGGCAAAAAATGTTTAGTATATTCACCAAATTTAAATCAACTACTAATCAGAGAAAAAAAAATTACTAAATAAAACAGTTTTTTTTACCAAATTACAAATTTTTTTATCTATTTCAATTTTACCACTTTTTTTTGGTAATTTTACCATATTTTTTGATAATTTTACAAGGTTGATTTTTTACAAAAATAAAATGGTATTCTTGTAATTTTACCATTTTTTTTCCTAATTTTTTGATTAGCAAAATGGTTTTGCTAATATTACCAAAAATTTTGCAACGTCCAAAACTACAGTTTTTTTTTGCTAATTTTAACCATTTTTTTTGCTAGTTTTAAAATATTTTTTTTTTTTGAGTGTACATCATTTGATTACTTTTTCTATACCGTCGCTGCTTTTATGAAAATACCTGTGAGTATTTAATTTTTTTTTAAAGAAACTTAAAAAACCCTAAATTGCGAACTTTTGGGTGATTTTTATTAGTCAACTTAATGGAAATAGGACATTGTAATATTATTAAAATAAGTATTTATAAAATATGTATTACTTTAAAGCACCGCGAAAATACACAAGAAAATTTATCGGCATCTTAAAAAATATTTGAACGGGTGGTGTTTGCTTTGGAGCAGTTATTTATATACATATATTGTACAAATGTATCTTTTTAATAAAGTAAACAAAATATACATATAAAAATTTTTAATTGAAAATTATATGTTTATAATGGCCAATTTTAAATTAAACTTGACTCTTATTTTAGTTTGAGTATAAGCGTGTTTAATTTAAACATAAATACATTCAAATCACAGTTCTTTCATATTGTTTTTAAAATGTTGTTTGTTACTTAAGTCATATTAAAAGTGTCCATTAATATTTTCAATTTGAGAAAAAACAAAGCGCCTGCCAATTAAAAAAAAAATAAAAAAAAGGAGAGTCTGTCTTTGATTCCCTATAACCGGATAAAGTTCGCAATCGTAGTTTATTTCGTGAAAAAAATATTTTTTGTTTTGACCACCATTGGTGCCAAAATTCGCGTAATGTTTAGTACACAGAGCAAAAACTAATTTAAAAGCTTTCATTGAGTAATTTTGGTCCACCACTGCATTTTAAGAAAAAAAAAAATTTAACACTCAAAAAATTATGACGGTAGATTCCACTACAAATGACAGTTAAAACCAGGGTTGGCAACCGATACTCACCTAGAATAACGGTATTTGGCTATAGTACCGCAACCAATAAAGACATGGACATCTTCAAAAGCGATTATGAAAGCTGATGAAATTTCTAGTATTTTAAATGTGTCAATTCGTGTTTCAAAATCGCTTTTGAAAATTTCCATATCTTTATTGGTTGCGGTACTATAGCCAAATACCGTTATTCTAGGTGGGTATCTGTTGCCAACCCTGGTTAAAACTTATACATTTGTTGTTGTTTAGGCGTCCACTACATTTTACGGTAAAATAAACCAATAATGTTGTTTTTAACTGTTGATTAACAACTACAAAAAACTGTAAAAACTACTTCAAATTACAGTTGTTTCTACTGTAACTCAAATTGTCTGAATTTTTTTATTAACAAAAAAACTTCTTAGCGTCAAAAATTGTTAAAATTATTTTTAAATAATTGCTGCACATCCGTTTTTCTAAAAATTTCTAGAAAATTATTATATTTTTTTATAGACTTATAACAACTACATAAAACAACTGTTACTACAACGTAGTAATTTTTTGTATTTGTTTTTTAAAATGACTACAAAAAACAGTTGTTTGAGATTTTTCATACAAAAACAACTAATACCCTATTCACACGTACAGTTTTAAATCGTTTTTAGCAGTAATATTTTTAGCACTTTCTTTATTCTATTACAGTATATTGACAGAAAATGCTAAAAATAATTGCTAAAAACGGTTTTAAACTGCAAGTGAGAATAGGGTATAAAATTGTAGTTGAAAACAACAACTACACTTACTACAGAAATGACCGTCATGTAGTAACTGCAATAACTTTAAAAGTGAAGTTTTTAGTAATATTGAACTTAAAATTTTCGTATTAAGGCTGATATGACATAAGCAAGTTCGAAAAGATACTCTAAATCTGCCATGGTCTTTTAAGTACTATTTTAATCCACTTAAAGAGAAAAAGCCGGTATAAAATATTTTTTTTACTTGTTTTTGCAACAAAAACTGAATTAAAATTTATCTTGCATATACTTTTCCCCTAATGTACTCCACATTCTGCAAAATTTTACACCAATAGCGGCCAAAACAACAAATACTTTTATTTACTATATAAGTAGGGAGGCAAAGTCAGACTCCAATTTTTTTTTTTACTATTTATCCTATTATTAGCTCTCGAAAGAGCATATTTTTTTGCGATTACCTTATATTTAATTTTTCGGGATAGGCTTATACATGCCTTTTAGGCGAGTGGGTATGTGGCTATTACTCCAATCCAAGGTTGGCAATTGATACCCTTCTAAAATAATAGTTTTTAGCTATTGTACCGAAACCAATAAAGATATGAAAATTTTTAAACGCAATTATACAAGTCGATGAAATTTCTAGTATTTTTGATGTGTCACTTCGTATTTGTACCGGTTGGCCTAAATAACGAAAATTAACCGGTACAAACACAAAGCGACACATCCGTTATATTAGAAATTTCATCGACTTTCATAAACGCTTTTAAAAATGTTAATATTTTAATTGGTTGCAGTACTATAGCCAAATATCGTTATTCTAGGCATGGTGAGCCTCAGCGATGTTTCGGTTGAACTTTAGTGTCAACGAAAAGCGTAAATGCAGTTTCTAAATGATTAAAAGCCACAAAACTGTTAACAGCGAAATCGGAGCTGCTAGCATTCGCGAGATATTGCGAAATTAGTTTTTGAAATATTTTCAAAAACTGAGTATACAGTTTTAATTGTATTTATTTACAGGTCACAAAATAGTTAACATCGAAATCATATCTTCTCAATTTCGCTAGAAATAGCAAAATTCAAAATAAATAAAAAAAAATTATTTTTCGCGTAAATTAGCTGTCAAGACATTGATTTGAGCAGTTTCGCCATCTCCAATCACGTAAAATTGAAACTGCTTATCATATACTTGTAATTACTTGATTTTTTTCTTATTTTAGACACCAATGAAAAAATAAATTAATTTATTTAAAAGTTTGAACAGTAATTTCGCAATATTTCGGGATTGAGCAGCTATAATTTTGATGTTAACAGCCTTATGACCGTTGATCAATAACATGTCAAACTGCAAAAAAAAACAATAAAAAAACACAAAAAGTTTTTTTTCGCTATTTCTCGCGAAAGTGAGCAGTTATATTTTTTTGTGGACAGTTTTAATTTTTTCCAACATGTTCGAATCAAACTGCATACTACGTTTCAACACTATTTCAAAAGAATCGGTGTAAAAATACAAACAAAAAATTAAAAAAAATTATATAATTTTGCGATATCTCACGAAATTTAACACTTTCAATTTCGATGTTAACAGCAGTGTGACCTTTGAGTAAGTACAAGTGAAACTGCATACCATGTTTTTACGAAGTTTTAAAGAAACCTATCTAAAGATTAAAAACGAGCAAAATAAAAAATATACATATAACCAATTTTTAATTTTAAAAGAAAATTTTAGGAGATAAGTATAAAGAAAATTATTTTAATGGTCAATTTTAAATTGAACATGACTATCATTTTAATTTGATTATGAGCACCTTTGATTTAAGCATGAAACATATTCAAATCACAGTTCTTTCATTTCATTTTTAAAATGTTGTTTGCTACTCAAGTCATAATAAAAGCATCAATGAATATTTTTAAATTGAGAAAAAACAAAGTTTGATGACTTTTGTCACTGTTTTATTTTCAATATGAGGTTGTTTTTGCTTGATTTGAGAATTTTTTTTCTTAGTGTAGATCCCAAATTTTTCTCTGATGCCAGGTTTTTGAGAAAATGTATGTCAAAGTTCTCAAAAACGTTTGTTGGGTATTTTTGAGACGGTTTCTGATAGATTGGAAATTTTGGTACCATTTTGTTAAGCTCAAATGTCCTTTTAGTGTACATATATACAGGGGTGTTTCATTCAAAAGTCACGGAATTGTTAATCTGCCCTTGTATTAAAAAAACTTAAAAAAAAAATCATAAACATTATATTTCCGCCCTCTGTGATGTGTTTTTGGAACTTTTTTTAAGAGTTCAAAAAACGTCCGTTGTTTAAAATTTTGGTGTAGAATCGCTTTACACTCAAAAAAATAACTTAGTCAAAATATTAGTAAAAGGTGTTGTAATTTACTTCAACCAAACTTTAGCAAAAAAAATTGTAAAAATTTAACTTTTACAGATTTTTTTGGCAATTTACTATTGGTAAAATACAAAAATTTTTTGGTACTTTTACTATATTTTCTTGCTAGTTTTTTTTTTTTATTTTACTTTAATTTTTTTTTTTTTGGTTTTAAGAAAAAAAAATGTTTAAAGTGTTCTAGTGTGAAAAAAAATCATTGCATATTCTGCTACTTTTGAAAGTCCAGCTGCCGAGACGAAGGTAAAAGATGATGCTGCCAACACCATAGCAAAGTAGCCATCCATCAACTGAAATAATGGTTGATGATGCTATTAGTTTGAACGTGGCGCTTAAAAATAGGCTACACAATTTTTATTTTTTACCATATTTTTTGCTAATTTTACCATATTTTTTTCTAATTTTATATGAAATTTTTTTTAAAATTTGCCACCTAAATTGTTAATAAAAAGTTGATAATTTTGAAAAATATTTTTTTTTTAAATTTTAACACCTACTTAGATATCTAATCTTCAATATCCAAAAGTTTTTTTTTTATTTTTTTTTAAATACATGTGAAAAAAATTAAAAATTCGAAAAAAAATGTTAATTTTTTACAAATTTTACATGAAAATGTAAGAAATTTCTTGTGTAGACTACTACGCAAATCTCATTTGTTCTACTTAAGCTAAAAAAATGTCGCAAAAAAAATAAAAAAGTGAAGTGTTGTTCTTTTAATTTTTTGTTTAAAGTGTTTAAGTGAAAAAAAAAAATCGTTTTGGATTTTGATGTTGTTGGAAGTCCAGTTACTGCAACTACAGCTGCTGAGAAGAAGGCAAAAGAAGATGCCATCAAGCCGAAGAAACCATCCAACAACTGAAGTAATAGTTGATGCTGCTATTACTAACTTTAAAGAACGTGGTGCTCAAAAACAGGCAAAAAATGTTTAGTATATTCACCAAATTTAAATCAACTACTAATCAGAGAAAAAAAAATTACTAAATAAAACAGTTTTTTTTACCAAATTACAAATTTTTTTATCTATTTCAATTTTACCACTTTTTTTTGGTAATTTTACCATATTTTTTGATAATTTTACAAGGTTGATTTTTTACAAAAATAAAATGGTATTCTTGTAATTTTACCATTTTTTTTCCTAATTTTTTGATTAGCAAAATGGTTTTGCTAATATTACCAAAAATTTTGCAACGTCCAAAACTACAGTTTTTTTTTGCTAATTTTAACCATTTTTTTTGCTAGTTTTAAAATATTTTTTTTTTTTGAGTGTACATCATTTGATTACTTTTTCTATACCGTCGCTGCTTTTATGAAAATACCTGTGAGTATTTAATTTTTTTTTAAAGAAACTTAAAAAACCCTAAATTGCGAACTTTTGGGTGATTTTTATTAGTCAACTTAATGGAAATAGGACATTGTAATATTATTAAAATAAGTATTTATAAAATATGTATTACTTTAAAGCACCGCGAAAATACACAAGAAAATTTATCGGCATCTTAAAAAATATTTGAACGGGTGGTGTTTGCTTTGGAGCAGTTATTTATATACATATATTGTACAAATGTATCTTTTTAATAAAGTAAACAAAATATACATATAAAAATTTTTAATTGAAAATTATATGTTTATAATGGCCAATTTTAAATTAAACTTGACTCTTATTTTAGTTTGAGTATAAGCGTGTTTAATTTAAACATAAATACATTCAAATCACAGTTCTTTCATATTGTTTTTAAAATGTTGTTTGTTACTTAAGTCATATTAAAAGTGTCCATTAATATTTTCAATTTGAGAAAAAACAAAGCGCCTGCCAATTAAAAAAAAAATAAAAAAAAGGAGAGTCTGTCTTTGATTCCCTATAACCGGATAAAGTTCGCAATCGTAGTTTATTTCGTGAAAAAAATATTTTTTGTTTTGACCACCATTGGTGCCAAAATTCGCGTAATGTTTAGTACACAGAGCAAAAACTAATTTAAAAGCTTTCATTGAGTAATTTTGGTCCACCACTGCATTTTAAGAAAAAAAAAATTTAACACTCAAAAAATTATGACGGTAGATTCCACTACAAATGACAGTTAAAACCAGGGTTGGCAACCGATACTCACCTAGAATAACGGTATTTGGCTATAGTACCGCAACCAATAAAGACATGGACATCTTCAAAAGCGATTATGAAAGCTGATGAAATTTCTAGTATTTTAAATGTGTCAATTCGTGTTTCAAAATCGCTTTTGAAAATTTCCATATCTTTATTGGTTGCGGTACTATAGCCAAATACCGTTATTCTAGGTGGGTATCTGTTGCCAACCCTGGTTAAAACTTATACATTTGTTGTTGTTTAGGCGTCCACTACATTTTACGGTAAAATAAACCAATAATGTTGTTTTTAACTGTTGATTAACAACTACAAAAAACTGTAAAAACTACTTCAAATTACAGTTGTTTCTACTGTAACTCAAATTGTCTGAATTTTTTTATTAACAAAAAAACTTCTTAGCGTCAAAAATTGTTAAAATTATTTTTAAATAATTGCTGCACATCCGTTTTTCTAAAAATTTCTAGAAAATTATTATATTTTTTTATAGACTTATAACAACTACATAAAACAACTGTTACTACAACGTAGTAATTTTTTGTATTTGTTTTTTAAAATGACTACAAAAAACAGTTGTTTGAGATTTTTCATACAAAAACAACTAATACCCTATTCACACGTACAGTTTTAAATCGTTTTTAGCAGTAATATTTTTAGCACTTTCTTTATTCTATTACAGTATATTGACAGAAAATGCTAAAAATAATTGCTAAAAACGGTTTTAAACTGCAAGTGAGAATAGGGTATAAAATTGTAGTTGAAAACAACAACTACACTTACTACAGAAATGACCGTCATGTAGTAACTGCAATAACTTTAAAAGTGAAGTTTTTAGTAATATTGAACTTAAAATTTTCGTATTAAGGCTGATATGACATAAGCAAGTTCGAAAAGATACTCTAAATCTGCCATGGTCTTTTAAGTACTATTTTAATCCACTTAAAGAGAAAAAGCCGGTATAAAATATTTTTTTTACTTGTTTTTGCAACAAAAACTGAATTAAAATTTATCTTGCATATACTTTTCCCCTAATGTACTCCACATTCTGCAAAATTTTACACCAATAGCGGCCAAAACAACAAATACTTTTATTTACTATATAAGTAGGGAGGCAAAGTCAGACTCCAATTTTTTTTTTACTATTTATCCTATTATTAGCTCTCGAAAGAGCATATTTTTTTGCGATTACCTTATATTTAATTTTTCGGGATAGGCTTATGCATGCCTTTTAGGCGAGTGGGTATGTGGCTATTACTCCAATCCAAGGTTGGCAATTGATACCCTTCTAAAATAATAGTTTTTAGCTATTGTACCGAAACCAATAAAGATATGAAAATTTTTAAACGCAATTATACAAGTCGATGAAATTTCTAGTATTTTTGATGTGTCACTTCGTATTTGTACCGGTTGGCCTAAATAACGAAAATTAACCGGTACAAACACAAAGCGACACATCCGTTATATTAGAAATTTCATCGACTTTCATAAACGCTTTTAAAAATGTTAATATTTTAATTGGTTGCAGTACTATAGCCAAATATCGTTATTCTAGGCATGGTGAGCCTCAGCGATGTTTCGGTTGAACTTTAGTGTCAACGAAAAGCGTAAATGCAGTTTCTAAATGATTAAAAGCCACAAAACTGTTAACAGCGAAATCGGAGCTGCTAGCATTCGCGAGATATTGCGAAATTAGTTTTTGAAATATTTTCAAAAACTGAGTATACAGTTTTAATTGTATTTATTTACAGGTCACAAAATAGTTAACATCGAAATCATATCTTCTCAATTTCGCTAGAAATAGCAAAATTCAAAATAAATAAAAAAAAAATTATTTTTCGCGTAAATTAGCTGTCAAGACATTGATTTGAGCAGTTTCGCCATCTCCAATCACGTAAAATTGAAACTGCTTATCATATACTTGTAATTACTTGATTTTTTTCTTATTTTAGACACCAATGAAAAAATAAATTAATTTATTTAAAAGTTTGAACAGTAATTTCGCAATATTTCGGGATTGAGCAGCTATAATTTTGATGTTAACAGCCTTATGACCGTTGATCAATAACATGTCAAACTGCAAAAAAAAACAATAAAAAAACACAAAAAGTTTTTTTTCGCTATTTCTCGCGAAAGTGAGCAGTTATATTTTTTTGTGGACAGTTTTAATTTTTTCCAACATGTTCGAATCAAACTGCATACTACGTTTCAACACTATTTCAAAAGAATCGGTGTAAAAATACAAACAAAAAATTAAAAAAAATTATATAATTTTGCGATATCTCACGAAATTTAACACTTTCAATTTCGATGTTAACAGCAGTGTGACCTTTGAGTAAGTACAAGTGAAACTGCATACCATGTTTTTACGAAGTTTTAAAGAAACCTATCTAAAGATTAAAAACGAAAACAAAAACAGCAAAAAATTTATTTCGCGATTTCTCGCGAACTTGAGAAGATAGGATTTTGATGTTTACTGTTTTGTTACCTGTAAATAAGTACAATTAAAACTGTCTACTCAGTTTTTGAAAATATTTAAAAAACTTCAGTGTCAAAATTTAAGAAAATACAAAAACACTAAATTCGTGATATCTCGACAATGCGAGCAGCTACGATTTCGCTGTTAACAGTTTTGTGACATTTAATCACGTAGAAATCAAACTGCAGTTACACCTTTCGTCGACACTAAAGTTCAACCTAAACATCGCTGAGGCTCACCGTGTAGGAGGGTATCGTTTGCCAACATTGTTCCAATGACATCACCATGTTATAAAAAGGAGGATCAAATGTCAAATTTTTGAATAAAAAAAAATATTCACACTTACTTGTTGGAAATACGTATATACTATGTGGACGCGAATAAAATTCATCCACATGTAATGTTGGGTCGAAGTCATCATTAACGTCATTATTCGCTTGATCGTTTAGCATAATTTCATCTTCCTTCGAATTACTGGTAGATTCTTTTAAAAATGACATGGTCGTAGCTGTTGTTTTGCCTTTTTGCACGTAATTGCTTTTCACTGACGATTGTGCTGCTGGAGCCGTTTTAAAATAATTGAAATTTTGGTAAAAATAATCAAGTATTTTTTGTGGAATAGTGGGCGGAACGGTAATATTGGGCGGTTGTGATAGTTGCAAACGCATTAATATGTGCTGTTTTATCGATTCCAAGTTATCTTTTTTAGCTTGTTCATGCCTTTGACAAGATGGACAACTCGAAGTGGTAGTTTCTGTTGTTTTATTGTGGGCTGCAACCAGTGTATAATCATTATCATCATTGTTTTCTACAAAGTAGTCCTCGTCGGAAAAATGCAGTTCTTCGATGGACTGTGAGTTATGCTTCAATTTATTTTCCTTGATTTTATGCGTTGTTTGAGCATGTATTTGATTAGAAGTCCGAGGCATTCTGCTAACATAATGTCTCTTCAACATTACATCACGGTTCATTAAATTTAGGGTGCTCTCGTCAGCGTAAAATAGAAATGATGAAGAAAGTAAGTTTGAAAGAAATAACTCTCCTTCTTTATTTGCTGTGGAATGATAAATATCAGTGATATTTTGAATGCCTGTAGAATTATTTTCAATTCTATTATTTATACTCATCAAGTGTAAAATGCTGGGCTGTTGAGATGTAGCATCAATTGATAAAATTTCACTAACGTTGTTCGCCATTGCAGATATTGTGGGCGTGTGGGAAATTATAAGAGGCAAAATTACAGCAAAATATATGGAATGTCTTTTCATGACATTTGTAGCATTAAACATCATAAGCTCTTTAACTACATTCAAAAATGCAAATAGAAAAATATTTACATATTTTCTTAAATTAAATGCTGAATCTTGAGAAACGTAACAATTTTGTTGATTAAAGGAGTATAATTTACTACTTGTTATCAATTTATACCATTTTGATGTAATCTTCAAAATGGACTTTGACCGATCTGCAAAACTGTTACACGAGTCTATTGTAGAGCTTGGTAGCTTATTAGGCATCATGGAGTTGTTGTTGTATTTCATTTTTCAAAATCCTTTATATCTTAAATTTGGGAATCTAAAGTTGTTGGACGATATAAAAAAATGTTAATTAGATTTAATTCAACAATAATCTTGTCCGATTGATCACATTATCGCAAAATTTTGGTCCGTCTCGCTCTTCCGTGCTTAGTGAAAGAAAAATAAGTATTGTTAGCTCGTAAATCGGTCAAGGGAAAAAACTCCTGACACTTCCTCGCAAAAACAATATACAATAACAATAACGTTAGGATTTGTTATTAACCATATGAAACATTTTGATGACAGAAAAATGGACCAAGTATTTAAGTAAGAAAACTTATTTTTCGGCCGCCGCCTTTTTATCAAATATTTTTTTTTTTTGCAAATATAATGGAGGATATTATAGATTCTGCATATCCAAATACCTATATAACACGTTTATGCTAATTTGGCCTTTCCAAAAAGTGATAGTGCCAAAATTTTGGACTTCTGGTTGTTTTTCTTCCTGAGATATGGGGTCTGGAAAATTGGGAAACAACGTATATGTTTGACAAAAGCGTTCTGACATAACCCAGCAAATTTTTGCATTACTAGTAATGAGTATAGTAATTAGTAATAGTTATTGGTATGCACTTACTCATCGCATGAAACACTACTTATTCTATAAAGGCCGTGAGACAAAAATAATTAGTGCCTACAAGCTTACGAGTAGGAAGATAAATAACTACTTACCTATAACGAGTGAAATAAGTAGTTACTTATAAGGAATAAAATAAATAGTTGCACACAGAGTTTGAAATAACTATTTATCATTTGATTATTCGTTTTCGCGAAACTTTAAGCTAAAAAGGTAAAACAAATATTGATTTTTTCTGATTGGACTTAATTTTCCAAGTGAACTTGCAACTAACAAGGGAAGTATCTCAACCCATATGAACCGATTTGCCTGAAACTTAAAATATATATTAAATAGACGATTTTAAGGTTGGGGTGTCTCGGCTAATCGGCCATATCGGTGTTTAAAAATTTCGTTGTCCCCTTATGAAACCATGTGGAACTTCGGGAAAATTTTGATAACTTCCGAACTAACAGGAATATCCTCTAGGGCAAAAATACGTGTCGACTTAAATTTAATAATGATTATTTATTATTCATATGGATATCGTAGGTCTATGTCTTCACATAAATACCCCCCAAAATTTACACATTTTCCTGAAAAAATATTTTAAGAAGCCGAATTTTTAAAAGGTTATGTCACCATTGGATAGGCATTAAAAAAGCCTTTCTTCTCATATGAAAACATCATATAGTTTCTAAAAAAGATATAGCTGAAAAATCAAAAAAACGATTTTTTTCGCAATTTTTTGACCCATGTTTTGAACCCCTAAATCCCCGATATGGCCGATAAGCCGAGACACCCCAACCTTAGAATTATCTCTTTTATATAAATTTTAAGTTTCAGGCAAATCGGTTCATAAGGGGGTTCATTGAGATACTTCCCTTGTAAGTATTTATTTTTAACATTCTCAATAACTTATTATTTATATTATTGCAAATAAGTACTTACATATTACAATATAAGCCACTAGTTGCTTTTTGGACTAAAGTAATGCAGTGGGTAATGAGTAGTTGTTATAAGTAATGTAATTGACAGTCATTACTTTTCACAACACATTACCTAGTTTTTGCTGGGAAATGACGTTTACTCGAAAATTAATTGAGGCATCCTTTAAAATGCCATTCAGAGGGGGCACTGTGGTTCCAAATCAAAATCTAGGAGGACAAAAGTCTAAAAAGTTAGATTCTTTAAACTAAGAAGTGGTAGGTGTTTTAAAAAGCTAACAACATGCCTACACTAGACGCAAAATAATTTCATTATATAAGGTTTTTAACTTTGTCTTAGCCGGACTATATAAAATTTTTGTATTTGAAATTAGTACAAAATTAAGTAGCTTATAACAAGTGAATTATTTTCACGAGATTGCCGTGGATTATATTTAATATAGCCATGGGTATATACTTATTTAAAAAATGTTCATTGGTTCGTAATTCTTTCGCGTTCTCTTCATATTGGTTTTTACAGTTGGGGTCATAAGTAAAAAAAAAATATATCAGAGTACACTGTGCAACAAGAAAAATGAGCCTCATTGGCTTCAACGCCATATGAAAGTAGACCGTCAAATGAACAAAAATTTAAAAACTTCAGTGGGCCATAAAAAAGAACTCGACCTAAGTTTTCAAAACCCTTCGGAGGTTTTGCTCTACTGTTGGTATACTTTCATTTTTTTTTTGGTGCCATCCAAGATACAAAATCGTGTTGCACAGTGTAATTAGTCATAACTTCAGTGATATCCAACATATTTTTATCAAACCGACTTTGTTATCTTTTTTAAGGTTCAGGCTTATGAGAGAAAAACATCGAGGTGGAATGCATAGATGCAACTATTGATTTTTATCTAAGAAGAAGGGGAAACTGGAATCATAATGGGCCACAAGTCGGCCTCTATGGGCATTGGTTTATGCCATCCACCATAACGTAACCTAACCTATGAGAGAAATCATAAAAAAAAAATTATTTGTTACGATTTCTGTTTTTGTCGATCATCCAAGTTTTGATTTTATTGCTCAAATAACACATTTTTGTCATATGTATGCCAATTCAACGTAATCTAATGATCTGATTGGAAAATAATGTTTGTAAGATCGGATGTTTACAACGCGAAATACATATAACGAAAAAAGTCAAAAAACTTCCAAAAAACGCTAAAAAAAATTTTAAAATTACTGAATCCGTAAAAAATTTTTTTAATAATTTTTTTTTATAGTTTTTTGTAAACTAGTGTAATTATTTTCTTACGTGATCACAGTCCAGGTACATAGTTAAGGTCGTTTAACAAATTTAGGCTTTAGGAAATCTAAAATATATATGTAATTCTGTTTTAACGTTTTTTTTTTGCCGTTTGACAGTCGGGATCAAACTACTTAAGAGACAAAATTGTCTTCTAATTCCCAATAAGGGTAGAGTTGAATATGTATTAATATTTTTATTTGGACATTAGCGAATTGACATTTAAATTCCCTATGCTACTTGTTGTATAGGGTTTTTATATCTACTAAATAGTCTTGATAATGGAATTTGACAAATTCAGAAACACATACTGAAAAAAATTACATTACTCAAATTTAGGAAAAAATTTATTTGAAAATTTTGAGCGAGAAATGCTCTTTCACGAATTTCGATTGGGCGTTTTCGGGATTGGTAAAAACAGATGCCAAAACGATGTGGTTAAAATTTCAGGAAGATCGCACTTCATCTTGTGGTCCCCCTTCAGTGTTGAAGTTTCAACTTTTCTAAGCCAAAGATCATTTTTTAAAAAAAATTTTAAAAGTTCAAATTTGTTTTGATCTTTTTAATTTTAGATTTTATGAGGTCTAGTTAATCACATCTATTTAGATTTTAAATATCAGCTTTATACGATACCGCTTACCTCCAAAACCCAGAGGTGGAAAAATATGCATACATTTTGGAGAAACCCGAAAATCAATTTTTTGCTATAATATAAAAAATTTACATTAAAATTGCAAAATATGATTTTTTTTTCTTCCTGATTTGGAAGATAGGGTACTCTAGGATTTTAAAACCATACTGCAAAATTTAAAAAAAAAATAAAAAAATAAAAAAAAATTTTGAAACTAGTTTGTTAAAATTATTGTAAATTCAGATCGGTCCACACGCCTTTTAAGAATTTCGTATTTTTTGTTTTTAACGGTTTTGGAATCCTTGGGTAGTCTATTTACCAAGTCGGGAAGAAAAAAATCATATTTTGCAATTTTAGTGTATTTTTTTATATTATGGCAAAAATTTGATTTTCGGGTATCTCCAAAATGTATGCATATTTTTCCACCTCTGGTTTTTGGAGGTAAGCGGTATTCTAAAAAGCTGGCATTTTAAAACTAAATAGATGTGATTAACTAGACCTCATAAAATCGAAAACTTAGAAGATCTGATCTAATTTTAATTTTTGATAATTTTTTTAAAAAATGCTCTTTGGCTTAGAAAAGTTGAAACTTCAGCGCTGAAGGGGGACCCCAAGATGAAGTGCGATCTTTCTGAAATTTTGACCACATCGTTTTGGCATTTATTTTTACCAATCCCGCATATCGCCCAAGCGAAATTCGCGAAAAGGCATTTCTCAATCCGACCAAATGTGCACACACAATTTAGTTCAAGTTAGTTTATTTACTAAAAATAACTTCATCATATTTCTCTTCTTAGAATTGAAGAAGTGTACTTCTAAAGCAATGGTTCCCAACCTTTTTTATGCCACGCCCACTTTTAAGTTAAACAAATTTCCTTGTCCCCCCTACACTAAAAAAATTTGTTAATTTTTCTAATTTTTGTTTTTAATGAAAAATTACTACAGGTTTAGCAAAGTTTTTGTAAAACAAAAATTTAAACTAAGTTTTTAGTAAAACTTTTAAAAATTAACAAATTTTTGTAGTTAATTTTGGTAAAAAAAAATAGTTTTTGTGGTTAAAAAAAAATAAATAGTTTTTGTAGTTAATTTGTTGAGGGGCCCCCGTAGGCTAGTTGGTAGCGTGCTAGCCTTTCAGCGTGGGGGTCGTAGTTTCGATTCCCACCAGAACCCTTGGTTTTTTCGCTACAACGAGACGACGGTCATTGTTACCAGTTCTCGGTTAGGTGGAATTTATTAAACATGAGTTGTAAATATATAGAATAAATAAATAAAAATAAATGATCATGTGATCAAAACTATCATTATTATTATATTATTATTAGTTAATTAGTCTAAACAAATCTTGCTCGTTGCCCCCCCTGGAACCTTCAAATTGCCCCCCAGTGGGGCGAGAATCAAAGGTTGGGAACCATTGTTCTAAAGGTACCTACAGACAACGCAATATTATGCACAATATTTTTTACGTTTACCCACGATTGGCATACATAAAAATACTGTGTAAAATATTGAACTGAAAAAAATACATGCAGATTGTACATAATATTGATATCGTCTGTAGAGGCCTTAAGAATTAAGTTAATAGCTTCATAGAATTTAGTTAAAAAATCAAAATGACGACTTATCAAAAACTAAGCGAGATAGAGCGAAACGGGTGAAGTTTTTAAAAGAAAAATAAGAATAATAAAAAATTTGGGATAATTTTAATGCCGAGCTGGTGTGTATATATATTAGAGTGTCCCTTATTTTGGAAATGTTGGAAATCTTGAGACGGTACCCGCTCATTTTTTTCCTTTTGACTTAAAAATAACTCAGGAAAAATTTTACGCCCCTAGGACCACGCCTTCCCTACGCGACGGGGCCTTAAAGAGCGGGGCCTAAAAAATCATTTTTCCATACAAACCAAAAAAATTTTTTTTTGATTTTTAATTTTTTTGTTATTAATTATTATATTACTTGGTTTGCTTATTCACGACAAAAAATTTGATTTTGGAGGGATAAGTCTTTCAGCGCTAAAAAATTTTTCGCAAAAAAAAAATTTGGGCGGCCGGGGTCCTACAGTAAAAAATTTTTAAAAAATATTTTTTTTTAGTTTTGACCAGCAACGGTTTTAGCTGCTATGTTGCTTTAAATGATATATATTCCAAAAAAAAAAATATTCATATCTGTGACATCTTTATCTTTTTCGAAAAAAAAAATTTTGAGCCGTAGGAATCCTACGGTAAAAAATTTTTAAAAAATATTTTTTTTTAGTTTTGAAAAGCAATGGTTTTAGTTTTTATGTTGTTTTTAATGATATATATTCCAAAAAAAATATTATTCATATTTGTGACATTTTTATCGTGTATCGAAAAAAATCATCAATGCATTTTTTACCCTTTTTTAGAACACGATTAAGATGTCACAGATACAAAAAATATTTTTTTATGAATATATATCATTTAAAGCAACATAGCAGCTAAAACCGTTGCTGGTCAAAACTAAAAAAAAATATTTTTTAAAAATTTTTTACTGTAGGACCCCGGCGGCTCAAAATTTTTTTTTGCGAAAAATTTTTTAGCGCTGAAAGACTTATCCCACCAAAATCAAATTTTTTGTTGTGAATAAGCAAACCAAGTAATATAATAAATAATAACAAAAAAATTAAAAATCAAAAAAAAAATTTTTGGTTTGTATGGAAAAATGATTTTTTAGGCCCCGCTCTTTAAGGGCCCGTCGCGTAGGGAAGGCGTGGTCCTAGGGGCGTAAAATTTTTCCTGAGTTATTTTTAAGTCAAAAGGAAAAAAATGAGCGGGTACCGTCTCAAGATTTCCAACATTTCCAAAATAAGGGACACTCTAATATATATATATATATATATATATATATATATATATATATATGTGTACAGCGCATAGTTTGGGGACAGAAAAAATTATGGATTTTTTTGACAAAATATGATAAATTATGACCTATTCTTCCAATTTCAACCGATAATTCAGCTAAAATCTGAACAGATCGGTCAGAAAATCGCATTTTTGTACCTAGCGCATACTTTAAGGACCTCATATATCTTGCGTATTTTTTGGGGACCTACCCCCAAAATATATACTACGTAAAAGAAAAAAATGTTGCCATATTTTTCACCTATTTTCTACGCGTTGCAAAAAACCATTCTTCTACGCGATTTATTGTGCACCACTGGCTTTGACATTTTTGTATATTTACGTATGTCGATAGTTTCAGGACTGTCCCCAAACTATCAAAATGTTGTTAAAAAAATACGGTTGGGGTAAAAAAATGTACCGAAAAAATGCGGTGCGCATATTTATAAACATTTAATACTTACACTTAAATTACAGCTAAAAATGGTTTTTAATAAAATGTTTTTTTTGGAAATTTCTTAATGCTATTTTAGTGTATTGACCCTGTTCTCACGACGAGCTAAAAACCGTTTATAGCAACATTTTCTGTCGATATACTGTAATAGAATAAAGAAAGTGCTAAAAATATTGCTGCTAAAAACGGGTTTTAGCTGTACGTGAGAACAGGGTATTAAAACGAAAAACAATGCTAAAATCGGTTTTTATACCCTGTTCTTACGTACAGCTAAAAACCGTTTTTAGCAACATTTTCTGCCAATATACTGTAAAGGACTCTACAGACGACGCAATATTTGGTAAGATTGACGATATATAATATTATAATCAATATTATCTATAGACTGTCAATATACCGTCAATCTAGCCATTTAATCGTACCTTAATAGAATAAATAAAGTGCTAAAAATATTGTTGCTAAAAACGGTTTTTAGTTGTACGTGAGAACAGGGTAGTAAGTAAATATTTTAAGCAAAATAATTATGCTATTACAGTATATTTACTGATTATTCGTTTTAATGTTGCTAAATCCAGGGGGTAATTATGTAATGTGATAGTCGTCAATTCGTATTATTTGTTTATTATACCCTGTTCTCACGTACAGCTAAAACCCGTTTTTAGCAACAATATTTTTAGCACTTCTTTATTCTATTACAGTATATTGACAAAAAATGTTGCTAAAAACGGTTTTTAGCTGAACGTAAGAATAGGGTATTATACCCTGTTCTCACGTAGAGCTAAAACCCGTTTTTACCAACAATATTTTTAGCACTATGTTGCTAAAAATGTTAGCAACCATTTTTATTCTATTACAGTATATTGACAAAAAATGTTGCTAAAAACGGTTTTTAGCTGTACGTGAAAAGAGGGTATTATAATCTGTTCTCACGTACAGCTAAAACCCGTTTTTAACAGCAATATTTTTAACACTTTCTTTATTCTAGTAAAGTATATTGACAGAAAATGTTGCTAAAAACGGTTTTTAGCTGTACGTGAGAACAGGGTATAATACCCTATTCACACATACAACTAAAAACCGTTTTTAGCAACAATATTTTTAGCACTTTCTTTATTCTATTACAGTATATTGACAGATGTTGCTAAAAATATTTGCTAAAAATGGTTTTTAGCTGTACGTGAGAACAGGGTATAAGAGGTTATTCAACTATTTTAAATACTTGAATATATTAAAACTGTTCTCACATACAGCTAAAAACCGTTTTTAGCAAATATTTTTAGCAACATCTGTCAATATACAGTAATACCCTATTCACACGTACAGCTAAAAACCGTTTTTAGCAACAATATTTTTAGCACTTTCTTTATTCTATTACAGTATATCGACAGATGTTGCTAAAAATATTTGCTAAAAACGGGTATTATACCCTATTCACACGAACAGCTAATACCCTATTCACACGTACAGTTTTAAATCGTTTTTAGCAGCAATATTTTTAGCACTTTCTTTATTCTATTACAGTATATTGACAGAAAATGCTAAAGATAATTGCTAAAAACGGTTTAAAACTGTAAGTGTGAATAGGGTATAAAACCCGTTTTTAGCATTTTATTGGGTTGTGCACATCAAATTAAGCACTGTTACTATACTATGATTACTCAGCCCATTTTTTTAGTTTTTCATACGTAGAGTATATTTTAAGCACAATTCCCAAAAATATATGAGACAAATATGATGTCCTCAAAGTATGCAATATAAATACCTAAATATTTACAGGGTTGTATTTCTGCCAAATATTTAGTTGTAGTAGTGCTGCCAGATTTTGTTAAATAAAAAAAACGTTTTTTATAACTTATTAATCTGATTTTTCTTATTGGTTCTTTAAACAATTTTCTGTTACAATTGAAAAGTTTTTGATCGTTTTTTTTTTTTGTTGAAAGCAAACTCTGAAAATGATTGCAGTTACTAAGTACATGATAGTTGTTTACGTAGTGAGTATTTGTTGCTGTTTTCAACTAAAATTACAGTTGTTTTTGTCAAAAATTTCGAAACATATTTTTTTTGCAGTTCTTAAAATATTTTATTACTTTTCTTTTTAAATCAAATATACAAAAATTTACGAAATTTTGTTGAAATTATCTACCAGTAAAAACATCTTCACCATTTACAGATGTAATTCATAAAAAATCTATTGAAATTCGAGGGTTCTACTTGTTATTCGAAGATTGCATTTGTAATTTGCAAATTCCATTTGTACTTCGAAGATTCGATGTTTCCAATTTTAATTTCAAGATTCCAAATGTAATTCGTAAAAGATCAATTGTAATTCGTAAAAGATCAATTGTAATTCAAAATAGATCAAGTGTTATTGGAAAAAGATCACTTTAATTCGAAGATTCCAATTTTAATTCGAAAAAAGATCAACTGTAATTCAAAATAGATTATTTCTAATCCCAAAAATATGAATTGCAATTCGAAATTGATCGTTCGTAACTCGAAAAAGTTCTATTGTAATTCGAAAATGTCAATTGTAATTCGAAAAATATAAATTTTAATTCGAGATTCCAATTGTTGTTCGAACAGATCCATTGTAATTCAAAAACGGTTAACTGTAATTCGAAAAATATCAAATGAAGTTCAAATTAGATCAATTGTTGTAATTCAAAAAAGATCAATTGTAATCTGAAAAAGGTCGATTGTAATTCGAAAAAGATCAACTGTAATTTGAAAAATACATTTGTAATTCGTAAAAGATCAATTGAAATTCGAAAATATCAATTTTAATTCGAAGATTCCAATTGTTATTCGAAAGATTCCAATTGTAATTCAAAAAATATCAATGGAAATTCAGGATATATTTTTCGAATAACAATTGGGATCTTTCGAATAACAACTTGAAAAAAATCATTTGTAATTTGAAAAAGATCAATTGTAATTCAAAATAGATCAATAATGGGAAAAAGATCAATTGAATTCGAAGATTCCAATTGTAATTTGAAAAAAGGTCAACTGTAATTCGTAAAAAATCAATTGTAGTTCGTAAAAGATCATTTGTAATTCGAAAAAGATCAATTGTATTTAAAAAATTCCATTTTTTATTTAAATCACAATTGATCTTTTTCGAATTACTATCTTTTTCGAATTACAATTGATCTTAGTGCCGGAATACCGGTATTCCCGGTACTACGGTACTGACCGTAGGCACTAATTGATCTTTTTTCAATTACAATTGATTTTTTCGAAATACAATTTATCTTTTTCGAATAACATTTGGAATCTTCAAATAACAACTGATCCTTTCCGAATTAAAAGTGATTTTTTGTGAATTACAATTGATCTTTTTCGAATTCCAATTGATCATTTTCGAATTACAATTGCTCTTTTATGAGTTACAATTACAATCACCTGAAGTTTTGGAAGGAGCTCGCTTGCCTACAAAACGTGAACTTCTCAAAGTAGCCATGGCAGTTTTTGATCTCTTTGGTCTTATCGCTGACTTTTTGCTTTATTCTAAAATTTTGGTACAGAAAACATGGGATAGTAAGATGTCTTGGGATGATCCTATTCCAGAAGATCTACAGCAGAGGTAGAAAGTATGGTGGAATCAATTCAAAGAGGTTCGTAAGTTTAAAATACCTCGATGTTTATCGCCAAATTTAGCATCAAGTTTCAATATCCAACTGCATTTTTTTTGTTGATGCAAGTAATGAGGCTGCCTGTTACCTAAGAATTGCTCATGATGATGGTATAGATGTGCCATTTATAATCGGTAAAGTCCGTTGTGCACCTAAAAAGCTTTTGAGTATACCCCCGTGGTCCAAAATCTTGAGATAAAAATATCATGAATCAACTTCTGGTCGGATTCTCAAACCGTTTTACGTTGGATCAACTCCAAAGAACGTCGTTTTAAAGCTTTTGTAAGCCATAGAATTGCTGAAATACTGAGTAATTCAAATCCTGAACAGTGGAATTGGGTACCTACGAATCTTAACTCAGCCGACGCACCCTGATCAGTACATCCACCCAAATTTAATCCAGAAAGCAAATGGTTATTGGGTCCCGCCTTTTTGCAAGATGATGAAAATAATTGGCCAAACAGTTCGATAGTTATGCCAAACGGTAGCTTGGAAGAAGAACTCAAACCACATTCAATCTTAAGAGAAAGCGGATCTGATCTTTTTGATTACCAACGGTTCTCATCGTATGTAAAGCTTAAGAGAACTGCTGCCTGGGTTATCCGATTCGTAAACCGCCAACGTAATATACCACATCAGCTTACTGTAGCCGAATTAGAGGTCGCCGAAAAATTGATTTGCCGCAAGATTCAAGAAGAATGTTTCCAAAATGAGATTGATTGCCTTAAAAACTCTCAAGCTGTTCCAAAAGGGAGTCCAATGCACTCGTTGTTACCGTATATTCACGATGATGGTCTTTTAAGAGTTAATGGTCGCCTTGATGAGGCCATTTACCTTCCTTTTGATGCCAGGAGACCAGTCATACTTCCTAAAAATCATCGGGTATCCGAGCTTATTGTACAGTATTACCATGAGAAGAATCATCATCAAAATATATCTTCTATATAAATAAAAATCAGTTGTCGTTCGTTGGTAACAGCATCAGTCGAGAACGGCTGGACCGATTTGGACAATTTTTTTTTGAAATTTTCGTCATAGTCCAACTTAGGTTTTTACGTAAAGAAAAATTGACCACGCCCACTTTTACGTCCACTTTTTTGGATTTATCTAAAATCGGAAAACGGCTACACCGATTAAGGAAATTTTTTATTTAAATGTTCGTAGTAATCCAATTTAAGTTTTTACCGAAAGAAAAATCGACCACGCCCACTTTTACGCCCACTTTTTCAATTTATCTAAAATCTAGGAATGGCTGGACCGATTTGACTATTTTTTTTTTATGAATTTTCATCATATTCCATCTTTGGTTTTACGGGAAAAGAAATTGACTTTGGCTAATTTTTGTTGAAAATTTTCGTCACAGTTCAGCTAAGGCTTTTACAGATAGTAAAATTTCCAACGCCCACTTTTTTCTATTTAATGAACGAACTATAACGGCTAGACCGATTTGGGGTTAGTCCGAAAAGATTTTTAAGGAAAGAACAAATTTCCACACCTACTTTAACGCTCACATTTCCCGATGTATATTAAATCATGGAATGGTTGGATCAATTTGTCTAATTTTTTTTAATGTTCGTCATTGTCCAATCAAAAAGAACAAGTTTTCATTTCTACGCCCACTTTTGAATGGATGGACCGAGTTGGTTAAATTCAAATAAGGTTTTTACGGTAATCGCATTACTTGAGAACTGCCCGATTTGGATAATATTTTTTTTAGATATTCGTCTTTTTTTTTTTTTTATGTTCGTCTTAGGTTTTTTCGAAAAACAAATTAATCACGCCCACGTTTACGCTTCCTCCTTTCGGAATATCTAAAATCGGAGAACGGTTGGATCGATTTGACAAAACTTTAAAATAGAAGAACGGAAGGGCCGATTTGGCTGTTAGTAGTATTTGTTGACGTTCGTGGTGGTACAACTAAAGTTTTTACGAAAAGAAAAATTGTTCACTCCCACTTTTTTCAATACATCTATAATCGGAGAACGACTGGCCTGATTTGGTTAATTTTTTCTTTAATGATCATTATTGCCGATGTTACGAAAATAATTATTGGCCTCTCACACTTCAAAGCCCACATTTTTCAATATTCTTAAAATATGCAACATTTGAGACCGCCTGGACCAATTTGGCTAATTTTTTTGTTTTAAATGTTCGTAATAGTCCATATAATTGTTCGGAAAGAAAAATTGTCCTCGCCCACTTTTTTTCGATATATCTAAAATTAATTTTTACTCTAATTCGGTCTATTTAAAAAAATATTTCTTAACAGATTCCGCTTAAACTTGGTACAAATGATTTTAAATCCTCGGGTATTGTTACCATATGTACAAGTTTAACTTACAACACAAATTTTATGCCCATTTTTGTCTTAATATATCGACTACTAATGACCGGACCGATTTTTTATGTTAATTATAGTTCGAATTAGGTTTTTAAGGAAATGTAAATAAGAAAGTGTCCCGGAAAAATGGAAAATTCGGGAAAACTTTAAAGGTTTGCTTAAACTCAAGGCAATAGCCCACGATAAGAACGAAGGATATGCATAATTTTTTTTGTGTTTTTCGTAATGATACTAAAGAAGTTTTAAATTTTTACAGTTCGCAAAGTCGAAGACATGGTAATTTTTTTTTAGTTCCTGAAATTAAATTTAAAGATGATCATCTGCCTAATCGGGTCTTTTAATCAACACCCACAAATTTTTTTAAGCCAAGAAAAAGCGAGACAAAATATAGCACTTATCTTATATTTGGGCCAGCAACGCGGACCGGGCCAGCTAGTTACTTACTATAAATGAAGTTCGTCAGAAGTATTGGATACCACATTTAAAGTCGTTGCTAAAATCCGTTATATGTAAGTGTGTTGTTTGTAAATTTGATTCAGCCAGACCACAACAACCCCTTATGGGTCAGTTACCAGTAGACCGTGTGACACCATATGTTCGTCCATTTACTTACACTGGTGTGGATCTATTTGGACCTTTTAATGTATCGATAGGTCGCCGTAGAGAGAAGAGGTGGGCCGTCATTTTTACATGCCTAACGGTTCGTGCCGCCCATATAGAAGTTGCTACAGATCTTTCTACCGATGCTTTTATCATATGTTTACGCAACTTTATTAACCGACGCGGAACACCAGTTCGGATGAGAAGCGACAACGGCACAAACTTCCTTGGTGCTCAAAAATTATTAAAAAGCGAAGATCGACTGTTAAATATTGATGATATTAATGAAGAAGCTGTAAAACAAAACATTGAGTGGATATTTAACTGTCCAGCAAATCCGAGTTCAGGAGGTTGTTGGGAACGATTAATAAGAATAATTAAGAGACTTTTGCAGAAGACATTAAAAGAGACCGCACCAAGAGTAGAAACATTTCGATGTGTATTAATTGAGGCTGAAAATATCATCAACTCAAGACCACTTACAGATGTTTCGTTATCACCAAAAGATGATGAACCATTGACTCCGAATCACTTTCTGATGGGATGTCTCAACTCTACACAGACTCCAAACCATACTTGGGACCTAAGCATTGAGGCATTAGTTTTTTTCATATGAAATGCCAATGAAATAGCAGGCATTGGCATTGTTTTTTCATACAAAAGTAATGCCAGGTTCCATGTATGCTCCAAACGTAATAAGTGAAGAAACATGTCTTCGTAAACAGTGGCGTATCGCTCAAAATCTTAAAGATCGTATATGGAGGAGATGGGTGCAAGAATATTTACCGCAGTTAATTTATCGATCCAAGTGGTTAAAAGTAGCCGATTCATTGAAACCTGATGACATTGTTTTAGTTTGTGATCCCAGTTTACCAAGACACCAATGGGTTAAAAGTATTATTGTCAAAGTATATCCTGCCAAAGATGGTCAAGTTCGTTTTGCTGACGTGAAAACAATAAGTGGAATTACTCGCCGCCCTGGATCTAAAATAGCTGTTCTTAAGGTGAATCCAATCGATTCACGAGGGGAGGAAATGTAGGATCCACTTGTTTGAATACACTTGTTTTACGAAAACGAAACAAGTAAAAATATAAAAAAGAATTTTTCCATATTTGTCAAATTAATTTTCAATAAATTTTATTCTACATTTTAAATTTAAAACAAACGGGTCTTATTATTTCTACAATTACATTTCGTAAAATACAAGTGTAATTCGGAAAAGATCAAATGTAATTCGTATGAGATCTTTTGTTATTCAAAAGAATCAATTATAATTCGAAGATTCCAATTTTAATTCGTAAAAGACCAACTGTAATTCGAAAAAAAATCAA
Organism: Pegoplata infirma; assembly: GCA_963921195.1. NCBI lineage: Eukaryota > Metazoa > Arthropoda > Insecta > Diptera > Anthomyiidae > Pegoplata > Pegoplata infirma. The sequence goes on from OY992540.1 coordinate 173,554,185, forward strand.
TTATAGTTCGAAAAATATAAATTGTAATTTGAAAAGATCTACTGTAATTCGAAGATTCCAATTCTAATTCGTAAAAGATCCATTGTAATACGAAAATGATTAATTGTAATTCGAAAATATCACTTGTTATTCGAAAAAGATCAATTATAATTCGAAAAAGATCGATTGTAATTTATAAAAGATCAATTGTTATTCGTATAAGATCAATTGTAATTTGGAAATATCATTTTTTTCAAATTACAATTGATATTTTTCGAGTTTCTATATTTTTCGAAGTACTATCTTTTTCGAATTACAATTTATTTTTTCTAACAATTGGAATCTTCGAATAACAACTGATCTTTTCCGAATTACAATTAATTTTTTTTCGAATTACAATTGATCTTTTTTTAAATTATTATAACTCTTTTTTGATTTACAATTTATCTTTTTCGAATGAAATTCGAAGATTCAACTTTTAATTCAAAAATTCCAATTGTAATTTGAAAATGATCAATTGTAGTTCGAAAAAGATAATTTGCTATTCAAAAAGATTAATTGTAATTCGAAGATTCCAATTGTAATTCGAAATAGATCAATTGTAATTCGAAAAAGATCAATTGAAATTCGAACAAGATCAATTGTAATTCGAACAAGATCAATTGTTATTCGAAAAATATCAATTGTTACTCTTAAAAGAGCAATTGTAATTCGAAAAATATCAATTGTAATTCGAAAAAGATAAATTTTAATTCGAAAAAGATCAATTGTAATTCGAACAAGATCAATTGTAATTCGAACCAGATTAAATGTATTTCGAAAAATACATTTGATTTATTGTAATTCGAAGATTCCAAATTATAATTAGTAAAATACATTTGATTTATTGTAATTCGAAGATTCCAAATTATAATTAGTAAAATATCAATTTTGATTCGAAAAAGATTAATTGCAATTCGTAAAAGATCAAATGTAATTCGTAAAACATCAATTGTAATTCGTAAAAGATCAATTGTAATTCGTAAAACTTTAATAATAATTCGGAAAAATGAAATTTTAATTCAAAGATTCCCATTTTTATTCGAATAGATCCATTGTAAATCAAAAAACATTAACTGTTATTCGAAAAATATCTATTGTGATTCGAAAAATGTCAATTGTAATTCGAAAAATAAATTGTAATTTCAAAAATTTTCATTGTATTTCAAAATAGATCAATCGTTATTCGTTAAAGATCAATTGTAATTTGAAAAGATTATTTGTAACTCGAAAAAGATCAATTGTAATTTAAAATAGATCAATTGTTATATTTGGCATTTTACACTGGATTTTTTTGAATACAAATTAATTTTTTACTAATTTTAATTAATCTTTTGCGAATTTTAATTGATCTTACACGAATTACAAAATATTTTTTTTAGAATTTCAATTAATCTTTTTTTACTAATTTGAATTATCCTTTTACAAATTTTAATTGATTTTTTTTTGCGAGTTTTAATTAATCTTTTATAAATTATTATATACCTCATTCGAATTTAAATTGATATTTTTCGAATTTTAATTGATCTTTTACGAATTTTAATTAATTTTTATTATTTTAAATTGATATTTTTAAGAATAACTAACACACCAACATTTAACAAAATCTGGCAGCACTACTACAAATAAATTATTGTCAAAAATACAACTCTGTAGATATTTAATACTATATATTGAATACTTTGGGGACATCATATTCCTCTCGTATATTTTAGCGATTTGTCCCCAAAATATACACTGCGTATATAAAACAAAAAATTGTGCTGAGTCATTGAGTAAATATACATTAGAGACAAAACAAATTTGCTGAGTTAAAGAGTAAATATACATAAGAGACCCCAAACATGTGCGATCGGTGTATTTTATTCTTGGATAAACATTTTTTGAAGACATGGTATTAGCTGTAAGTGAGAACAGGGTATAAAACTCTGTAAAAAACCATTTATAACATAATTTTTCGTTTTAGTATGTCAATATACTGTAATAGCATAAAGAAATTGCTAAAAATATTTTCTAAAAAACCGTGTTAGCTGTAATATCCTATTCACATGTACAGCTAAACTCTGTTTTTAGCAACAATATTTTTAGCATTTTCTTTATTCTATTACAGTATATTGACAGATGTTGCTAAAAATGTTTGCTAAAAATGGTTTTTCGCTGTAGGTGAGAACAGGGCATAACACGTACTGCTAAAACCCGTTTTCAGCAACATTTTCTGTCATTTTCCTGTAACAGAATAAAGAAAATGCTAAAAATATTGTTGCTAAACCCCGTTTTTAGCAACATTTTCTGTCAATATACTGTAAAGAATAAAGAGCTGAAAATATTGTTGCTAAAATCCGTTCTTAGCAACAATATGTTTATCACTTTCTTTATACCCTATTCACATGTGCAGCTAAAACCCGTTTTTAGCACCAAAATTTTAAGCACTTTCTTTATTCTATTACAGTATATTGAGAAAAGTGCTAAAAATAATGTTGCTAAAAACGGTTTTTAGCTGTACGTTAGAACAGGGTATTAGGGGTTATTCATAGCTTTTTAGCTGTTCGTGTGAATAGGGTATAATTCCTGTTCTCACGTAAAGCTAAAAACCGTTTTTAGCAACTTTATTTTTAGCACTTTCTTTATTCTATTACAGTATATTAATAGAAAATGTTGCTAAAAAAACGGTTTTTAGCTGTACGTGAGAACGCGGTGTCAATATTTATGTAAAAAGAATTGGTAATAAAATTAAATTGAAGAATGTAGTTTGGTATTAATTTTTTATCGCAAAAACAGAAAATATATCACGCAAACTGAAAATATTTTTTGAATTCACCGTATATTTTGGGGACATTAGGCACTAATATATATCACGCAAACTGAGAATATTTTTTTTAGTTCACCGTATATTTTGGGGACATTAAGCAATTTAATATATACATGTCGAGCAATTTTGACGGCGTCAAAGGCAAATATCTGAGAAAAATATGGCAACGCTAAGTTAAATATATATAAATAAATTGAAAAATTTATAATGTGTCCTCAAACTATCATGTCCTCAAAGTATACGCAAGATACATGAATAGTTTGAGGACTGTCCTCAAACTATCCAAATGTCCTCAAAAAATACGGTGGCTCGAAAAAATGTCCTCAAATTATGCGCTGTACACATATATATATATATATATATATATATATATATATATATATATTAGTGTTTCCAATTCGGTTAATCGATTAACCGATTCCTCGATTAATCGCCTCTATTTCGGTTAATGTCGAAACAAGTAATTTAAAACGCAAATAATTATTCGACCCGATTAATCGGTTAAAATGGTTCGATTAACCGGTTAATATTATTATCTCTATATTCTACTATAATTTGTTTGAAACGCTTTCCTCTTTTTTACACGCCAAATTGAAAATCCCAAATAAAATTCAGAAAATGCCAATTGAAATTCAGAAAAGCTAATTCAAATTCAGAAATCCCAATTGTAATTTAGAAATCCAAATCGAATTTCAGAAACACCCAATTAAAATTTAAAAAAGCCCAATCCAAATTCAGAAAAGCTTATTGAAATTTAGAAATCCTGATTGATATTCAGAAACTCCCAATTTAACAAAATTTAAATTTACAGAAGCCGACTGAAATTCAGAAATTTCAATTGAAACTTAGAAAAGCAAAATTGAAATTTAAAAATTCTAAATGAAATTCAGATAAGAGATAATTGAGTTTCTGAAGAGCTAATGATATTCAGGAATCATAATTGAAATCCTAATTGAAATTTAGAAAGGTGAAATTAAAATATATAAATCAAAATTGATATTTAGAAGACACCAATTAAAATTATGAAGAGCTAATGAAATTCAGGAATCTCAATTGAAATTTAGAAAAGCCAATTGAAATTCACAAATCTGAAGTGAACTAAAAATTAAATTGATAAGAAAATTTAAATTTTGAAATCCCAATTGAAATTTGCAAATGGCCAATTGAAACTCAGATATCCCGATTGAAATTTAGAAAAGCCCAATTAAAATTTAGAAATTTTTATTATTTCTAAATTACAATTAGTTGCGTTTTGTTTTACTCCTTTAAACACTGTATAAAGACTGAAAATGAAATTTTACTTAAAATACTTTCATTTTTTGTCACATTACTTTTAATAAATGGTTTAATATTAAGTTTTCATTGTTTTTGACGATTAATCGATTAATTGCCAATTTTTCCGATTAATCGACCCGAATTAACCAATTTTCGTCAATTTTCGAATAAGGTCCTAACCGGTTAACCGGAAGGGTCAAATAATTGGAAACACTTTTATATATCAAAGACAAAAAATGATTAAATTTGTTACAATAAAGTACACTTTTAAATATTCATGGTGTAAAAACAATTTCCAATTTTGGAATCAACACTAAATTTAATTCCAAAGAAAATTGAATTTAATTCCACAGTGGGTTTCAAGTCAAAAAAGTAAACCAAAACTTTTGCTCAAATGTGTATGAAGTAAAATATAGTAAAATATTTTCCATTTTCTAGTTAAAATTGTTTTCCTTATTTTTAAGAAAAATATGAACTAAAATAAGTGAACAAATCCTTTGGGTCAAATCATTACAATTTTTCCTCGAAATTAAGTTAATTTTCCTATTGTGTTGGCTAAGTCTTGCAACATAAATAAATTTAAATGATTCGCATTTCTTTTTAACCAGTTTAATTATTGGTTTTCCTCTTGCAATTAAAACGTCAAAATGTTAAACGTGATTTATTTTGACAGGTGAAAAGTTTAAAATTGTGAGGGGAAAACCAATAATTTAACTAGTTAAAATGAATGCGAATATGGAATAACTGTACACACATAAAAGTTTTACAGTTACTGTTTCACAGGCAAACAAATAGTTTTTAATATTAACTGAAAGTTAACATTAAAAGAAATTCTTTTGTTTCACATACAAATATTCTAAACAACTTTTTGAACGTTTATTCAAATATATAACTTTCTTTTAAATAAAATTTTCCGTAACGTTTGTTTTTTTTTTGAGTTAAATATTTAAAAAACAAACCACATTATTTTACGTGTCGTTTGTTATTGTCAGTTATTTAAAAATTTCTAAAATTAGATTTTTTTTTAATTTGAAATTGAAATTTAGTTGCTGAAAATATAAGTAGCTTGTAGCACAGAGGCGTGCTGGGCTATCAGCCAGAAATTATGAGGTCGATTCTCCTCAGGTTCGAAGTTTTTTAAAATTATTTCTAAAAAAAATAAATAAAAATGAATGTAAATTTCCGTTATTTTAACCGATTTTACAGTAAAATTTTGTCAGTAATTTTTTACGGATTTTTAAGTTATTTCTACGGATTTCAACAGTTATTAATTAACATTTAAAAATAACTGAGAAACGTTTTTGCTTTAAATGAAATATAAGTAGTCCGTTTTTTAAATAAAGTTTCATTTGAATTAAACGTATTTTCTGTTGAATTTACTTACATAATATTTTGAGTGTAGAAGAACGATCAGTTTTTTCTAAAAACAATCAACCAAAAAAAACACGCTTTTTTGTTCTAGTTTTAATGCAGCCTATTAATGTTCGTCCGCCAGTTGAAACCACTCTAACTTTCGACAGCCTCTGAGGTTACGGAAGCTTGGTATGTAGATTTGAAATTTTCCGCGCTAGGTTTAGCGAAATCTTTTTAGGAGGTAATACTTAGAATTTAGGATGGTTTTTTCCGCCAATTTTTTTTTTTCCACGTGTTAAAAATTACGCAAAAACAATTTCGTTAGCCACAAAAATATTTTAAAAATGTTGTTGTCATTAAAAAAAACTTTTACACTAAAAAAAAAATCATATTTCACTTGATTTTATGAATTATATTGCATGAATAAACGCATTGGCTATTAGTCGGTATTGGTTTGACCGTTGAAATGGTATTTACGAGTATTGGTTTTAAAAAGGTATTGGTACCCAACCGTGGTGGAAGACAAAAAAACAAATAATTTGTTTTGCTAATAATTTTGGGAAATAAACAATTTTAACTATTGTAGGATCCGGGAAAATACAAAAATTTCTCCACTTTCCCAAAATATAAAAAGGTGTATTGAACTTCAAAAAACTATGCTCAAGAATGATTTCAAACTTGAACGATTTCAAACTTGAGTAATTACATATGTATATTATATTTTTCGTCTGTGGTGTTATCTCCATAATAATATTTTTATTTTTTCTTAATACAATAAAATAATTTAATATTGATGTGATAAAGAAAAATTCTGCATAGCTTACATTATTTATTCAATATAATTCATCTTGTGTGAGTTATATATAAACAGCAATTTGCACTCCTTTCTAAAACTTGGTATAGAATTTGATGTCTTTATGTTTGTCGATGCGAAAATTTTTTACTTAATTAATCCACAAAACATCCGAACAAAGCTTAATTTTAGAATTGCGTTCTAGAGAAGGAATTTGCATTCGATAATTGATAATATTATGTTGCCACCTTCAAACATGAACAACAAATCTTCGCTTATCAAAAAGAAATAATTATTGCAAGTGTGTTCGTTTCATTTTAACGAAGCAACTAATTTTCACAACACAATTTTATTAGTGTATTTTAATTTTATTAACATTTTTTTGAGTGTAAAAAATATTTAAAGGCCTTATTAACACAGTACATGAGTAATAGAGCACCCATAAATTACGATAGATTGGGCGAACAAATAATATCCGTGCAAAAATCAAACCTTTCTTACACTGAAAGAATTTTGTTCATTACGGCTATGAAAGCGTACATTGATTCTATGAAAAAAATCATTAGAAGTGAGCCAATGATGCCCTTCATAAGAAAACAAAATGTTTGTGTATTTGCAAAACAAAAAATAACGAACATTACAAAACTAAGTGTTAGTCGGCGAGGTTTTCCTCCTTTGGTGGCGCTGCTAACTAAGGCGTCGATTATAAATTTCCCAGCCGGTAGGTCTTGGGTTCGAACCCCGCCTGGGCAGCAATATTTTTTTTTTTTTTTTACGTTTTTTATGTTTTTTTTATATTTTTTATATTTTTTTATTATATTTATTCAAATTATTTAATTATTGTAACATTATTTTAATTTTTAAAAAATTATTAATGAAATTTTTTTTCTATGAATTTTTTCTATGAATCTTACAAAATCTATGAATAAAATTCTATGAAATATTTCAAAATACTAATGAATATTCATTCAGCCAATGAATTGTTTCATAGATTCTATGAATTTGGTTTTATGAAATATGTTCATAGATATTATGAACAATAATTTTTTCAGTGTATGCAAACAGGGAAGGTACACCCAAAAAATTACATAGTTGCTAATTACTATTTTTTCAACTATGTCATGGGTGAAATAACCCCAACTATGCCATAGGTGATGAGACATAGTGGTTGTTAACTATGTTTCTTTCAAATAAACAAATCAACTATGGAAAAAGTTGCTGACAACGATGTATTTGATAAAAATGTGTAACTAGTAGCTAATCACTATTTAATAGTTGATTTTATTAAAAATCAGACGTAGTTGATATTTACTATGTAATACTAGAAGTAGTTATTATAAATGACCTATTTTTTAAATAAAAATGCAATATTTTGGTTTATATTTTTTAAATTCATTTATTAAAATTTCACAATACGCTTAAATATACCATACCATACGATACATTTCATTTCCATTAAATCTGTTTTTTGTGATTCGTATTTAAAGTTGGTTGGATGCAATCAGATTTTTCTTCTTCCATGGTAATTGATCTTTTCTTAAAATTCATCCATGGTAATTGACTCAACTCTAACAATTGAAAATTAGTTTTTATTTTATTCTTCTTTTTTTAAACTCTGACACTTTTCTGTTTTTCCATTTTTTTTGTTCTTTTTGAACTGTTTTCAGTTTCAAACTTTTAAATTTTAAATAAATCGTTGTGATCAACTTTGTCCATAGTTGTTATTGATTATAAATAGTTGATTTGAAAATTATTTAAAACAACTATGGATTTTGTTAACTATGCTACTATGAAATTTTTTGGGTGTAGTTTCACTTCTATCCTTAGGTCTATGTCTTCACATAAATACTCCCAAAAATTATATGTTTTCGTAAAAAAAATATTTAACGAAGACGAATTTTTACTAGATTTTTACCACCTTTAGATAGGTTTTAAATCCCATATCGTGAACCTATATTCAAAATAGGCCAACTCAAATTTGACCGAAATGAGTTTCCGATGGCAAATAGCTCCCCTATGTAATACCTATCTGTCATAAAAATTTCAGAGCAAAAAAATAATTTCTTGTCGTTTTACATCCAGTTTTGTTATTCTGCTAACTCAAAGTACATATTTTTTTGGTGAAAATAAATGCCAACTCCCATTGTAAATTTCCAAAACTTTTTCAAAATTTTTTTTTTAAAAAATTAGATCACATATCTTATTGCATTTGCCATGCTGAACACGAATTTTGTAAAGATTTTGATATCTAATGACTGGTTCTACAGATATTGCCATTTTGAATATATCGGTAAATAGTGTTTGCAAAAAAAAAAAATTGCTTTTATTTATGTAACTTTCAAACTATTTATCAGATCGAAACATCATGCGTGTGCCAAATAAAGTCAATGATATAAGCTCTCAAAATTGCTAGTTTGGAGTGACCCTATTACAATACAGCGTGAGTTACAGAGTGCTAAAGTTGACCACCCTGAGATTAAAAGGCTTTCGGAGCTAGTAACTTTTAGAAATATGCAAAGATTTTTAATTTTTTTTTTAGTTTTTGCAATTACTGTACTAAGGACAACAAAAACCAAAAAAAATAAATTTTAAAAATTTTTCAAAAAAATATGTATTTTTATTTTCCGACAAAATATGCCAACTCTAAAAAGATATTTGCTTTTTGTCATAGTAATAAATGCCAACTCTGAAAAATACGCAAACAAGTCCAAAATATAAAATTTTTGGCATATGTAAAAATTATTTAGAATATTTAAACAATCTTATGGAAGGTACATTGTTTTTTGTTGCAATAATATGCGAAATAACTAGTTTTTTAGCCCTCCTGAACAGTAAGCTTTTTCGAGTTGGCATTTATTGAATATAGTTCGACGATATGATTTCTTGAGAAAAATTTACTAAAAAATACAAATAATGATTTTTCGCCATTTTTCCCCTCTTTTTAACCCCTAACATGGCCGATAAGCCGAGACACCCCAACCTTAGAATTGTCTCCTTTATATATATCTTAAGTTTCAGGCAAATCGGTTCAAAAAGGTGGGATTACTTCCCTGGTAAGTACGTAGAACAAAGTGATAAAAAGAGATTTTAGTAAGTGTCTGTTTTGTTTTGGGATAAAATCATATCTTTTTGATTTTAACACTGAGAGTGATTTATGAAGAATTATTCAAAAATACATAGATAAAATTATTATACCATACATATTGTAAACATTTTTTTTAAAGTTTTTGGTATTAATTTTATTATTCGTTGAATAAACAGTTTTTTGTGGTAATAATTTCCGTTACTTAATTAATTATGTTTTTTTTTTAATGGTTTCTTTAAGGGTTAAATACAAAATTTTGCCATTTTTCTTTATTAAATTATATATTTCCAGTATGCTTCACGCAAAAAAAAACTGTGTCGGAGTGAGCAAAAATCTGGCATAATTTTACCAAAAATATGCTAAAACTACAACCGACGAAGTAGTTTTCGTAATTTAGCCAAAACACTTATGTAAAAAATTTTGAAGAAAATGCTAGTAAAAACTTGGTAAAATATACCAAAAGAATTATGGTGAAATATACCAAAATTATTAGAAAAGGTGACTAAAAATAATGATAAAAATTACCACATTTATGCTAAAATAAATTTTCTATAAAATTTTTGTAAAAATTTGTATGTTTGTTGAATTTAAAATTTTCACAGAATAAATCCATTTAATAAAATAAATGTTGTGTAGGATTTTATTTACCACCGACCAACTGACCCTTTATGTACAATTTTCTCCAGTGACTGCTGCCTTCGCTTTTTCTTGAACTGAAGGATCCGCTATAGCTTCACGAATTTATTTAAAAGCATCCTGTAAAAATAGAAAATTATTACAAAACATAAATTTTTAATTTAAAAAACTAGTAAACCCCATTGGTCTTTTGGTTAGGAGGAGCACTTACTTTGTGATTCCATTTGTAACTCATCAAAACAGGTCTGGACTCCATTGGCTTTGCTATATAAATGAGTTTTTAGGTTTTAATTTTATAACTAAAGGGAGGACTGGTGCCCACGCTCTTTATTGTAGTGAAGGATTCGCCATAGCTTCAAAAATTTATTTAGCAGTACCCTGTAAAAATAGAAAATTATTACCAAACACAAATTTTTAACTAAAAATCTATTAAAACTTATTGGTGTCTTCGGAATAGGGGTATACTCACTTTATCATTCCATTTGTAATTCATTGAAACAAACGTCTGGGACTCCATTGGTTTTGCTAAATGAATGGTGTTTTAAGTTATGACAGCAAAATTAACTTTAGCATTTTACATTTATTTATCTTTAAAAAAACTAATTATTTATTTTTATTTATTAATTTATTTTAATTTTATTTATCAATTTCCTTTTTACGTTTTTATAACACAAAAAATAAACGAAGCACGCACACAAAAATACAAAATGAAAATGGCGGTCTGTATTTGTTTTTTTTTTTTTGTTGTTATATAGGCAATTCACACCTGAGCAAAATCTCGTTTAAACGAGATTTTGATTAAAATCTCTGTTATTTTATGAGATTTTAATGAGATTCCCCATATAAAGTAAAATCTCGTTCGTAATGAGATTTTACTAAAATCTCATAAATTTTCGATAACTTTTAGGAGATTTAACAACATTTCGATAGCTCACAGAAAACCCAGACACGTCACAGTGTTGATGTATTGGCAGCACGGCCATATTTTTTTTTATTTTTTACCAAAATTTGTGGACAACTAAGAAAATAAAATTAAAAACGTTAACATCTATATACAAACGTATATTTAACAGCGTTTTAAGTTTAGAAACATTCCAATATCACCAATTTGATACTAAAAAATAATAATGTCTGTGTCAAGTCTATTTAACTATGGGATATGAAAAGCAGGGTTGTTATATTACAAATATTAGTAAAAAATTTATTTTTAATATATCAAAAAACTTAACTAAAACAATGGCAGATATAAAACAAACGTGTTTTTATTGATAGTTATAATGGGTATTATTGAATTTTATTTAGAGCCATAGAAGAAATGTGCTATCCGCTTTCCATGATGTCGGCCTTTCACCGACCAAAAGGTTAAGAAATCTTGATATCAACAAAGCATCTCTAGACAAATAGAGGTTTCTTGGTGTTTTTGTCATTGGATACTCTCTTTAAACAAAAAATGTCATCTTCCGGCCAAAGATAAATGCTGTTTTGGAATAATTTCGATTGAGTTTTTTTTTTTTGTTTACAAAAATAAACAGGGTTGCTAAAACAAAATCTCGCTTAACGTCAAAAAATGTATATGTAAACGGCATAGATTTTTAAGTCAGATTTCAGCTAAAATCTACAATATTTTAGCTAGATGTGAATAGGCTATTATTTCGGTAAATTTTTGTGCAAGTAATTTGCGTTTTTGTGCAAGCTACTTGGTTATTTTACATAAAAAACTAATTATGTTACTTTAACATCGACAAGCTTAATTTTAGCAAAAATTAGTTAAAAAATTGTTTTTGGTATGAAAAAAATTTTACCAAGTAGAATTGCTCAATCTGACACAGATTTTTTTTTGCGTGTTTTTGTCGTATGTTCAAAGAAACTAAATTTTTGTTTAAAAAATGTAACATACGACAAATGTATTCTGAATCCAAAACGCTAATAACGTCTGTGTAATTATAACTACAGTAAATTTGGCTTATAGTACGTTCAGATTGGACTCGAAACCTCGTTAAACGGGGTTTCGTGCCAAACCTCGTTTGAAAATACGTATTTTCCCTCACAAATTGAAACCTTTTTGTAGTAAGGTTTCAACGAAAGTACGATTGAAACCTTTTAAATTTCATAATTATACGTATTTTTACCACTGTGCCACAACAAGAAATAGAGAAAATGAGAAAATGCCAAATATAAAAAAATAAATAAATCAATATTTATATAAAATTTCTACAAAATATTAACTAATTTGGATTAAAAAAAAATAAAAACGTATAAAAAAACTAATTTCCGCGTAATTAAATTAGATTTTAAGAAAATTTTTTGTGTGAAAGTTCCCGAAACCTATATAAGTGTCAATATTGTTGTGTGTGAACGGGTAAGTTTTGAAATTTAAAATACAAGGTTTCAATGGGGTTTCGAGGCCAATCTGAACATAGTATTAGGGATATAAAAATTTAATACTTTAACTATATTCAGTCCAAAACTGGAGAGAATTCATACACTCAAAAAATTATGTTAGTAAAATCAACTGAAAATGTCAGTTAAAATAACTACTTTGTAAGTTGTTTTGGGGTCAACTACTTTTTCAGTTAAATCAACTAACAATGTTAGTTATTTTAACTGACAAAAAACAACTGACTTATGTAGTAAAAACTACTTACATTTGTGGTCAAAAACACTAAAATGTAGTAAAAATAAAATAATCAATATATAATTTTTTTTTTCAAAAATTTTTTCCAAAAAAAAATTGAAGACCAAATTTTTTCAAAGTTTTTTTTTTTTTTAAAAAAAAGGTGTGAAAAATAAAAAAACGAAAATTTATTTTTATTTTTTAGAAAAAACTTTGAAAATTTTTCAGAGATAAAAAAATTAACTACTTTAAATAACTGTTACTACATCACAGTACTTTTTTGTTAGTTATTCAAAAAAAGTACTTAAAATAACTAACAGAAATAGTTGTTTGATATTTTTCATACAAAAACAACTGACTTTGTAGTTGAAAATAACTAACTACTGTAAAATATACAAACAACTAACATGTAGTAACTTACATAATTTTCTGAGTGTATGACCATTTTGAAGATATTTGATGTTAAACATTAAAAACAATCTCTTCATTAACAAGACAAACCGATATTTAAAATCCTGCTGATGATAACACTAACTGGGGTGTTTGAAACCGGTATGGGAAATATAGTACATAAATGTCTATAATTTTTAGAAATTAAATTTTTCTTCTGCATTTTTTCAACTTGAACACTTATAACAAATATAATTAGAGCCCGTGCTCGATCTGTACTTACAGAAAAAATCAAAAAAAGCTAATTAAATTTGCAACAAATACTACACACATTATTTTCCCATTAGATCAATGGTTCCCAACCTTTGATTCTCGCCCCACAGGGGGGGCAATTTGAATGCTTCAGGGGGGCAACGAGCAAATTTTGTAAGCTTTTTTTTGGTTAATAAACTAAAAAATATTATTTTAGTTAAATTATTTAGTTGATTGTTAAAAACTTTTTCTAAAAACTTTGTTTAAACGATGGTTTTAACAAAAAGTTTTCTTAACTACAAGTAAATTTTGAATTTTAAAACAAATTTAAAAAATTTACAAATTTTTCTTGGATGTAGGGGGACATTTTGGTTTTTATTTACTTAAAAGTGGGGCATGGCACAAAAAAGGTTGGGAACCATTGCATTAGATCATAAGTTTACGCGCGATAGACAAGCATATTATAAAAGTGCGTTTTTGATTAAATACTCATTTCAAAAATTTTTTAATCGTTGTAAATTTACATTTTTTTGTATTTATCTTAAAAGCCCGAACCTTTACAAAGATAACAAATTGGGTTCCATAAAAATCTATTGGTAAATACCAAAGTTATTAAGAATTTTATGAAACTGCGCAAAAAATTGTACTTGATTTTTTTTTTTTTGTATTTTTAATACAACAAAAAAACTTGGTTAAACACCTTAGTGTTTTTTATATGTTTTTTCATATAATTAGCTATAACTTCGGTGGTAACCAATTGATTTTCATCAAACCGAATTTGTTAAGGTTCGGCTTGTTATTACGATTTTTGCTGATCACCCGAATTTTGATTTTGTTACTCAAAAAACGCATTTTTGTCATACGTGTGTTAATTCTATAAAATCTAATGAGCTGATTTTAAAACAATTGTTGTACGATTTGTAAAAATTATTGTCTTTCCCACGGTTTTTATTTCGAATAGATCGGATGTATACAACTCGAGATATAAAGAGAATAGTGAAAAAACCTAAAAAAAACGCTAAATTTTTTTTTTCAAAATTATGAATCCATGAAAAAATTTTTTGATATTTTTTTGGAGTTTAGTGGGCTTTAATACATGAAAAAATATAGTCACGTTTCGTGCGCAGAACATTTTTATTTTGTGAACTAGTGTTATTTATTCACTTCTCAGTTGGAAAATGTGTCACTGAGGAAATTTCCACAGTGATTCCTTGAGGAAATGTCTTCAGGTTCTGACAAATCATAGGTAATCCTTGATGACATGTCCTAACATTGTCAGCACTGAATGTTTGCTTTAAGAGTGTGGATAATTCCTCTAAGACGTCTAAAAGGAAATGTCTTCAGAATAGCAGTATATTAAATTAGAATTTAAAATCTGGGCAACTCTTCAATTTCCAAGAAGAAGATGGCAATATTATCGATTTATTTAAAATAAAATCAAAATCTAACAAGTAGAATAAAAGTAATAAATAGACAAAGAATTTTCAAAATAAAGTTTGGAAGAAATAGTTAGGTGTGGGACTAATAAACTGGAGGTTCCAGGTTCAAATCCTGTTGGGACTAAAATAGGCGAAAAGTTTTTTCTAAATATGAGAAAGATAATTTATAAAGGAAAATGGATAAATGTAAAAACTAAAGGAAATACGAAAATTTTTTGTATTTTCGCATGACCTACGTCAGACATTTCCCCAAAGAAGTCTTAGGTGACATGTCCCCAGAAGATCAGCCCTGACCACTGCTGACTTTGAGTGAGGACATTTTGAAAATTTGTATGAAACTGTCCTCAACCCAGTACATAGAGATGTCTTGTGTATGTCAGCAGTGACTCTGACATGTCACCGCTCCGTCACTGAGGATGGCTCGAGGACGTTGCCAACTGGGTTAATTAAAACGATCGGGACCAAAAAATTCTGAAAGTAAAGCTAACATAAAAACAACCGTGTTTTTCAGGTTTTCTAGGTCAATTCGTTTTCGCGCTTTATAAGCAAATTTATATTTTTTATATAAATATCTGAGTTTCAACCACAGACCATATAGACATGCAACACGAGTGCTTATTTTGGTACTTTCAATATGGACGCATACAAAATACTACTAAATTTTGTACTGTCGCTGGATAAAAATGGAAAAAAGGTTGCCAGATGATTTGCTTTGCTGGTATGCTCGCTTTTAGCGCGGCTAGAACTCGCCGGAAGGGGGAAGGTTCTTGCAAATCTGACATGGCTGAAGTGACAGTGACAAAACAATCCATACCAGTCTTGAGGTGTACTAAAAAAATTTAATTTAAAAAAAAAAAATGAACTTGAGACCCGAAGTAAACAGACGCAAAACGGAAACTAACAAAACACACCAACATACTTACACAAAACAAATCTGCCACATACACTAAAGGATTTAACTGACGGCTGTTATGTCAGTCGGTGGCCCTCCCACTAGAAATCCATTGGATCTCACCATGACAACTGGTATTATAAATTTAGTTGTCCCAGAGTCGCCTCCACAAACACCAGTCACCCTACCTACCACATACTTACTGACTTAAGCCTTCATATCGAAAATTAATAAAACCTTTTAAAATTTCCATAAACAATTTACAAAATGTATTTTATTAAACATTATTTAAAATTAAAAAAAAGGGAAACAATTTTTAATACATTAATTCAAAAAAAAACTATAAAATTGTATATAAAATTTATCATGCCTTTTTTGCAAAAAAAAAACACAAAATGGAGTGCCATTTAGCCTCATTTGATGAAAAAAGTTACAAAGCGAAAAATCATAAAGTATTTTTGTTAAATGATGGAAAAAAAGATATTTTGTTAAAAAAAATCAAAATTTTGCAAAATAAATAAAAATCATAAAAAAAGTTTAGTTGAATTATAAAAAAAAAATAAATTCTTTCTTTGATTTCAGGCCAAAATATGCTGGAACAAAATTGTTGTAGAAGTAAATATGGCTTCTATGGCGCCGGTAATTTAAGTTTTGCCGTGGCCAATTGCTGGATGCGGTTCCTTTTTAGGCTTGTCCGTCCGTCTTTCTGTCTACAAGTCTGTGTTTTCCGTTTTAATTTTTTGTATTTGTATATATAAGTATATATTTTATTTTAAGTGTTTGTTTTTCAATTTTACTTTTTTTTATTTCCTATTTTTTTTTTGGGTAGGGTTAGCATTCATTTGGGTAACCTATATGGGCAAATCTTCCCTAAATTTAAAACGACTGTATTAGGCGTGAGCTCATCCCTAACCTTGCGCGCACTTTTGGGTAATTTTCCCAAAAAGGACTGTAAAAAAAGATAAGTTTCCCCTTTTATAAATGTCTTCCCTAAATTTTTATTCGATATTAATAAATACGTATATATACCTTTCTCTTTTTAGAGAGCTGTCCAGTCCGTCAAGTCGTCCCGGTGATTCATTCAAAAAAAGTACAAAAACCTTAAGGAATACCTGAGCACCCCAGGTGTGGCGGTGCTTCCAAAACGTTGTGTTGATGATGATGCTGCTGCTTCCCCAAAGAAAACTGCAGGACCGGTCAGAGGTGTATTGCAATATACGTGACTTTCTTTGTTTAAAAATATATTTTAATTTTTACTTTTACGTTGTTCTTTTTCTTTTGTATTTAGTGTTTTAAAAAATTTGTGTTTAAATGTTCATGTGTTTGTGCTAAATGACAACAAAATTCACTTGTAAAAAAAAATAAAAATGCTTTTGCAATAAAAAAATTTATGGCGGCGTTCTTTTACTTTTTTTTTTCTTTCTTTTAAAATGGTGGTGCACTTGACCGTCCTCTTCCAAATCCGCATCAAAAAGGAAAGATTTTATTCTTCCTGTTTTTCTTTCCTTCCTTTTTTACCCCACACCATCTTTAACAAAAACCAATAAAAATTCCCTAACCCCTATTTAACTTGGCAGCACTCTTTTATGTTTTTATTTACACTCTTCTTCTTCTTAAAAGTGGTCGCCTTTAGCAATAAGCTTAACCCTTTGAGGGCGCACCTGACAAACCCAACCATCTTTAGACCCATTTATGGATCCAAGATGGGAGGGAAGTAATTCAAACCTATTTTTGAAAAAAAAACGAAATCCAAAAAAAATTGGGTATTTTGGGTATTCTTAATGAATCCCCATTTTGAAATTCCGGTCTGGCAACCACCTGTCACAACTACGGTGTAACACCGGCCTTTACCAAAATCAACGATTTTGTTGATCTGGTAACCTTCCGTTTCGAAATGTCAAAAAGAAAAATGTAAACAAACGAATGAAAGAAAACTACGAATGAGAAAAAAAAATATAAAAAAAAATATGAATGAAATGAAAATTACTACAAAAACTATGAAAATAACCAGAGTAAATTGAAACTAAAAACTACAAAAAAAAATAACAACAGAATTGGTTCGCTGGTATGTATGAAATTGTAAAAAAAAATAAGTTTATTGGAAATTTTACGTGTATGACATTCTGTTTTCCTTCTCTTTTCAGCTACCAAGTCAGCCAAAAACAGGTTTTGGGAACCATATGTCTTTCGAACAGGAAATTCGAAATAATCGGGTATATGCCGAAGAAGAACGCATTGTAAATCTCTTTACCATCCGGCCTCTGAAAAGGTAAGTGCAACTTGCATTGTATCCTCATTTTCCTTTCATCTTTTGCTAATATTTTCCCTTAATTCTTTTCAGACTAAAATAAATTAACGCTCGGATGGACGACAACAATCCCCCCTAAAACAACTATTTATTTGGAACAAACTCCTATTGCCCCGGATTCCACGGTAATCACCGATGAAGAAAATGCAGATACCCTTATTGCCCTAAACAACGATTGCTTCTGAAAAAAAAAAACGGTTATGGGATCCTAATCCATATCGGTTACAGGGTAATACTTATCCGGAAACCGTATTTTCATTGGAACGGAACCTTATGCTGGGTGTATCTACACCCCCTTGGACACGGATTCCTTTTGGACACGCCAATATAATGCCTCAAAAAGGGTAAGTAACGTTCCATTAGCTGCCTTATCCGTTTCTTAAACTAATACCGGTTTTTAATTTCCTTCCCTTTTGTCGGTGTTATACCATATTCACATTGGCATGTTTAAACCCAAACCTGTGTTTCCCAAAACACAAAAAAAAAACATCGTTTTATTTTAAACCTCTCCAAAACATCTCGGAAACACGAAATTCCACCCCTGTGATAAGAAAACAGCGGCTGCTAAACGAATCAACAAAAAAAAAAACGGATGCGTTTTAAACTACTGGCAATGGGAACACTTTCGTTTAATTTTAAACACAAAAGTTAAACGATGTTTTTAACCATTGTATGTGAATATGGAATTAGACTACCACGGTTCTCCTACGAGCTGCTGCTGGCCCTTAGGGGAAAAGTTTCGCAAACCTCCAAGCTGTTTGGATGCAGGTAAGTGAGTGAAATAAAAAACAAGTGAAATTGTGTGGTGACGAAATTCAAGTACTCGGTTCAGTTTTGTATATAAAAAAAATTAATTAGGGCCGCTGTTCCAAAAAGGCCATTCACATAAAAACTGAAAGTGCAAATTTACGATTCCTGTCCGTTGTTCCATATTTCCCGTCCGCATATTCCCACTTTTCCTGATTGCCATACACGTTAAGTTATTTAGTTCCTATTCTTTCAATTGTAACTTTGAATGAAAAGGTGAGCAACAAAACCCCGAATTTGATTTCACGCGATCCGAAAAATTTCATGTGAACTGAAAAGTCGTGAAAGGCTTTAAAGTCCGTTTAAACGATTTCTTACAGCCGCGTTGAAAGAAAACAGTAACTATACTTTCCTTTATATGAAGTTCGAGAGTTTTCTTTTCACGTGGGCACGAACACCGAAAGCATTGAAAAAGTACTTTAATCATGAAAAACGCGGTTTCAAGAAAAATCCCCCGATGAAGAAAATTGCTATACAACAAATTTGGATCCAAAACAATAAAAAGAATAAGTGTTTTTTGGACTGTGTTTATGTAAAACGATAGCTGACAATCGTCGATTTTCTTTTTAGAATCTTGTTGACCCTAAATTAATCCAAATATTTCCATCCTTTTAAATCTTTCTGGGTTAGATAGCAATAGGGGGTTCACTTAATCGGTTTTTTTTTTTTTTTTTATTGTTCGATTAACGATTAATCGACATTTGCCAATTTTAAATTATTCGATTAAACGAATAACATTTGAAAATTGTTCGATTAATCAAACAATTACAAATTCAGAAATTTTCGAAATTACAAGATTCTCTTCCGACAGTAAAAAAAAAAATTGGTACTTGAGTAAATACACAATATTGATTACCATATTAACACAAAGCTAAATTTAAGTTTTCTGCTAATTTGTTTGAGACAATAAAAAAAAAAAATTGGAAATCTGAAAAATGTGTAGAATTCAATACCAATTTTCGCCAATCTTATATGGATTACAGATATCACAAAAAAAAATTTCTGACAACATTCGGGGAAATCTTAAACAAAAAAGAAATATTCAATGTTGAGCGTATCCCTTATTTTGTAATTTTATTCCTTTCCGTACTTTAGTGCGTTTTTGACCAAAACTCGAAACTTTGACCGCTCTTAATGCGGTCATACAGTTAACCGATTTGGCCTAAAATTTGGCCGCGAAAATCCAAACAAAAATCCAATAAGTTTTTACTAACTTTTTATTAGTTTTTATTAAAATGAAATAAATAAAATAAGAACCACTCAAGTAAACATGACTGTTTCTTTTTCAAATTCCAACGGCCCCCATACCTTTGGTTTGTTTATTGGATGAAAACTAAAAAAAAAATTATACATAATTTCAGAAATATTATACATTCAGGGTATTCACTCCCGAATTTACTGACCCTTGCAACAGTGGAATATTGCAACATTTTCTTTTAAAAAAAAAAATTTAATAAAACTTTTCATCTTCCCATTACCTTTTATATGATGCGTAGTTGCAAAAAGGATTTGCAAGTTATTTTACTAACAATACAATTGCTTTTATTCACAAAGAAACAAGCAAAAAAAAGGTTGCAATTTTGACATCGCGCAATTTTGCAAAACTAAAATTTCTGACGTAAATTCCATTATGATTATTATTCGATTAATCGGCATAAATTCTTCGATTAACCCTTTAATCGAAACTAGCCATTTTAAAATAACCGAACAATTATTCGTCTAAAATTGTTTGATTAATCGAACAAGAATTAATCGACTGAACGCTCCTAGATAGCAAACACTCTTTACTAATAGGCCTTTTTTTTTCTTGTTGGCAAACTTAGATTGTTAACATGCCTCAAAACAAAAAAAAAACGAAACATTAACTTGCATAAATTTCTCAAATTAACTTAGCGTCGTTTGGACTAGCTTTGTAACATATTACCCACTTTCGATGAAATATTGATAAAAAAAATTAGTTTATTAAATGTAATTTAGCCTGAACGCAACACAAAAACATTTATCTTTTCTATTAATACCAAAGAGAACCATTAAAAATAAGAGAATGATTCACAATGTATGAAAGTTAATTTTTAACCTCTATCATTTTGAGCGTTAATATTAATAACAACTTTGTATGGTAAAACACTGATAATTATGCCAACACAATACGCCTAGTGTTATACCGAAAAACTTGAAACTTTCCATAGTTCATCGTTTCCGCTTTACGTGACTAGTACGGTGATTAGACCGGTTTTTCGTGGATGGCAACGGTCGGTTCCTCCTTTTTTAAATCTTAACTATTCGAAACCTGGTTATACCGTTTTTTTTTTTTGACTGTCGAAACCCGGTTGTTTTCCTTTCCACGTCAACCTCTTAAAAGCAGTTAATCTCGATAATCTATTTTAAGTGTAATTCAATTACAAAAAAAAAGATGTAAAAAAAAAAAAAAACCCAACTAAATAAATTATTTCGACTTTGCCGAATTCATAAATACCCATTGGCAATGACTTTTAATTTGAGTGATTATTTTCGAAAGTTTTAAACTTTTACGAACAAAAAAAAAAAAATTATTGAACCTTTTTGTTGCCTATGAAAATTTAATTTTAAGTAATTTCTTAATATTATTTTTGTTTGAAAATAAAAAAAGGTTTGAAGTAAAACCTCTACCATTTAAATTTCAAAATTTTCTAAATACTTCTAATAAAATCCCAGCTGTATTAAAAAAAAAGGTTTCTTTGCATTTCAAAAAATTTTCAAAACGCTTTTCACAAAATTGCATTTGTATTTAAAAATTTGTATTTGTATTTAAACAAATCTTCCTTTGTATTTCAAAGATTTCCAAAGGATTTATATTTGAAAATTTTCTACGTGGTTTTCAAAAATCTTAATTTTTATTTCAGAAATCTTTATTTTCATTGTAATTAGTACAAATGGAAACCTCTTAAATACAATTGAACATTTTTGAAACATAATAAAGTTTTCGAAATATAAATGAAAATTTTATAAATACACTTAAAACATTTTTAAATAAAACTGAACATTTCGAAAACATATTAAAAAAAATTCCAAAATGTAATCTAAACTTTCATAAATACAATTTGTATTTTCTGAAAAAGAATTTGAAATGGTGTAGACCAATTTTGTTGACAATATCTGCCTTTAAATGGCCGTGGTTGCCGGTTTTTTTAACAAAAAAAAAGTCGAATAATTGATCACCCTAGTGCCTAGCCCCCCTGGCGTTAACAGTAACGTGTAGACTCGAGACTTTTTGTAGCGAAACACTAAGGAAAGAAGGTTAACCGATATAATCTTTCTATGCAACAAAAAAAACAAGGTTTCAGTTAAAACAACTAACAAATGTTACTGCCTTGTGTCGTCAATTAAAAAAAATTATCAAACACACTCATGAAGAATGAACTAGTACAATTTGTATCGAAAACTAAATTAGATTATAAACCCAAAAAATTATATTAGTAAAATCAACCAAACTTGTCCGTTAAAACAACCACTTTGTAAGTTGTTTTGGGGTCAACTACTTTTTCAGTTTAATCAACTAACATGTTAATTATTTTAACTGACAAAAAAAACTGACTAAAAAAACTACTTCAATTTGTTTCAAAACAACGAACCCATGTAGTAAAAAAAATAAAAAAATAATATATACCTTTTTTTTTCCATAAACCAATTAAAAAAAAAAAAATAAGACCAGCTCTTCTCTTTTTATAAACAATTGTGAAAAATAAAAAAACGAAAATTTATTTTTCTCTCCCCCAAAAAAAACTTGAAGAAAAAAAAACTTGATTCCATATGTAATTATATAGAAACCGATAGGCTTTGATGTCAATCCATATACATTTCGATCCGACAATTACTGCTAACACTAATATTATTTTCGAAAAATTAATACTAAACCTCACTCAACTTGATCCAAACTATGGGTCTATCTAATGGTATTAAATCCCACCTTAAGCAGGTTTTACATTATCACACTTTGTATAATGCACTTTTTTTTTGAAATGTATAACGTAAACGGAAATTTTTTTTAAATTTTCCAAAACACAATACTTTGCCTTCGACTTTTTATTTTGTTGTGCTTATTCATAATTAACATCAAAATAAAATAAATTGAGAAAAGAAGATTCATGTTTTTGTGTGTTTTGTAAAATTTTAAATTAAAAATGACAACGGATAACACTTTGTAATTATATAATTTTAAATGTATTTTGGTTTGGATAATACATTTCACCACACAAAGTATAACCATGCAAAAGCCCTTTTTATAAGTTAAAATCAGATACCATCTTAAGCCATCAGGTATGATTTGCTAAAGTTTTCCTTTCTTTTTTTTTTTCCTATTCGGCCATGAAGTTAGATATATCTTTACCAGATCGGATACAGCATTAAGATATATGAGTTCTCCACTTCATTCCCAAAAAAAAACTTATTTTACCCAAAAACACAAAAATTCAGCTTTCCCTTTCAATTCTTTGAAAAATTCTTACCTATTATCTAACCTAAACTAGCAATTCATTTTCCTTAACATTAACCTAACCTATCTTACAAGACCAAACTTCAAATTCACGAGAAAACTAATAATTAAAAGACTTAACCTACACTGATAAAATTTACAAATCCAACCAATCTTTACCAGTACTTCTGCCCAACTTCACTTTTTCCCTTTTCTTAAACCTAACTAATTTACTAATTTTATTCTAGCAACATTAACCTCACACCCGCCAACCAATCTACACTGCACCGCATCGACCACCTGGAACACAACTTCAAAGTGGCGGCATAAAATCCGATCGGGTGAGTTTTTACAACTATAAGTTATCAACTAGGCTTATCTCGAAACGCGCGTACTTTTTCCCCTTGTTTCGGACCCCGGTTGACCTTTTGGACGGCTTTTCAGGTACTTTTAGCGATCCCTAACCCAATCACAAGTTCCGACAGATACAACCTATACAAACTGTATTGGGTTGTCCGACTGGAAAGCTGATTTGGGAAAGGGATCTAGGGGACCTTGGTTAAGGTTGGTGACACAACACCCCTCTCTCGAAATACTTTCCAGCGGTACTTTTACGCCAGTAATGACCAACCAAACATATTTTACAAAAATTTTAAACTTTACCCGAAATTTTGGTTGTTATAGTTCAACCTAATTGCTCGACCTGCTGTAAGATCGGAACTCAGATACATGTTATCCCCCTGATGACAAATTGTTCTTAAAGCTCTTAATAGCACCAGTTCTCCAGAGTGTTGACGGAACGGCATCATATGCGGGGATGACGGTTACAAAATGTAACCAGCTTAGAAACGTAGGCCATCATATATATACCTGCTATATATATTTGGTTGAGCAATTTAACGAACTTGTCATTACTAACGTTTTATGGTACCGCTGGTCAGCCATTACAAGAGAGTGGTGCTTGTGCCACCCCCTTATCAAAGATTCCCTGGTAGGATTTTTTATGCGATCCTTGTATAAAAAAATAAAATAAATAAAAACTGACTTGACTGAACAGCCGTAAAAAAAACTGAATCCAAAAAAAAAAAACTGAATCGAAATTATTGTTTTAGGTCTTTACCATGAAAAACCCCCAGCGATTTTCCCTGTAGGTCCTCTACCTCGTATAGGCTATTCCCGACAGGTTTAACAATTCTACACTTGAGAAATTTTCTAGCAAGTTTCGCGTTGAAATTATCCTTGAAAACGCTTTGCTGAAAATTTCTCCGGTAAACCTCTTGTCCGGGAACAAATTTAACTTTTCGGCAACGGGTATTGTAAGTTCGCTCATTCTTGACGTACGCGTTATGAAGGCTATCCCTGATCTTTTGACGCATCAGATCCATTTTTACCGACTTCGGTATAATATTATTATCAGGATCTGACAAAAGGTCAAGCTTTCGTGCGAGCTTATATACGCTCCCATGCCCAATCATATTCATGCCGAACAAAGCATAATATGGGGTAACACCAATTGAACTGTGTACCGACGATCTTAACGAAAATTCAATTTCAGACAAGTGTTTGTCCCAGTCCCCGTGATCCTCTTTAAGATATGCTCGGATAGCTGATAGGATCGACTGGTTGACTCGTTCCGACGCATTAGCCTGTGGCGAATGCGTGGCGGTCCGAATATGTCTGATTCCAAAATTTTTAATCAAATCCGCGAACTCTTTGCAAACGAATTGTTTCCCGTTATCCGACATTATGGATTCCGGCGTCCCAAATTTATGAAAAACGTCTGAAATAAGAAATTTAACCACGTTTTTACTGTTGGCTTTTGGCATAGCCTTAAGCAAAACATATTTCGTCAAGTGATCTAGCACTATAAAAATAAAACAATTTCCCGATTTCGACCGCGGGTACGGACCTAAAAAGTCGATGAATAGACGTTGAAACGGTCGCTCTACCGGCGTTTCATTTCCCATCGGGGGACGTAAAGTAATGTTTGCAGGTTTGGTTTCTTTACAAACCTGACATTTTTGTACGAAACTTCGTATTTGCGTATTCATATTCGGCCAATAAAAATATTCTTTTGCTCTCCGAAGAGTTTTGTGGAAACCTCCATGTGACGATTGAGGTGGATTGTGGGCCCTTTCAATAATGCTCACGGTTAGACCGAGGGGTACCCACAATTTCCAACAAAAGTCTTCGTTAAGTGATATCCCGTCATAAGGAACCGTTCTTTTGTAGACGAAGTCGTCTATGACTTTAAGATCGGGCAGACTGTCAGCGTTTTCTTTGATAGTTTCTATCAGATCGCGGTAATCGTCAGCTTTAAAGGCTTCTGACCCTAAATCGACTAAGTGGTCGACACTAGTGGACACCTCCTCCATATCATACCGGGATAGGGTATCGGGAACAACATTTTGTTTCCCCTGCCTATGTTCAACAGTAAAATCATACGATTGGAGATGGAGGCTCCATCTAGCGAGACGACCACTGAGGTCTTTATGGGACATCAGCCACTTAAGGCTGCTGTGATCCGTTATCACAGAGAAAGGCATGAGTTCTATATAGGCCCTAAATTTCTTAATCGCCATGACCACCGCCAGACATTCACGTTCAGTGACGGAATAATTCTTTTGCGCCGAAGTGAGTTTGTGCGAAAAATAGGCAATTGGATGCTCCCCGTCTGTATCATCTTTTTGAAACAGAACCGCTCCAATGCCTACATCCGACGCATCGCACTGAACGTAGAAATGTCGGTTGAAATCAGGGTGATTAAGAACCGGACTCGAAACCAGAGCGTCTTTGAGGCGATCAAATGCGACTTTTGCCTCGTCCGTAAAGTGAAACGATTTACCCTTTTTCAAAGTTTCAAAAATCGGTGCAGCCATGGTAGCATAATCCGGTATAAACCTTCTATACCACCCTGTCGCCCCCATGAAACTCCGAACTTGTTTAGCGGTTTTCGGGTATGAAAAACGGGTAATCGTGTCCACTTTAGCCGGGTCAGCTTTGAGTTTGCCCCCACCTACGATGTAACCCAAATACCTCAACTCTTTAAAACAAAACTTAGATTTCTGCACATTAATTGTGAGTCCTGCCTTGTTTAAACACTCCGACACTTCGCTTAGCAACTCCAGGTGCGTGTTAAAATCTGGCGAGACTACCAAAAGATCGTCTAGATAGACAAAAACCCGATCACGAAGCGCCGCTGGGATCACTCTATCCATTAACCGACATAACCTTTGAGCTGCGTTACACAACCCAAAAGGCATGACAGTAAAATGGTAGAGTGGTCTTCCAGGCACAGTGAAAGCAGTTTTCTCCCTACTAGCCGGATCTAAAGGTATCTGCCAGAAAGCGTCTTTTAAATCCACGCTAGAAATATAAAATGTGTCTCCAAGCCGACTGAGCAGACCTTCGATGTGTGGCAGAGGATACGCATCCTTGACCGTCAGAGCATTGAGCTTACGAGCGTCCAGGCATAACCGATTTTTTTCGCCCTTGCGGACTAAAGTCACCGGGTGACTCCATGGACTCTCGCTAAGTTCAATAACTCCAAGGCCAATCATACGATCCAGCTCTCCATACATCAACTTCTGAACAGCGGGGGATACTGGATAATGGCGATCTTTCACTGGAGTTGCATCCCTGGTATCGATAGAGTGCATCTCTAAACTGGTTTTACCCAGGCCCTTTTTTGTATAGCAAGGGAATTTTGCCACAATGGCGTCTAATTGGTGCTGTTGCTGTGCTGAAAGTAAATGAGTTGGGATATTTTCAGGGTTTTCAGTCTCTTCACAGAGGCTTACACCGTTTGTGGCCAAGCTTTCTACACTGGCAAACAATTTAAAAGCCTTCATAAAATCGACCCCCAAAAACAACTCACGGTTCAGAGTAGGGACTATATAAAACGTAACCTCCTCTGATTTTCTATTAAAATTTACTTTCGCCCGAACGCGACCTACAATTTTATGCGCGCTCCCGTCGGCAGTCCTAATTATAGAACGAAAATAGTGAACATTAAGACCGGCCCTATGAACAAAATCTAATCCATTCCTACCCAGACATGTCACTGTAGCTCCACTGTCAAGTAAACCTTCTATCTCTTGCCCATTAATGTTTAGCTTCAGATAAAATCGGGAGTCTTCACCTTCATGTAGAGTAGCTGCCGAAATTTCTTGTCTTAGCCTTTTTCTGCGCTTATACCTCTCTCTAGCCTTTTTGATTCGACTCGATACTTCTCCAAAAATTCGTCTTTTCGCTTCGTTGTATTCTCGCATTCGAACATGTAGTGGTTTAAGTACGGTTAAATTTGGTTTTGTTGTTGTTTCAGCCTTTTTTCTTGAGGTATCCACCAAGATTTTTATATCTGCTGACTTGGTGACCACCGCTTGACCTTCAGGTGTTGTTGTTGTTGTGTCAGCTGGGTTTACACCTGGGTTTGCCGAACCTCCCCAGCTCGAGGCTCGCCCTTCATCTGGTTTCCCTGGCATCTAGGACAGGTAGGCGCCACTTGACCCTCAGTACCACATTTATAGCAGAATTTCCTGTCTTTTGAGGGACAGTCACTGCGCAGATGGCCTTCCTTTTTACAGTGCCAGCAAGCAAATTTCTGACCAGTATTAATGGCATCTATTTCATGCTCTTGATGAGAGCACAAATGATCCTCATAATGAAGCTCATTAAGGTTTCTCGGAATATGCTGGCGATAAAAATTTTGACGATCTCTGCAGCTTTCGAGGAAATTTTCTTCAAATTTCGCCTCTTGACAGAATTCCACCAGTGTCGTCGATTTGTTTCTGCGCATTTTTTCGAACAAAGCTGGCTTCAGATTCTCTCGCATTACTTTAACCACGTATTCCTCCGAATCAGGTACTTTCTGTTCGCTTCGTAGCTTCATAATTTCATTATAAAAATCATCGAACGATTCGTTTGGAAGCTGATATCGATTGATTATCTTCTTTTGAAGCTGGAATTCATTCGGAACACCTTTGAAATGGGATACAAAAGCAGTTTTAAGTTGCTCCCAGGTGTCAATACGGTTTAATTTACGATGCGTCCAGTACCAGGTGAGAGCTTTGTCCTTAAGCAAGTGATGGAACCCTCCCAACACATCATCCCAATCACATCTAAACTTCGGTCTCAGAAACTCCACTTGAAATGCGAAAAATTCTGCACCTAACGATTTTTCAGTGTTGTCAAATTTTATTCCCCACTTGTCCAAAAGCACTTTAGGTCCTCTATTGTTACCATTAACACCATAATTTTCCACTGATAGCGCATAATTGTTGGCTTGCTGCTGCATACCGGGTAGTTGAGGAAGTGGCTGGAACGCTGCCTGTTGTGGTCCATTATTGGGTTGCTGCGTTATCGTCTGAAGCACAGGTTGTTGTGTTAATGGTAGCAAATTTGTCTGTAGCCCATTAAAATTTTGACCAACCTGTGACATATTACCACTGGTAGATGAAGTTGATAGGCCCGGATTTGATATTGGAACCAAAGCATATTGCTGACCATCGGATGTCGACTGCACATAAATAGGTTGCTGTTGTTGTGGTTGATAAAAATTTTCTGATCGACCTTGAGGCTGTTGCATGTATTGCTGAGGTTGTGGCAAAGTTTGATGTTGTTGTTGATATTGTTGTTGCGGCTGCTGAGGAGCTAGATGTTGTTGTTGGGGTAGTAAAGAATACGGTTGTTGGACACCCATGGCCTTGTTTCGCACCTCCTGTGGAGGCTGAAACGCTACTGTGGGTGCCGACGTTGCTGGTATTTGGGTTGGACCAGCTGGTTGTTGTTGAAATAAGCTTTGCGATTGTTGCGTAAAAAGTTGTTGTTGTTGTAAGGGATACGGTTGTTGACCCCCCATGATAGTATTTGGCACCGCCTGTGGCGGTTGAAATACTGCTGGGTTGGGTAACGCATTATAATTTTGGAAATTCATAGCCAGCTGTGGTTGACTTAGATTTTGTGGCAGTTGCCTATAGAGTTGTTGTTGTTGTAGGAGCGGTGGCGCATTAGCGGCTTGGTTTGACGTTGGCAGTGACATTGGTGCTGCCGACTGACCTACGGTCTGCTGTACCTGATGAACCGGTTGATTTACGGGATTCTGTAGCTGGTGACCAGTTGGTGACAAAATTTGGCTACCAGCTGACTGTAGCATAAAGTGTTCTAGCTGCTGCTCTTTTTGCTTTAGCCGTTTCTGCAGGCTTTCGACTTCCCGTCTTAGCATCGACCATTGGGCTTCGCTATCACCTGTTCGATCTAAATCATCCCTGTTGCCATTTTGCTCGTTACCTAACCCATGGCTGTCATTCAGTGGTGTCAGCGGGCTATAGGCTGGTGCCGGAACCGTACCATTAGACCCTTCAGTATGATTGTGCGCACCTGCTACATTACTGGCTACTGCCCCCTCATTTACGTCAGCAAACTCCTGGGCTAAAGATAAAAAGTTCCTGACAGATGGAGCTAAAGAGGACACTGGGGCAGAATGAACCGACGCGGTGACCACGGTAGTTGACATAGTCGCTAAGGTTCGCGGAATCGCTCCCGTTACCGAAGACACACTACTCGTAGTAGTTGCTAAACCTACACTATCCATTGCCGAAAAATTAAATCCTGCCTCTTCTAGCCTTTTTCTTTCCCCTCGAGTAAGAATTCGCGGTGGTTCTGACATAAAAAGAAAGAGCTGCTAGAACAAATTTACCAAAAATGAAAAGCCAAGCGCAAAACCAAAATATAAAAATAAAAATCAATACGCAATATAAATCCGTACGACACCTAAATGGTGATATACCAATTTGAAACAAAATTGGGAAAATAAAAAAAAAACAATTGAAAAAAAATAAAAAGCACAATTTCTCCCAAAGAAATGAAATTGCGATATAAAAAAATAAAAAAAAAATATAATGAGATAAATAAATCCTAATAAAAAAATCAAGAAAACTTTCAATAAAATTTCAAAAAACGATAAAAATCTTTCAAAAACTGATCAAAATATGCGGTAGTATTTTCAGGTGACTAGTATTTGTGGAGTAGACTCGGGTATATCGGATTTGCCAATATACCTTGAATCCCTTAATGTACATATTTTACGACTTGATTTGTATAACTCAGGTTTACGTGGGTATGTTGGTGTTTACTGAACAAAAAAAACAAGACAGGTTCTATGGAAGGAACACGAAATCGGAGGTACTGCAACTGCAGACTCGGTTTTCACACCCAGGAATCTCCAGGACTAGCGCCTACGATTCCGTTCCCATTTTAAAAACTAGACTTGCATCTAGCCAAAAAAAAAACTTTTTGAACACTGTTAAGTGTAGGTTATTATTTTATGATTTGAAAATAAAAAAATTAAATATTAAATTTCATTTTTAAGTTTTCCTTTGTTAGGTGAAGCAATAAAAGTGGGTCAACCTATTGACAATACTTTTAGACTCACCAAAAGAAAAACACCAAACGGTTGTCTTTTGTCTCAAAAGCCACCAAAGTATGCATCCTATTGTCGCACGCGTTGAGGACTCTTATCCTTACTCGAACGGGACTTACAAAAGATGTATACAATGGCCACTCATAAAAACCAAAACAAAAATAAAAATAATAAAAAAAAAGAGGTGTGAATTTAAACTTCAACTAGTGTGACATTAGTAGCGAAAAATATATAATTTCTTCAAAATTGAAGCAACTAGGTGACTATCAGCTTGAACTGTCCCTAGGACTCAACTTTAAAAAAAAATTATATATAAAAAAAAATTTTTATCTTTCGGTCAAAAGTTTTCTTTCCGTCCCATAAAATGTCGCAACAAATTAGCTGCTCTAGAGCGGGCCTAACTGGACTTACATTTTATGAGGACAGTCTGAATTCCTATTCCAAAAAGAAAAGTTGAAGCTAAAAACACTAAAACTAAGAAGTTTACTTCGGGCCCCACGTTGTCGGGCGCCATTTTTGTACTTTCGCTGGATAAAAATGGAAAAAAGGTTGCCAGATGATTTGCTTTGCTGGTATGCTCGCTTTTAGCGCGGCTAGAACTCGCCGGAAGGGGGAAGGTTCTTGCAAATCTGACATGGCTGAAGTGACAGTGACAAAACAATCCATACCAGTCTTGAGGTGTACTAAAAAAATTTAATTTAAAAAAAAAAAATGAACTTGAGACCCGAAGTAAACAGACGCAAAACGGAAACTAACAAAACACACCAACATACTTACACAAAACAAATCTGCCACATACACTAAAGGATTTAACTGACGGCTGTTATGTCAGTCGGTGGCCCTCCCACTAGAAATCCATTGGATCTCACCATGACAACTGGTATTATAAATTTAGTTGTCCCAGAGTCGCCTCCACAAACACCAGTCACCCTACCTACCACATACTTACTGACTTAAGCCTTCATATCGAAAATTAATAAAACCTTTTAAAATTTCCATAAACAATTTACAAAATGTATTTTATTAAACATTATTTAAAATTAAAAAAAAGGGAAACAATTTTTAATACATTAATTCAAAAAAAAACTATAAAATTGTATATAAAATTTATCATGCCTTTTTTGCAAAAAAAAAAACACAAAATGGAGTGCCATTTAGCCTCATTTGATGAAAAAAGTTACAAAGCGAAAAATCATAAAGTATTTTTGTTAAATGATGGAAAAAAAGATATTTTGTTAAAAAAAATCAAAATTTTGCAAAATAAATAAAAATCATAAAAAAAGTTTAGTTGAATTATAAAAAAAAAATAAATTCTTTCTTTGATTTCAGGCCAAAATATGCTGGAACAAAATTGTTGTAGAAGTAAATATGGCTTCTATGGCGCCGGTAATTTAAGTTTTGCCGTGGCCAATTGCTGGATGCGGTTCCTTTTTAGGCTTGTCCGTCCGTCTTTCTGTCTACAAGTCTGTGTTTTCCGTTTTAATTTTTTGTATTTGTATATATAAGTATATATTTTATTTTAAGTGTTTGTTTTTCAATTTTACTTTTTTTTATTTCCTATTTTTTTTTTGGGTAGGGTTAGCATTCATTTGGGTAACCTATATGGGCAAATCTTCCCTAAATTTAAAACGACTGTATTAGGCGTGAGCTCATCCCTAACCTTGCGCGCACTTTTGGGTAATTTTCCCAAAAAGGACTGTAAAAAAAGATAAGTTTCCCCTTTTATAAATGTCTTCCCTAAATTTTTATTCGATATTAATAAATACGTATATATACCTTTCTCTTTTTAGAGAGCTGTCCAGTCCGTCAAGTCGTCCCGGTGATTCATTCAAAAAAAGTACAAAAACCTTAAGGAATACCTGAGCACCCCAGGTGTGGCGGTGCTTCCAAAACGTTGTGTTGATGATGATGCTGCTGCTTCCCCAAAGAAAACTGCAGGACCGGTCAGAGGTGTATTGCAATATACGTGACTTTCTTTGTTTAAAAATATATTTTAATTTTTACTTTTACGTTGTTCTTTTTCTTTTGTATTTAGTGTTTTAAAAAATTTGTGTTTAAATGTTCATGTGTTTGTGCTAAATGACAACAAAATTCACTTGTAAAAAAAAATAAAAATGCTTTTGCAATAAAAAAATTTATGGCGGCGTTCTTTTACTTTTTTTTTTCTTTCTTTTAAAATGGTGGTGCACTTGACCGTCCTCTTCCAAATCCGCATCAAAAAGGAAAGATTTTATTCTTCCTGTTTTTCTTTCCTTCCTTTTTTACCCCACACCATCTTTAACAAAAACCAATAAAAATTCCCTAACCCCTATTTAACTTGGCAGCACTCTTTTATGTTTTTATTTACACTCTTCTTCTTCTTAAAAGTGGTCGCCTTTAGCAATAAGCTTAACCCTTTGAGGGCGCACCTGACAATTTACTTCTCTGCCTAGAATACGTGTGCCTGTACGTGTGAGCTTTTATATCTGTATTTTCGTTGTTTGTTTATGTTTAGTATGAAACGTCAAAAGTTACATTTCGCGTGCTGCCACTAATACATACACATGGGAGAAACTTATTCGTTTCACCCCTATGGTTTCAACTACTTGGGGAAGTAAGGATTACGCCCGCAACTGGTAATCGTGATGGCGTAAATGTTGCTGAAATACTTGCAAATAGTATGAAATAAAATATGCGAAACATGAGAAAAATTAGGGGTTTAAAAGTTATAAAGGCGTGATTAGACGAGAGAGAATTCCCCTAGGTTTAAAGTAAATAACAACTCTGAGGTAACTTTTAAAATTGGAATGTCAAATAAAATTTTATTATATATTCTTTATTTACTTTAATTCGGTTTCTAATCTATAAATTATTGACTAATATCTTAATCAGACTGACCTTGAAACCTCGTTGAAAATACGTATTTTCATTTTGAAAACTTAACCGTTCACACCCGAAAAATTTGACACTTATCACGTTTTCAAAATTTGCCGAACAAAATTCGCGATTATATCGGCTTTAAAAACACACAATTAATTTACGCGATATTTTAAAATAATTTATCGAAATTTTTTGTTTACAGTTGTTTTTTATGTAAATATTTAAATATTTTTATTTTTTTTTTAATTTTTTACACTTTCTTTAATATATTTTCTTCTATTATAACAGTTGTAAAAAAGAGTAGAACTATGGAATTTAAAAGGTTTCAATTGTACAGTCGTTGAAACCTCAATACAAAAAGGTTTCAATTTGTGTGGGAAAATACGTATTTTCAAATGAGGTTTGGCTCGAAACCTCGTTGAACGGGGTTTCGACGCCAATGTGAATGCACTATAAATGAGCGAAAACAAATAATAATATAATGAAAAGGGTAAACAAAAATAAGTATTAAAGAAATGCGATTTGACACAACAATTTTTAAAGTCAAAAGTATAATACCACAGAGTTGTGCTTTCCTTTAAATCGAGGGGTTTTCTTTCCCGTCTAAACGCGCCTTTAAGAAATTTCTCAAAATTTTGATGTTTTTCACATCAAAATTTTGAGAAATCAATATTTAGTGATAAACGATTTAAAACACGCTAACTTTTGAAAGACAATTTTGTTGCTCCTAAAGTTCGACATATTTATATATTTGTTATTACACGGGTCCGGTTGGTATAAAATTTCGAGAAAATCGATCTAGTGTTTCAGAAGTTATGATCAAAACCGTGAATTTCGGATTGGTTTCACCTCAAATTCCCTCATTAAAAAAAAACTTTAAATGCTCTTTAAAAAATATTTGTATGCAACAAAAATATTTTACAAAGTAATTGTAAACAAGTCGGAGATATAACGAAATGAACTGTACTCTTTGTTTGCTTGTTTTATAATGATTTTATTTATTTCAACTTAAATGTCTATAACTTAAATATCTAAGTAAAAAGGTTTTGGCGTGAGCGTGCATAAGTGTGTGTTTATCAATTGTACTTGGTCAGCATAAGGTGTCATATTCCTTATATCAAAACTGTGGGAATGGAATGTGACTTAAATTGAATATTTAAATGCTGGGCAACAACGACACACCATGCTCACTACACCTCCCTTTCCGAAAGAATAATGTAATATTAAAAAAATATGTAATTATTCTAAGTATTTTTGTTCTTATAAACTATTCTTAAATAACAATTTTCATTCTATAATTTTTAGGGTTCCGGCCGGAACTTAAATTATATTCCCCTTCTCTTATTATTTATTGTGTATTTTTAACCTATTCTTATGCACAGTTTGTGCTTTTCCATTATCGTCTTCTATAACTATTTTATTATTTTCCCTTAGTTCTATGACTCTGAAAGGTCCCAAATATTTACTTTCTAGCTTATGCCCTGTTTCATTTCCAAGATATACAAGGTTTCCTATTTTAATTTCTAACTCTCTTATATTCCTATCATAAATGGTTTTCTGTTTTTCCTTATATCTACCTAATAGAGATTTTGCTCTGGTATAAGCTATCTCTAATCTATATTTAACTTCTTTGCCATAACTATCCACATTGTAAAGAGGTTCCACTTCAGCCACTGCATTAAACTTATGGAATCCATTAGGAATTCTTCCGAATACTAGCTCATACGGACAATATCCATGAACCACTGATGGGGTAGTATTAAAACAGTACGTGAAGTACTTCAACCACTCATCCCAATCATCTCTTTCAAGGGATACGTATGATCGTACATACTCATTGAACGTTCGGTGACTGCGTTCCACAGTACCTAGCGTCTGGTGGTGGTAGGCTGTGGACGTTATATTTCTAACGTTCAAATATTCCATCAGTTCAGTTATTATTGAGTTCCTATACTCAGTTCCCATGTCCGTAATTAATGTCTTCATGGGTCCGTACAGTAGTACAAAATGTTCGAATATAGCCCTAGCAACGGTTTTAGCACTTTTGTTTGGTATTGGTATCGTAACCAAATACTTTGTCAGGTCACATATAAGCGTGACTGCGTACTCATTTTCATTTTCCGTTCGAGGCAATGGACCAATGGTATCCACTAACACAGTATCAAAAGCGTTGGTAGGGGTCTCTGTTATGGTCATAGGAGTTTTTGTATGACGTGTTACTTTGGATTTTTGACACTTCTGACATGACTTGACATATCTCGTTATGTCTCTAATCATGTTTGGCCAATAGAAGTATCTCTTTATCTTGTTCAGTGTTCTTGTGATTCCACAGTGTCCTCCTTGCACTGGATCATCATGAAACTCTTTAATTGTTTTATTTATGTCATCCCTTTTATTCAGCTTGGTCACCTTTGGTAGTAGCGCTACTTCTAATTTACTCAATAGTTTATTGCCCTTGGCCTTAAATTCATGAATGGAGACAAATTCGAAAATTTTCTCACTAGGTGCCATTTGTACTTTACATATTCCGTGTCTGTTGGCTAATCCTTGTAGCCTTGGAAACAATTTCTCTAGATCAATTTTTCCATTAACAAACAGATCGTATATGTATATCTTTTCTATAATTTTATTACCCTGTTTAAAAAAACAATGGTCGGAAGTCATTTTTAATTTAATTCTTTTCCTGACGTCAGTATAATTTATGACTTCATATATGTTGGGCTTATTGTATCTTATTTGCTGATTGGATGTATTATCAATATCCTGTTTAGTTTTTGTCGCCGATCTAGTCGTGACCTTCATCAATAAAATGTTCTTATTCATTTCCTTTAAATCGTTTATCGTTATTCTCGACAGCGCGTCCGCTACATAATTGTCCTTGCCCCTGAGATATTCCACAGTGAAATCGTATTCTTCGAGATCCAACCTCATTCTAGTTAATTTTGAACTCGGATTTTTCATCGAAAATAGATATGTAAGTGGGCGGTGGTCAGTCTTGACCAAGAAATGTTTACCATATATATATGGCCTGAAGTATGTTATTGCCCAATGAATAGCCGTGAGTTCCTGCTCTATTGTTGATTTGTTGCTTTCCCCTTGCGTAAAGGTCTTCGACGCATAAGCAACTGGTAACTGTTTACCTTCATATTCCTGACTCAACACTGCTCCACACGCATGCTTGCTTGCATCCGTGGTGATGCAAAATGGTTTCTGGAAGTCCGGATATTGAAGAATTTCCGGGCTCATCAATGCCTTTTTAAGATAATTAAATGCCATTTGACATTCGCTTGTCCACTGGAACGGAACTTTCTTTCTCGTCAATTTTGTTATATGACGCGAATGTTCCGCGAAATTCTTAATAAACCGTCTGTAATAATTACAGAAGGCAATGAATCTTCTTGCTCCATCAGCGTCTGTTGGAACTGGATAGTCCCGGACCGCTGCATATTTACCATCATCCGGTAAGATTCCATTATTCGTACATTTATGCCCTAGGTAGGTTACCTCGTGCATAAAGAATGAGCATTTATCAGGATGTAACTTTAAATTGTGCATTCGGCAAAGTTCGAAAACATCTGTCAAATTTTTCAACATGTGGTTTTCTGAACAACCTAGCACTACTAAATCATCCATATATAAGAATGCCTGCGATGGCTTTAGGCCGGAAAATGCTAAAGTCGTTGGAATGAATTTGGAGCTATTTTCAATCCGTACGGGAGTCGCTTGAACCGATAAGAGCCATTTCCCGTTGAAAAGGATGTAATGTCTCTTGAGGTCTCGTGTAATTCAATTTGATGGAAACCCGACATCAAATCAAGGCATGAAAAGTATTTCGCTCGACCCAGTTGGTCGAGAATATCTTCTATTCTCGGTAGTAGAAATTTATCCGCTATTAATTTCTTATTAACTTGGCGGTAATCAACCACCAGTCGCCACCTTTTATCCATTGAATTTGGTAGCGACTTTTTAGGCACCAACAACAATGGGCTATTGTACTCCGATGTAGATGGTTCCACTATGTCCTCATCAATCAATTTCTTAACCTGTTTATCGACTTCTTCCCTTTGGGAGTGAGGTATTCTATAATTTTTTATATAACTTGGTGTTTTATCTCTCAACCTTAAACGTTGCTTGTAAAAGTTATTTGTAGAAATTGGCTCTGTTTCGAGCGCGAATATGTCACTATAATTCTTGCACAAATTGGTCAATTCACTCTTAAATTGAACTGGAAAATTTTTCCTGAGTTTCTCCAAAATTTCGGAGGATCTACTATCCGATTCACCGTTGGTTCGAACGATATCATAGTCCGATAGATCTTCCGTTTTGATATCATCGACTCTTATCGTTACATTGGAATTATTCGTATTCAAATATCGTAGAGTAATTGTAGAAGAGCCACATAAGAGGAAAGGTCCCGTCCAGTGTATTAATTGCCAAGAGTTTGGTCATACCAAGGCTTACTGTAAGCACCCTGCCGTTTGCGTTATCTGTGGCGATTTGCATAGCTCGAAAGAATGCACAAAGTCTAAAACGGACTCAAGCTTAAAGAAGTGTAGCAATTGTGGTGATAATCACACTGCTAATTACAGAGGTTGTCCGGCATATTCTTTTGAGAAACGATTTTTCACGAATAGGAATCAAGCTCCCCGTAGAGAAACTCAACATACTCAGGAAAACTCGGCTCCACCTCACGTACCCATTAACGAACCAAAATTCAACCAAAATGCTTACTCTTTTGCATCCGTCTTAAGGGGACGGCCTGTTGTTCAGAATACTCCGAGAAACACAAGAGTGATCCCGGAAACCCGATCGAATTCTAATGAAGAAAACACGCGTGATCATACCCAGGGTCAGAGTTTTGATTTTAGTAGGCTCGAGGCCACAATTAACACTTTAGTACAGTCAATGACTAATTTTACCAATATGATGGGTAATATGATGCAGGAAATACTAAGAATGCAGTCTTTGATATTAGAGGCTGCATTAAGTAAGCCATGAACAGTTTGAAAATATGTTACTGGAACGCAAACGGCATACGCCAGCATAAAGAAGAACTCGAATATTTTCTCAGAAACAAGCAAATTGATATAATGCTTGTTTCTGAGACCCATTTAACCCCTCGCAGTCTATTCGCTTTAGATGGTTACACATTGTATGATACAAAAGACCCCAGAGGCAGGTCATGTGGAGGCTCAGGCATCTTAATTAAAACTCGACTAAAACATTATCTTATGTGTGATCTTTGTGAAGATTATCTTCAAGCCACTACTTTATGCGTAAACGAGTTTGACATGAACCTTGTGATTTCGTCAATTTATGCTCCCCCCAGATTTAAAATTACTGATAATCAGTATAGAACTTTTTTCGAATCTCTAGGTTCACGCTTTCTGGCTGCTGGCGACTACAATGCTAAGCATACATTCTGGGGGTCACGCCTCATTACCCCGAGAGGTCGTGTGTTGTTTGATACAATTTCTAAAATGGGTCTGGATGTGGTCTCAAGTGGAGAACCGACATACTGGCCTTCAGATCGTAATAAGATTCCAGATCTTATTGACTTTGGAGTGACTAGGAATATAAAAATAAATTTTGTAAGTGTAGAATCTTCATTGGAACTTTCTTCAGACCACACACCCACTATTATTACTCTATTTAACCCCCGAGAAATTGTATCCCCCACTGGTGACTTGGCACTGTCAGGCAAAGGAACAAATTGGCTAAAATATAAAAAGTTTCTCAGTACTCATTGCTCGGAAAACATATCGCTAAGAACACCAGAGGAAATTGACCTATCGCTCAAGAATTTCGAATCTAATCTCAAACTAGCTGCTCAACTTGCTACTAAACCCCCCCGACAATCCAGACAGAATGTATATTCTTCTGTTGATGTCGAACGACTCTTAATTGAAAAACGGAGAGCTCGTAGAGAGTGGCAACTGCACAGATCTCCACGCTTAAAAGCACAACTTAAGGAATGCACGAACAACTTACGAAGATTGTTAGAATCTCAGAGAACAGCCGCACTAAATAGATTTCTTGAAAATCTGGAGCCTACATCAAGAACCGACTACTCGTTATGGCGTGCTACAAAAAATTTAAAAAGACCTGTCTTATGTAAGCCTCCTTTGCGCAAAGCAAATGGAGATTGGGCCAGAAATGATACTGAAAAAGGAAATCTGTTTGTTGAGCACTTGAAAAATGTATTCACACCAAATGAATCAAGTGTTATAGTAGAGTTGCCACTAATTTTACCCCAGCGCATAGCAGTACCCGTTAGGTTTGAGATGCGAGAGGTCCAAAAGGCAGTTTGTGAATTAAACCCCAAAAAGGCATTTGGTATTGATAAGATCAGTAATAAAATGCTTTTGGAGTTACCCCGAATAGCATTAAGAATAATTCTTTTTATTTTTAATGCTATATTACGCCTTCAACATTATCCCCCAGAATGGAAAATTTCTCTCATTAAAATGATACCCAAGCCAGGCAAAGATCACACAAAAGTGGAATCGTACAGGCCTATCAGTCTGTTATCCAATTTATCAAAACTTTTTGAAAAACTGTTAGTGAACAGATTAACAACTCATGTCACTCAGAACAACTCTATCCCCGATCACCAGTTTGGATTCAGAAAGAAACATGGCACAATTGAGCAAGTTCATAGACTGGTAGGTGAAATTAGAAGAGCCTACGAAGAAAAAAAATATTGTTCCGCACTTTTTATTGATGTCTCACAGGCGTTCGATAAGGTTTGGCATGAGGGTTTACTCTATAAGATAAAAAATATGTTACCACCAAATACACATAAGTTACTCGAAAATTACATAACAGATCGTAAGTTTACAGTGAAGGAAAACGATTTTGTCAGTACCCCGCAAATCATACAAGCTGGAGTTCCACAAGGTAGTATTTTGGGACCGCTTTTGTATATTTTGTACACCTCTGATATGCCAACTAATCGAAATACGCATACCTCCACATTTGCAGATGATACAGCTATTTTAAGCTCCCATAACAATCCACTTGAAGCAACTCGTATTTTGCAGAGTCACATTCTTGAATTAGAATACTGGTTAAATAAGTGGAAGATTAAAGTGAATGAGCAGAAATGCATCCACATAACGTTCACGTTAAGACGAGAAACTTGTCCCCAAATTCGGATTAATAATCACATTGTACCTCAACATACAACAGTAAAGTACCTCGGAATTCATCTCGATCGTCGTCTTACGTGGAAAAACCATATAGATGCAAAATTAACCCAAATAAAATTGAAAACTATTGCACTTAATTGGCTAATTGGGAGAAACTCGAAACTTAGGTTAGACTGTAAACTATTGATCTACAGCTCGATTATAAAACCTATATGGTGCTATGGTATTCAGTTATGGGGCACTGCCTCTGCGTCTAATGTGGAAAAAATACAAAGAAAACAGAACAACATTTTGCGAATGATTACTGATGCCCCCTGGTATGTTAGAAACTCGAACATACACAGAGATCTAAATGTTTCCCTTGTTAAAGATGAAATTGTAAAACATACCCAAAACTACTTACGAAAACTGGAATCACATCCAAACAATTTAGCACGCAATCTTCTAAATAATCGTGGTCACCAACGCCTTAGAAGGAGGGCCACTGCTGACTTGGCACACTAGACCGGGTCGAAAAAAAAAGTTCCCATTGTGCGGGCTTTATTTTAAAGCTTACCTCGAAAAAGTTCCATAGCCAAAATATAAGATTTTTAGGTCGCGATTTGGTACCGCCGAAATCGTTATTTGTTCATAACTTTGTCATTTGATGTCCGATCGTTTTAAAAAAAAATTGTTTGAAAGTCCTCCGCAAGTACTAAATTTGACCCATATCTGGTTTTGACCTCTGAGCTCATCTTCGTGTCATGAGTGTTAGTTTCTCAGCTTTCTACCCACCTAAATGATTTTTATTTTTCCATTAAATTATAGCATTAAAAAATTCATGAAATTCTTCCCTTAGAAGTACCCTCTTAAATTAATTAA
The DNA here is from genome assembly GCA_963921195.1 of Pegoplata infirma. NCBI lineage: Eukaryota > Metazoa > Arthropoda > Insecta > Diptera > Anthomyiidae > Pegoplata > Pegoplata infirma. The sequence continues at coordinate 173,595,597 of OY992540.1, forward strand.
CAAAAAAGTTACATTCAATTTTAAATTTCCATAGAAAAAGATTTAAAACACTTGTTCGTATGTATTTAAATACAAACTAAAAAAATTAAATATAGTTTAAAGGCATAATAACAAGTGTTTTTTCTAATTTTCTTTATATTGTATATGAAAATCTTAAATCAAATGTAACTTTTTTGTTAATAAATTTAACTGGATACTTCCAAGGGAAGAATTTCATGAATTTTTTAGTGCTATAATTTAATGGAAAAATAAAAATCATTTAAGTGGGTAGAAAGATGAGAAACTAACAATCATAACAAGAAGATGACCTCTGAGGTTAAAACCAGATATGAGTCAACTTTAGTACTCGCTGAGGACTTTCTAACAATTTTTTTTTTAAAACGATCGGACATCAACTGACAAAGCTATGAACAAAAAACGATTTCGGCGGTACCAAATCGCGACCTAAAAATCTAATATTTAGGCTATGGAACTTTTTCGAGGTAAGCTTTAAAATTAAGCCCGCACAATGGGAACTTTTTTTTTCTTCTTTATGGTCGACCCAGTCTATGGCACACTAAAGTGAAGGATGATGCTTTTGAAAACATTGGATAACTTATGAGCAAATGAAATTTTGTCTGGCATTGGCTGGACTTAATATTAAGTTATATTAGTTTTAAGATTTGAATACTTATTGTTAGTTCACATAATATTAGTGAAGATTCAATAAAACAAATGAATGAGAAAAAAAAAAAAAAAATTCGTATGTAGGCATCATCTGCCTGAACTATTGTATTCGCAATGTAAACGCCTGGATGAATTTCTTGATTCACAACCAATAAATCTTTATGACCCGTCTTGAAACCAACTTTCCTTATCACCTGTGATCTTATTGGAATCAAAATTGAATCCTCAATACATGTGTTTCGTATCGGTATTGCGAAGGGTTGGTAATTAAATGGCCGAAGAACAAGCCATTCCTTATTCCTCATGAAATCAAGTTTACAATTAAACTCAGAGAGGAAGTCCATGCCGATAATTCCATCGCATGGTACTGGAAAATCATCATGAACCGTATGAAATTTATGCGTTATCAGGATGTCCTCGATTATCAAATCCAAACGGGTACAACCGATTGATTTGATTGTTCCCTGACCAATACCACTTAGTGAAGTCGTCTCATTTCTATCAATAGGACAGTGTTCTCCAACACTCTCAATTTTCAAAAGTGAGACGTCTGCACCTGTGTCAACAAGCAATGTCAACAATTTATTTGTTGAATGATTATAAAGTTTTACAAATACGCCTAAATTAAGATTAAAGTTATATATTCTATGAGTGGAGTCTATTGACTCAAGGGCTGGGATGAGTTTCCCGAAGCGCTGTTGTTCTCAGTGACTGTTCTGACATTATTGGTATGTCGGCCTCTGTTATTCTGGCGGTTATTTCCGTAATAGGAATTATTCCGGCCAGAAGTATTTCCGTTACTCCGATAAGAGTTATTTCCATTATAATTATAACCCCCTCTACCTCTGTTATTGTTTCCGCGCCTGTTTCCACGAAAGTAGTTATTTTGACGCTTATAATGTAGGATAGTGTCCGATCTACCTGTTGCGTCAGTGCAAGTTTCAACGAACTTTTGAACAGCTTCATTCAAGCTACTGAATTGTCCGGATTTCATCACTAGTTTAGTTTCACTAACACTACAATTTTTAACCATTGCATTAACGGCTGCTTTGGTCGTATACTTTGTAGCAATTGACGGTGGTACACCGTCGGAGATATAAGCACCTTGAATTGCCTTCGCCAGTTGCTCAATTTCCTTTGTATACTGATTGGCGGTCTTGTTCTTCTGCTGAATATTCATCAGCTTAGCTGTCAAAACTTCAACGGACTCCCCCTTAATCGATTTTGTCAAAGTTTCTATTATTCCTTTTACCGTGGTTTCAGTAGTAATAAGTTGTCTGGCAGTGTCTTTTAGTTTGGTCTTAATTAGAGTCACGGCCAAAGTCTCGTGTTCCCCTTTCAAGTGGTCCACTGCAGTTAGTCCGTCTATAAAACTCTGTAGATTTACAGCGCTGCCATCAAATTCACTAATGAACTTCGAGGCCGTATTAACGAACTGCTCCGCTGTTTGTGCCATATTTTCATCCAAGGAATATAATTGTGGAATATGTTCTTCCAAATCTTCAATATTCTCTTCCTCCGTGATTGGCTTTAATATTTCGGATTCTTCAGCTAGGAAGAGCCTTTGGACGTCCAATTGTATTGGACTGTCGAAACTGTGAGGAATTTTTTCCTCGATATTATATTTAGAATAGACTTTTAATAGTTTGTCTCTTATCTCCCAGTATATGGAAGTTGCCACTTCAAGGTGTACTTCCCTAAATTTAGTTCTGTACTTTCCTATTAGTGAAACAGTATCATTATAATTTTGCACTAGAATTAGTAAGTGCTTTCGAATCGTTTCATTTCGGATAAATGCGTTTCTATATATACACTTATATGATTTTCTGAAGTTCTCTAGATATGTTTTTAGTGTGTTTTCTATACATTCCCATTTATCCATAACTAAATACAACAGTTAGTCATGGTTTTTCCTCTTACTTTGGTGGAGTTCGTGAACTATCCTCAAATATCCAACCTGGGCCACACAGTGGAAGATGGACGCGCATCGTAACAAAATCAAAATTGTCAGCGATTTGATCGCTTGAACATGGGTTTGATAAAAGACATCCTAGGGGATAGAAAACCATTCATAAAATATTTATATGTCATTTACTTTGACCAGGGCGTCTCTCCAAAGTCCAAACATTTTCAAGTTTTTTTAAAAAATTAAAATTTTTTGGAAACCTTTTTTAAATGATTGAGTAAAACTATTTCTAAGTAAGCTAACATCCTGAAATTTTAACACAGCTTTGACAATATTTGTAACTAATTAAAACTGTCCTTATAAGTAAAAATTTTAAACCGCGTTATTCGTTAATTGACTGCCAAATGTTGTCATTTTTTAAGAAATATGTAAAAAAGACTCTTAATTATAGACTGCATCTTTTGTGGAACCTTGTGGATACAGACAAATTCAATATGGGGTGAAACTAGAGGTATTTATCTAAACGAGGAATTTTATTTCGTCTGCAGTAACTTGCAGGTTAATTCAGGATAAGGCTCCAAAGTAGGGTCCATAAAAGGAAAAAAAAAAAACATTTATATATATTTATTTTTTTTAATTTTTATTTTTCGAAATTATTAAATATCTGCTTCAACCTATTTAGATATTTACAAAAAAAAATGGTGATGCTGCATTGGCTTGAGAAACTAACTAAATACCCAGCAAAATTTGGCATTACTAGTAATGGAATTTGTAATCCGGAACAAATGTTAATAAGTAGTTACTTGTTGAAACACTTATTATTTTAACAAGGGCGTGAGACAAAAATAAATAGTGATGAGAATTAAGATAAATAAGTACTTAGTTACTCTCGTTTTACTAAAAAGGAGTAAAAAACCATTACCAAGTAAAAGTAAAATAGCTATTTACCAAATGGGAGTAATAAACACATTTAAGTGTTAAAAATAAAAAAAGTTAAAAATTGTCAAATTTTTATTGAGTTAAGTAATTCGACACAGCAAAACTAATAATCTCAATGTATGGATGGTGGACAATGAGTGGTGGACAATGAGTACTGTACATAAGGTCCTGATACACGGAAGTGAGATTATTCAAAATTCGGTGTTACCAGTTGATAATAAAAATATTTTGAACTATATAAGCAATTCAATTTAAATATTAGGTCAGTTATCAGAAGAATCGTTAGAAAGGTCGCATAAATATTTTAAGATTTACAAAAGCAATTTTAGCAGAAAAAATTCAAGAATAAACAATCTAAAAGATATTTTTCAAAAATTTATGGTAAAATCAGATCCAAAAATTTCAATTTTACGTGAAGAAACATCGAACTTCGTAAAAAAGGCTCCTTATCCAAAGGAACTATTGCAACTAATACAAAAGAACTAATTTTTTTTTATTTTATTTATTACGATATTGCATTATTGTGTCTATGTTAATTTGTTTTTTAATGTTTTAATCCTGTTATTATTCATTTTTGGTTTATAACTACTATTTATTTATTATAAATCAATAAAATAAAATTGATCAAAAAGTCATATGTGCCGGATATTTTAGTGTAGGGTGAAAGGTAATGTTTGCAAATATTAAATTTATCTTTTTTGTGTAATTTTTAATAGGTTTGATACAAGCAATTCCACTTATAAATTTATATTGTCAGATTTGTTAACTAAAAAAGTCGATACATTTGGTCAAAATTTAACTCAATTTTTTATATGTATTTTAACTAATAATGTTTAATGATGTATATTTACTCTATCCGAACGACATTCAGTAATAATATATCAAAAATGTCAATGATCTTAACATTTTTTAGCAATCGTTCATATAAATAAATTAACCAGCTTTGCATTCAAAGGGTGCAAGGAGGACAACAAACTTTGATCACAGCTTTAATTGCTTAAGGTCCCTAGTTTTTAGAATGCCTAATTTTGTTTTACAACTCCTAACCGTTTAGAAGATATAGTCAAAAAACTTCGATGCGCGCGTTTTCCATACAAACCGTCCACTGTGGGCCATATCGTACTCTAATCCCTGAAGAGGAGGTTCCTTTTTCAAAAGGGTCCTTAGTTGGAATGCTTTCTTCCGAAGTTTTTCTCTAATTCCCCCTCTTGACCTTTTCCTTTTAAGGGTTAATGGAATATTTTGATTTTCAATTATTGGATTTGTTCTACTTTTTGCTTCCCTAATAGCTGCTGCTCTTTTCCTATGTTTTACTCTTTGTCCCCCTCTTGTTTTTGGTTTTTCTACTTTTGGAATTTTGGTTGATCTAGATTCTAAATTTCTTATCTGTCTTTTTTTGTATTCTTCAATTGAGAGTCTAATCGGGCCATTTTTCCCGCCTGTCATTATAAGGAATTTGTGATAAAAAGATTAAAATTGGATCTTAATTAAGTAAATTAATAAAAGTATTAAAATAAATTTTTCTTAAATTTTGTCTAATTCGTTTGCCATTGAGGCGGCTCTCAGATAATTTTTTTTATTGATTTTTTATGGAGCTGGTACAATGTTGTCGCTAGGTTTGCTGACAATATTGCTATTATGATCATTAAATAAAATGTCGGTGGCTCCGTGTTAACCACACGAACTTGATTAATTACTTCTGAGCTTGGATTTTCAATCTTCGATTCAGTTTTACCCATTTTTTTTTTCATTTAATAATATTTACAATTTGTAGAATTCGGGTTTTTATTTACCCATTTTTCATTTAATAATATTTACCGGCAAACCTGCCGCGGGCAAAGTGCAAAAAGTATTTCTTTTCCCTTTTTGAAAGGCGGACTTTTTTATCCGCGGTTCATAAGGGTTTGGAAAGGCTGACTTATTTGTCTGCGGTTCCTTTACAAGTAATAACACTTTTTAAATTTAATTAGTACTTAACTGTATTCATTCAGCCTGCGAGCGATATTTTCAGAACCTTCCTGTCTTTTTGGCGGCAGATGGTTTCTTTGCTGCAACGGCTTTTTTTAGTAGCGGCTGCCTTCTTCTTTTTGTCACTGGCAGCAGCAGTCTTTTTCTTTTGAGCTGCAGCTTTTGTTACCTTTGGTTTGGGATCTTTTGATGCGGTAGCTGACAATTTGTCACGGTCGCCATGTAAACAAGTCGGAGATATAACGAAATGAACTGTACTCTTTGTTTGCTTGTTTTATAATGATTTTATTTATTTCAACTTAAATGTCTATAACTTAAATATCTAAGTAAAAAGGTTTTGGCGTGAGCGTGCATAAGTATGTGTTTATCAATTGTACTTGGTCAGCATAAGGTGTCATATTCCTTATATCAAAACTGTGGGAATGGAATGTGACTTAAATTGAATATTTAAATGCTGGGCAACAACGACACACCATGCTCACTACATAATTTTATCGCTCCAAAAAGTATTGACAATGGGTACGTTCAGCAGAGAAAGCTGCTACCCAGCTGCTCCTCAACATTCTGCTGAACGGTTTAATTTGTGACATTTCAGTCAACATGTTGAGTGAGCGCTTCTCATCACTGGTAGCGTTAAAAAATTATGCTACATTTGATCACAAACTGATAAATAAGCTGTTTTATTGAAATTATTTCTTTTTTTTTTTGACGTTATGTAAGGAAATAAACAAATATATCATAAAAAAGTAATTTCCACAGATAAAATAAATGAAAATATAAAAAAAAACAATCATTTATTCCAATATTTTAAAAAATTCATAAAAAATTGCGTTCAGCAGAATCAACTAATGAAAACATGCTACATTTCAACTGTTGAGTAGCAGGTTTCTCTGATGAACACGCTCAATAAAAATAATAAGAATTTACATTCAAAAAAAATTTACACTAAAAAAATTTAATCTCCAAAAAAAATGTTGACGTTAGAAAAATTACTTATCACTTAAAAGGGGCTTGTGGAGGGTAGATAGTTTAACTTATCTACTTGTTTGTTAGTGGAAACTCAAAAGAAAAATGTGGCAACTCTGGGAAAGGTGTCCACATCCTTTCTTTGATGCCATCATAGACAATTTGGATGGCCAACATTTTTGAGTGTAAATTTTTTTGAGTTTAAATTTTTTTTTTTGTATTTTTTTTTTTTGTTTTTCGGATGTAAACATTTCTGGGAGCGGTAAAATTACTTTGTAAAATACTTTTGCGGCATACCAATATTTTTTAAAAAGCATTTAGAGTTTTTTGAACGAGGGAGATCAAGGTGAAACCAATCCGAAATTTCGGTTTCGATCATAACTACTGAAACGCTGGATAAATTTTCGCGGAATTCAATACCAATCTGACCAGGTAAATAACAAATATATATGCCAAACTTTAATTGCATCCAAAATGTCTTTTAAAAGTTATCGTATTTCTAACCATCTATGTTAAAAAAAAAAACCAAAATTTGAGAAATTTCTTCATAACTTTTTAACCCGTGGACCGATTTTCCTCATGTTTGCCACATTTTATCTGATACTACTTGCAAGAATTTCAGCTTAATGTATGCCATCACGATTTACTGTTGTGAGCATAATCGCTACTTCCCCAAGTAATTAAAACTCAGATAAATACAAAATATTGATTTACTAATAAAACGCGCAAACGAATTGATTAGAAAAACTGGGAGACACCGGTATCTTTGTTTTATCTCTACTTTCAAAATTTGTTGGTCCCGATCATGGGTGCAAAGTCGTGTCACAGACTAAATACAGACTCGACAGTAGGGTTTTATAAGAAAAAATGGGGAAAATCTAAGCGATTTTAGGAGAAAACACAGCGGTTTTTAGTCCGTTTTACGCTAATATGGCAACACTTTCTACGACTTAGGAGTGAGTGAAACAACAAAATCCGATCTGGCATCCATTTTTCTTATGGCGCGTTATATCAGTTTTCTCTTTCTAACCTAATTCGTAGAATAATTTGAAAATATTAACCATATGGTTCAGAACTACTTTTTTGACACCTGTCACTTATGTCGAGTCTGTATTAGTCTGTGGTCGTGTCCTACAGTGTTATATTCATCATTTCGACGGTCCTATTTCATAACATGCTAAGTCGACTAAACATGTTTTGCTGGGAATATCATTTCTGAATTCATTGCATGGTAACTTATACCAAATTCGAATTAATTTTTTTAAACATGTTTAACCACTTAAACATGTTTAAATTTAAACTTGTAAAGGTACATAACCATGTTTAAATTTAAACTTGTAAAGGTACATAACCATGTTTAATGGTGTTTTCTTTTCTGGCAAAAAATGTGCCTTTTTTGCATTTCGCCCCAAAAATTATGTTTTTATGTTCTTTTCTAAAAAATGCCAACCCTTATAAAGAATATCGTGTTCTTTTCTAAAAATGTCTGCCCTATAAAGTGCAAAAAAGTTGCACTTTTTAACCCGTAAAAAATCACGGGTTTGAAATTGCCTTATACAACAGCTGACTTTTTCTGTGCTGTTTTCTCAAAACAGCTGTTAAAAAAATACAGGGCAAAGTATTGCTGTATGTTGTGTTCTATTCCAGTCAAATAAAATGCAAATTTTTGAAGGTGTGAGTTAAACATTTTAAAAATCTGTACCCTAAAATGGCAAACATTTTTTTTTCAGAAAAGAAAACACCGTAAGTGCTTAAACATGTTTAAATAAATGAATGTGAATTTGGTATTAGACTCTGTAAAAGTTTGGTACTGGCCGGACTATCCTACCAAAAATTATAAGCAAAAATGTACTTAGCATAATATATCAAGTTTAAAAACACTCCATTGTTAAATGTTTAAACACTTAGCATGATTTGGTTCAGAATTGTTTTTTGTTTGTTTTATGCTAAATGTACTTAGCATGTTATAGAATGGACACTTCTTTTGTCGTGTTTTCTATGTACACTTATAATGGACGTAATACAGGTTTATACATTTTTTGTCATCTCTAGGGCAAGTACTTTCATGCATCTAAAAATCAAAAATATGTGCCTATAATATGCGTCTAAAATCCAAAATATGCACTAAAAACATCAAAAATATGCATTTAAAAATATTTTTTTTATTAAACAAATCGGTTTGTCAAGATAAATTAGGCTTTGTCAAAAACTTTTAGGCCCCCGACAATTGTAACACAATTAGTAAAATATTTTTTTATAGACACATTTTGTGATAAAAATATTTTTAATTGAACAAATTTAGTTGAGAAGTTTTTTCTTTGACTCAATAAATATTTCTGGATTAAATAAATTTAGAAAAAAATAAAAATTAAGTACAACATTTTTCTAAAACAAGTAAATTTTATATAGATTTTTTAGAATTTTCCGAGGGCAAAAGACCTCACCCTGACTCTAAGCAAAATAAAAAAAATCAATTTTCCTGCACCCAAAAAATTACATAGTTGCTAATTACTATTTTTTCAACTATGTCATAGGTGAAATAACCCCAACTATGCCATAGGTGATGAGACATAGTGGTTGTTAACTATGTTTCTTTCAAATAAACAAATCAACTATGGAAAAAGTTACTGACAACGATGTACTTGATAAAAATGTTGAAATAGTAGCTAATCACTATTTAATAGTTGATTTTATTAAAAATCAGACGTAGTTGATATTTACTATGTAATACTAGAAGTAGTTATTATAAATGATCTATTTTTTTTTTTTAAATAAAAATGCAATATTTTGGTTTATATTTTTTAAATTAATTTATTAAAATTTCACAATACACTTATACCATACCATACATTTCATTTCCATTAAATCTGTTGTTTGAGATGCGTATTTAAAGTCGGTTGGATGCAATTAGATTTTTCTTCTTCCATAGTAATTTTCTAACAATTGAAAATTATGTATGTATTTCATTCTTCTTTTTTTAAGCTCTGACACTTTTCTGTTTTTTTATTTTTCACAATATTATTTTTTTGTTCTTTTTGAACTGTTTTCAGTTTCAAACTTTCAAATTTTAAATAAATCGTTGTGATCAACTTTGTCCATAGTTGTTATTGATTACACAGTAAAAAGTTTTGGGTTAATTTTAATTCCTAGCTGGTGTGTATATATAACAATGCCAAAAATAATTTAATTTATTCCATAAAAAGTTTACTTTTAAAGAGATAAAAAGAGAGTGAGAGAATGGATTTTTAATTTATTTTTGGGTGTTATAATAAAACCAAAATATGGAAATAATTTTACACCTAAACAGGTGTTTATTTGAACAAGGCAGGACTTAAATTTCTCCAAAAATAAATAAAACAAATGTAAGGTTATGTTTTTTAATATTTTTGTGTATTGAATACAAATACAGACCAAATACATGAATAAAGTTAAAATCCAGAGGACTGTTGATTTGTCACCCAAACTCAGCACAACTCTGCATAAAATTAACTGCTACTGCTTCTATATAAAGAAATTATTCCTGGGGGTAGGCACCGTCGTGATCTAAAAATTCCATCTCTCTGTCTTCTGCTTCAAGATTCAGCTGGCCTAAAAGTAAAGTTAACCAAAAATCAATTAAAATGATTGATAAACGTTTGTACTCAACACTTGATATTTATATTTTGATCGGAGTAAAATCTTCACTTTCTGGATCACAAATTTTGATAATATAAAGATATTACTTTTGTGTAGCTAGCAATCTAACCTCTTTTCTCACTTTCATTGAATGAATAAGCATTTTTTGTTCACTCAATATGACAGCTGTTTTCAATTCCTTGTTAAGTGTTTATCTTAAACTTGATGAAATACAATTTTTTGATGACGTTTGACGTTTATTTTTTATAAGTTTTTCAAGAGAGAAATTTAATTATTTTTTGGCATCAAAATAAAACTAAAAAAATGACAAAATCAAAATCAATGAAAAATCAAATTTTCAATCCCTATGTGGTTTAGCATATAACCCATTTCGGATTTAACTTTGAGTTTAATTCCAAAGTAGTTTAAAATGTGCTCCGCTAGGTTTTAAATATAACCCAAAACTTTTTACTGTGTATAAATAGTTGATTTGAAAATTATTTAAAACAACTATGGATTTTGTTAACTATGCTACTATGAAATTTTTTGGGTGTGTCGAAAAATCTTAAATTCGAAAAGAGGTTTTTCTTTACGATTAGTAGAATATCTCAGAGCAGGAGAATTTTAAATCGGAAATTAATTCTCAGAATCTAAAAATTATAGTTTCAGAATCAATTTTCTATAAGAAATACCTCAGAATATGATTTCTATAAATAAATTTCTTTTTCTATAAGAAATAGGGGATAGTTTTGTATTTTTCTATGCAAAAATATGCATTTATACCAAAATATGCAAAAATATGCAACTACAAATCGATGTCATTTTACTGCAAATTTATTGATTCGGATAGATATTTAATTTATGTTATGTTTACAATGCTGAGTAAAAACATGCATTTTCATGAAAAAACTTGCCCTAGTCATCTCTAAGTGCCCCAGCTAACAAAATTCGGAGTGCTCCAAATGTTTGACTTCTAAATGACTCTATAAATGGATTGTTTTTGGAGCATACATATTTTGGAGACCATAATGATTCAAATTTGAATATTTTTTGTGAGCTTAAAAAATTTTTGTTTATAAAACACTCTTTTTTTCGATTAAAAATGAAGTCATCTAAAAAGTGTCCAAAAAAACTCTAAAATGTAAGCGAATTTTTAAAATCATTAAATGGAGTCTGAAACGACTCCAAAAATTTGGGATATTGTATTGCTTTTTAAGCAATCCAAAAAGGGTCAAAAAAACTAGTCGTTTTGGAGCCAGTCACTTTTTATATTATTATTTTAAAATGTTTTATTTGCCAAACATTTTTTAATAATTTTTTTTTCAACGAAACAATATTAATTAACCGTATAACTGAACGCGTAAAAAGTATTTAGCGTGCTAAATATACCGAAGCATCGCCAAATAATTATATATTTCAAAAATCCCGGGAGGAAATAAAAAATTATGTGCACCACAAATGTGTTACATACACCTATTTTTAGCCATTGTAGATGGAAGGAAGAAATCGTGCTGGACGTCAAAGATATTTAGAAGTGATATTTTATGTAAAATGTGTTTCTTTTTTTATTACGTATTTGTATGTTTATATAATTAATAGTGTTATAAAGCTTTTATGTAAATATTATATTTATCTCTTGTTTAAAGTTTAAATAAACTAATTTCAGATGCAAAAATTTCATTATTTTATTCAGTTTTTTATATTGGCTACAAAAATTATCCAAAAAAAGAAACAGAAATTTAACGCTCCCTTATTGGACTCTTTTTAGACTCCGAAAAAGTTCAAATTTATGTGGGAAATTTCCCCTTTTACGCTCATTTTACGGAGTTATATTGGAGTCAAAAAAGAAGGCTCTTTTGGATGAACCACTTTCATACAAAAATGTTAAATTCTTGTTATATTTTTGGAGCCCATTTTGGAGTCTAAATTGAGTCTGCTTGTTTGCTGGGGCACTTAGCAGGTCTTTGCCACAGACTAATACAGACTCGACATAAGTGACAGGTGTCAAAAAAGTAGTTCTGAACCATATGGTTAATATTTTCAAATTATTCTACGAATTAGGTTAGAAAGAGAAAACTGATATAACGCGCCATAAGAAAAATAGATGCCAGATCGGTTTTTGTTGTTTCACTCACTCCTAAGTCGTAGAAAGTGTTGCCATGTTAGCGTAAAACTGACTAAAAACCGCTCTGTTTTCTCCTAAAATCGCTTAGTTTTTCCCCATTTTTTCTTGCAAAACTCTACTGTCGAGTCTGTATTTAGTCTGTGTCTTTGCCTTAAAGCATAGTACTCTGTTCGATTTCATCAAAAAAAGCAATCAAACTCCATTTAAAAAAAAATTGGCAACGCGACGAATTATAGGGAAATTGTTAAAAAAGTTTTCATTGCCGTGAAAAGTGACATTTCAGTTTTTTTATGATCGTTTCTTTCTCATAATTGTCCAAAGTTGTTGATTTTAAAATGTTTGAGGCGTTTAAATGAAATTTTACTTATACCAAATTCGCATTCATTTTTTAAACATGTTAAAGCATTTAAACATGTTTATGTTCCTTAACAAGTTTAAATTTAAACATGTTTAAGTGATTAAACATGTTTAAAAAATTGAATGCGAATTTGGTATTAGCTTAAAGTCTAATACTCTGTTTTTTACGGTGAAAATTTTACTAAAACTTTAAAAGCCTCAAATCGCAATAAAACATTTATAAATAAACAACTTCGGACAATTATAAATTGTCTTGTATAATTTAAATTGTTTTGTATAATAAAAACGCGTGAAAACTTGTTTAAGTATTTCCCTAAAATTCCTCGCGTTGCTATTTTTTTTTTATATGGAGTTTGACAGATTTTCTCCCGTGATATCGAACAGATTACTATGCTAAAAGAAGTATTCTGTTCGGTGGTGAACAGAAACCGTAAAATAACCCGGTATATGTTGCATCAATACACATAAACAGTATAAGCATAGGCGTAGATAGCCCTGTCTAGCCCTCCCAGAATTTTAATCATTCACAATTTTTCTTTTTTTAATAATTTAATGATTTTATTAATTTTTGCAACACTAAATAATAATAATATGTAATGAGTCTTTAGAACTCGTTATGATTATTCAATGAGTTTAAGGACTCGTAATGATTATTATATAAGATTATATAATAGTTTTTCCCATTGAAAAATAATCTGAATTATTGAAAAAAGTTTTTATACACAGAAAAAAATAAAAAAAATATTTAATTAAAAAATTCGTAGATTTAATTAAAAAATTAATTAAATCCGGACCAATCACTAAAATGCGCAAATAAATTAAAAATATTTGTATGTCGTTAATTAAAAATAAATGGATATTTATTTAATTAAAAACTTAATACCCCGGGTGAAAATGACCATGTATGTTCATTAGAGTGGCACTTAAAAATTAAATTTTCGAATTTCAAAAAGCGCGGGTCGGAATATTGTGTAATTGCGTCTAAAAATGATTGTGTAAAAATTTCAGGAAAATCGAATAACTTTAACCCGTGCCGCTTTGAGGTCAAAGTTTCGGGTTTTTGGGGAAAAAGGACGATGATTTGAAAAAAAAAATAAAAAAAAGTTTTTATGAAATTAATTAAAATAATTTTTTTTTATTTAGCTTTTACTCAAAACTACTTGGAAAAAATTATGTCAACTTTGTATGACATCATTATCCCGTTAAAAATTTTAAGCTAAAAATTACCATGAATTTAGGGGGGTACTTCAAATGAGTATTTTCGATTTTTTAAAAATTTTATTAAACAAAATTTTTAAATTCAACATTTCTATACAAGTCACTTATAAAAAACATCCTAAAGATTAAATATTAAAAAAATTGGGGATATACACCGACTCAATTTGTTTTTGGAGCCGTTTGATTTTTGTGGATTTCAAGGAAATTAGAATTTTGTGTAAATTTTTTTTTATGAAAATCGATTTTCAAATAAACTGACCAAATTTAAATTTTTTGTTGCTTCTTTTGATCAAATTAATTCAGTTAAGAACTATTAACTTTATTAGACATCGTTAACCCATATTGGAAGGGGACAAATGTGACCCAAGCAGCAAATTTAAAGTTTGTTTCTAGAATTTTAAGAATTTTATTGTTTCAAAATCATTTTGGTGGTCTATTACATACTAATTTATAGTGTCCGACCGAATATTTGGCTTCGGCATTGGCCAAAGAGCAGCACTCGGCCAGTATTCGGCTTCGGCTGCATTTTTGGCCAAATATGGCCTTTTACCGAATAATTATATAAAACTTGTACGAACGTGTTAAAAAATGTTTTTGTGGAAAAAACAAACACTAAAAAAAAGTCTTGTACTCAAAAAAAAATTTTTACTCAAAACAGGTTTTACACTCGAAAAAATGTGCACTCAAAAAAAAATTATTTTTACAAAAATTACTAAAAAAAACATTTATGGATTCGGTCAAATTTAACTTTTTTATTTGTTTTTACTATTTAAATATATTTTGACCGAATCCATAAATGTTTTTTTTTTATTAATTTTTGTAAAAATAATTTTTTTTGAGTGCACATTTTTTCGATTGTGAAACCTGTTTTGAGTAAAAATTTTTTTTGAGTGCAAGACTTTTTTTTAGTGTTTGGTTTTTTCACAAAAACATTTTTTAACACGTTCTTACAAGTTTTATATAATTATTCGGTATGAGGCCATATTTGGCCAAAAATGTAGCCGAAGCCGAATACTGGCCGAGTGCTGCTCTTTGGCCAATGCCGAAGCCAAATATTCGGTCGGACACTATAAATTAGTATGTAATAGACCACCAAAATGATTTTGAAACAATAAAATTCTTAAAATTCTAGAAACAAACTTTAAATTTGCTGCTTGGGTCACATTTGTCCCCTGCCAATATGGGTTAACGATGTCTAATAAAGTTAATAGTTCTTAACTGAATTAATTTGATCAAAAGAAGCAACAAAAAATTTAAATTTGGTCAGTTTATTTGAAAATCGATTTTCATAAAAAAAAATTTACACAAAATTCTAATTTCCTTGAAATCCACAAAAATCAAACGGCTCCAAAAACAAATTGAGTCGGTGTATATCCCCAATTTTTTTTATATTTAATCTTTAGGATGTTTTTTATATGTGACTTGTATAGAAATGTTGAATTTAAAAATTTTGTTTAATAAAATTTTTAAAAAATCGAAAATACTCATTTGAAGTACCCCCCTAAATTCATGGTAATTTTTAGCTTAAAATTTTTAACGGGTTAATGATGTCATACAAAGTTGACATAATTTTTTCCAAGTAGTTTTGAGTAAAAGCTAAATAAAAAAAATTTATTTTAATTAATTTCATAAAAACTTTTTTTTATTTTTTTTTTCAAATCATCGTCCTTTTTCCCCAAAAACCCGAAACTTTGACCTCAAAGCGGCACGGGTTAAAGTTATTCGATTTTCCTGAAATTTTTACACAATCATTTTTAGACGCAATTACACAATATTCCGACCCGCGCTTTTTGAAATTCGAAAATTTAATTTTTAAGTGCCACTCTAATGTTCATATATGATGCATATATGGATGTCCATACAAGTGCATATCCGTAATTTGAGGGTACATGTACATTAATGATCATACATTGTCATACATGAATTTGTATGTAAAACTTTTTATTTATTTTTTTCCATAAAACGTCTCTTAATTGAAATTTTTTCAAATATAAATAACTTGTACTAATTTATGACACTGATTTTTTAATAAAAACTAACGAATATTTTAAAAATATACTTTGGACTTTATGATACTTTAGGATAATCAAAGCTTCGAAGAATTAACCACTATTCGAATGAATTCACAAATAAAATACATTCGATTTTTATAGTCACTGAATACAATTATCTTTAAATATCAATATTTCTTGGAATGGATTCGATTTTTACCATTAAATCGAATTCTTGTTTATGAGAATTTTAAAAACTAAATGCACTCTTTATTTCATTTATTTATTATTCATGAGACTTTTAAAAATCGAATTTATAAAAACTTACGCATTCAATTTCAAAGTCGAATGAAAAAGAAACCGAATTCATTCTATATTTTAAAATCAAATGTAAATTCATTCGATAAATTGTGATTGGGGAATGCAATCATTAAAGTTAAATTCAGAATACCAAATCTTATTAAGGGATGAAATCCTTCGCAGCTCTGACAGCAATACCGTCAGAGTGTTCGAATTTTTTTCTAAATTTGGTTGTTTACGTTAGTGCCGTTCATATTCGCCTATAGAATACAAAAATGATAACCAATCTTGATGATGAGTGATCATTATTGTCCAACCGAACGACTTTTTCAGACTGAACCCATACATGAACTTCGTCCAATTTTGCAAAGTTCTGCCGAGCACAACCTTTAAAAAAATTGTTTTTAAGACATGTATACTATGCAGATGCATAGCATATATGAAAGAGTATGACATATACCAATCCACATATAGTTGCATACATTTACATATATGGAATATTACATTACTTGTGTATGTTCATATATGCTCCCATATATGACATACATTTCCATATATTGTTCATATACTATCATACATGGAATCATGTATGAGCATGTATGAACATACATGGTCATTTTCACCCGGGACTATAAATTAAAAAATTTAATTAAAATTTAAAAAAAAAATAATTAAAATTTTAATTGTATAAATTAAAAAAATTAATTAAAAATATTATATTAAAAAAAAAAATAATTTGTAAAAACATTATTTTTGAATAAAATAGTTTAAAAAAAAATATTTCTTCAAACTTTACCAAATTTATTTATGCCGTAAAGACATAGTCAGTGAGATGATTTTATAAAGTTGATTATAAACCTTTCATATACATACACATAAAACTATAAACAAAATGAGAATTCAAAACCTATGTGAAAAATAAAAAAAACTTTCAACAAACTTTTTATACTTATGTATTTTTTTTTTGTATGTAATACAATGCAAGAGAAAAACACACACTCGCACACACACGAAAAACAAAACAAAAAAAAATAAGTAAAGCTAGAAATTTAATTAAACATTTAATTATATAAATTAAATACTTAATTAATATTAAATTTGAAAACAATTAAAATATTAATTAAAATAAAGTTAAAAATTTAATTAAACAATTGATTATATTAATTAAAAGTTTAATTAATATTAAATTAAAAAACAATTAAAATTTTAATTAAAATAAAATATACGATATTATTTTCTGTGTATGAATCTGATGTTTTTGTCAGTAATAAAAACTGTACCGAATCTTAGGGTTTTACCTTCAGGAAAACATTTTAACTTCTTTGAATTAAAAAAGTTTCTAAATTCTAAGGGGTTTTTTATAGACAAAAGTTATTGAATAAAAGAATCTGAGAATTTTGACTAATAATCATCAACTTTTGCAATCATCAGAACTTTTTCTTGAAAAAAATCATAGTAATCTCATTATAATGAGTTTACTATAGGAAAACCATTAAAAATCTTTTGTTCTCAAAACATATCTAGGAGTTCTAAATTTCCGAAAAATCTACAGAATCAAAATTTAAAAAAAAAAAAATATGAATTTTTAACCGCTTTCAGGCGGCATTCGTTTATAGGGCAATTAGACGCATGTTAAAGGGAACGCTTCAGGAATAGGTCTGGGTTTTTCTATTAAAAAAAAAAATACCAAAAAATTAAAAAAAATCTAGGGGGCATTAGCCCCCCCAGAAATGTTGGCTTCCTACGCCAATGAGTATTAGCAACATTTTTTAAATTGTACAGACCATCTAAAAAGTGATAAAATTTTATTTTCAGAAATAAAACCAAGCATTTTTTAAAGAAAAATGTAAATTACACTGTGCTACAGTGAAAAAATACTTCTGATGTGACATAGTATAGGTTGTTGGTCTTGTCGAGTAGATCACAAAAATTCCCATTAAACTTGCCAGACACCCTCAAATTTTAGAGTTATGGTCAAAAAACGTTTTTTTGGGACTTTTCTCCCTAAACCTTTTGTAATTCAGAAAATTTTCAACCGATTTTAAATTTGTTAACTGTTTTTGATAGAAGAAGGATGGGGCTTTTCATGTGTGTGAATTGGTCTATACATATAAGAAGGATATTTATTGATTTTTTCTATAAAATCTATTTTTTTTTGTTATTTTTTGAAAATTTTTCGAGTTTATCGATTTTTTTCTGCTATAGTTCATTTAACAGTCTTTATATTTATGAAAGTATTTTTAAAGAAAATTTGATTCTGAATACGATAGGCTTTATCCTGAAGAAATCGGATAATAATTGACCGAGTTGTGATAATTTTTCTAAAAAAGAAAATTAAGATTTTGCAGGAAATCGCCGTTCAGATAACCCAGGCAAAAAAAATAAATTTATCATAAATGGTCATGTACAATATTTTTTAAGCGCGCTGAATCCGAATCTGGCCTTTAAATTGCTCTATCTTGTCAGGTTTTTGAGATATTTAACATAAATTGATATATCAAAAACTTAATAAGATAACGCGACCTCTCAGTATGTTCGTTTATTTTTTTGCCTGGGTTATCGGCACGGCATTTCATACAAAATCTTAATTTTCTTTTTTAGAAAAATTATCACAACTCGGTCAATTGTTATCCGATTTTTTCGGCATAAAGCTCCTCGTATTCACAATTAAATTTTCTTTAAGAATACGTTTATAAATATAAATGTTGTTGAACGAACTATAGCAGAAAAAAATCGATAAACTCAAAAAATTTTCAAAAAATAACAAAAAAATTAGATATTGTTGAAAAAATCAATACATATCTTTCTTATATGTATAGACCAATTCTCACACATAAAAAGCCCCATCCTTCTTCTATCCAAAACAGTTGAAAAATTGAAAATCGGTTGAAAAATGTTTAAGTTACACGTGGTTTAGTGAAAAAAGTCCCAAAAAACGTTTTTTTGACAATAACTTTAAAATTTAAGGGTGTCTGACAAGTTTGCTGGGCATTTTTGTGATCTTTTCAACGAGACCAACAACCTTAACTACCTCATTTCAAAAGTATGTTCGATTTTGTGTTTTTTGTAGCACAGTGTTATTGATATGTTTCGACTCGCGAAACATAACCAAATATATAACTTTAAATTTTTCGCTACAAATTAATTGATGTTTCGAAACAATTTTTTTGAACAACTTACAGGTTTTTATTAAAATATATTCCAAAGACTTTGTTATTTTTATATATAGAATTCTTTGTGTGTAATTAAAAGAGGAATGGTATGAAACGGAATGCATATGTTCTTGTTAAATTCACAAATCAATTATATCTATGGGTTTGGGCAGAGACGATTTAGTTTGTACAATTTTTGGTACAAATTGTAAAGAAAAAATTTGGTACTCAAAAAATAAGAATGTGCGAACTTTACCATGATTGGGGTTGCAGGCTAGTAAGTGGCTCGGTTCTCACTTGAAAATCTGTCAAACTTCATATAAAAAAAATTCACACTGGCTTTACAAAAGCGTAAAAGTTTCTCTGAAGAGGTATTCTTTTCGCTGGTGAAGAACCGGTAAAAAAACCTATAGGATTATCCAGCTTTTTGAAGTCTTATCCCGCCTTGATTTTCCATCCCGCTTTATCCCTCTTTTTAACTTTTAGAATAGTAAAGTACTATTTATAATTTTTCAAATAATGTGCTCGATTCTCGAATACGATTTCACCATTCACCTAATTATTGAAAAATTGATATTCTTTCGAATTTTAAGATTTTTAAATTTGTTCTTGTAATTATTAAAGATATTAACTAAATCTTCAATTGTTACAAGAAAAAATTTTTAAAATCTAAAAATTCGAAAGAATATAAATTTTTTAAAAATTAGGTTAATGGTGAAATCGTATTCGAGAATCGAGCACATTATTTTGATTGTTCTGTAGATGTCTTTTTATTTTTGAGCATGGGAATATGGTAACATTTAGAATTAATTTCTTACCGTGTTAAAAAAATTAAAGGAAATTACTTTTAAAATTAATTTTGATTTTTTAATTATTTTTTTTTCTTTAATTTCAAAATTTAAAAAAAAAAAAAAAAAAAATTTAGAAATCAGGAAAAAAAATTGTTTTCGGTGTGGCCAAATATGGTAAAATTGAGCAATTTTTGCATGATATTTTTTTCTACAGTTCATATTTAATTTTTTTTTCTACAGTAATACTATGTTCAGATTGGCCTCGAAACCCCGTTGAAACCCCGTATTTTCATTTTAAAAACTTACCTGTTCACACACAACAATTTTGACATTTATGTAGGTTTCGGAAACCATCACATAAAAAATATTTTTGTTAACTAATTTTAAACTAATTTAATTATGCTGAAATTATTTTTTAACACCGTTTAATTTTATTTTTATTTCAAATTAATAAATATTTCACAGAAATTTTGTAAATAAATTGATTTCTTTATATTTTTATATTTGGCATTTTCCCATTTTCTCTATTTCTCATTGTCGCACAGTGGTAAAAATATGTAAAAATATGAAAATTATAAGGTTTCGATCGTACTTTCGTTGAAACCTCACTACAAAAAAGTTTAAATTTGTGAGGGAAAATACGTATTTTCAAATGAGGTTTGGCACGAAACCTCGTTGAACGGGGTTTCGAGGCCAATCTGAACGTACTATAACTTAACAATTTTGCAATTTCCGAAACACATTTGTTTATAGAGTTTTATATCGGTTGGCACTATTTGTTTCCGGAAAAAAATCGAAACTATGTCTGAATTTTCCAAATTTAACTTTAATATTTAGGTAGCAAAAAACACGGCATTTTTTTTTTTTAATTTTAAATGGTTCATTAAATTCTCTAGAAAATGAAAAGTTTTCAGAGAGCAATTAATTTTTGTTTTGGAGAAAAATAACTTCAAACTTCAAAGTATCATGAAATATGGTAAAATTGAGCAATTTTTGCATAACAGCGCTTTATATTTAATTTTTTCTATTGAAACTAGTGTTTGGGGTCCGGGAATTCCCGGGTCGGATTTCCCGGGAATTCCCGGGAAAAGACTGACGGGAATTCCCGGGAATTTTTTTAATTTTTCCCGGGAAATACGGGAATTTTATAAAATAAACAATTTTACATAAAAAACATTTATTTAATTTAATTTTTAATATCTTTTTTACATATACTATAGGTATAATTATATTTGCTATTTTTTGTATTTTTTCTGTTTGGAAGAACAGTGCAAATATTATTCATAGGAAAACTGACCAAGTGTAAAAAATATGACAATATCACAGACTAATACAGACTCGACATAAGTGACAGGTGTCAAAAAAGTATTCTTTAACCATATGGTTAATATTTTCAAATTATTCTACGAATTAGGTTAGAAAGAGAAAACTGATATAACGCGCCATAAGAAAAATGGATGCCAGATCGGTTTTTGCTGTTTCACTCACTCCTAAGTCGTAGAAAGTGTTGCCATGTTAGCGTAAAACAGACTAAAAACCGCTGTGTTTTCTCCTAAAATCGCTTAGTTTTTCCCCATTTTTTCTTATAAAACTCTACTGTCGAGTCTGTATTTAGTCTGTGACAATATCATGATAAAACTTAAAAAGTCAAAAAATATAAGTCGGTTAATGATAATTTTGCTAAGACTGTCAAAAATATATATAAATTTTGAACCTAGAATTTACATTTCCAGAACGAATATTAAAAGTGCTGCCAACTATATTAGTTTTTGCTCAAATAACGCAGTTTTAATTTTTTTGCGATTTTTAGCTATTTTTTGCGATTTTTTGTTGGGAAAAAAGTTTCAATATTTTTTTGCTTTGTTTTATTGTATTTCAGGATTTTTAACTTTTTTTTTTTGATTTTTTATGTTTTAATTAATTGTTTATCTCTAATAAAACTGTTTTTAATAGAAAGTTGGTCAAATTTTAATGTTTTTTATGATTTATATTAATAATGAATAAATTATTTTTTTCCCGTTTCCCGGGAAATTTAAAAGTCCGGGAATTCCCAAACACTAATTGAAACTCAACAATTCTGAAGTTTCCAAAACACATTTATTAAATAGTTCAGGGGGACGCAAGGTTCTGTTCTTTCTCCTACTATTTTGCTTATCTTTATTAATGACTTTCTTAGTCAAACCTACAACCCTATTTACTCTTTTGCAGACGACAGCAACATTTGTTATTTATTATCCTTCGATCGTAGGTCAAGCCTTGTAGAGGTTGGGCTCGGGAAGTAGAATATGAATGGCACCCTTAATCAGGACCTTTTGACAATCTCTGAATGGGGTCTGGCGAATAAGGTGGATTTTAATGCACGTAAGGCCCAATGTTGTATGTTGACCCATGGACGAGTTGTGGAACCAACATTGTCGTCTGTATTTATGGGTGGTATTGGTATTGAGGAATCAGATACTCTTGATGTTCTGAGCATAAAAAACCAGTGTGATGTCCATTGGAATAAGCATGTTTTTCAAGTGTCGAACAAAAAATTCAATTGCCTTGGTTTCTTAAAACGGTGCAGAATTTCTACACTCCCCCGATCTCCTTAATATTTATATCACCTTTATCCGGCCAAAGATGCCATACTACTCCCATATGTGGGCAGCTGCTTCAGAGTCTAATCTAAAGTTTCTGGACCGTGTTCAAAGGAGGGTGTCCAAAGGAGGGCGTCAAATCAATGACAGAAGGGTATCCAACTCTTTCGAGCATCGCCGAAATGTGGGTTGTGTAACACTGTTCTATCGATATTACCATGCACGCACAGTGCGACATTTGGCGAATCTAGGTGGACAAAAATCTTATTTAAAAGATCCTGGCTTGAAATTTGGTTTGATAATAACGTAGGACATAACTAATATTGACAACAAAATTTGGAATAATCGAAAAATTGCCACGCCCATTTTTGGGAAATTAACTATTTTTTATGAAATTGCTTAAATAATTTGAAGAATTTTTATGAAATTTTGTAAAAAAAATTATTATTTGTGTACCATATTGTAAAAAAAAATTGTACACAATAACCTCGAAGAGAATTATTGATGGGCGGTATACGCCCACTTTTTTATAACAGACATTTCCTTTTTTGACTTATATACATTGTAAAATTAACTCTATGCTGTAACAAAAAGGGGCGTGGTCCACCCACTATTTGCAGTTTTATAAATTTATTACACACAAAAAGATTTTACAATAGAAATAGAAATAGCAGTACAGTAATTTATTGAAATCGTGTGATTTGTATCACTCATATTTTAGAATTTCAAACCAAAAAATTAAAGTTATTTGGTTTTCATTATTTTAAATCCATTGCGAACTCTACGAATTTAACAATTATCCAATTTTCCCATATTTTATACAAAAACTAAACATCGTTAAAAAATTTAATACCGTTAAACAAGGGTTTGGTGTAATAACACATTACATTTTATATTATAATGTATTCTTACATAATCATTCAATTTTATGTGCAATATAAGTGTATTTTTCATATAGTTTAAAACTAAAAGTCTCTGGAATTAAAAAAAAAATCAAGCAAAAAGTCCATTTTAGACGTTCACTAAACTTTAAAATTCTCTATAAATCGCAAAAAATCGCCAGCAAACATGGGTTAATCTCTTACTAGAGACATTCTAATACCTGCCACATGTACAGATCGTGTGAGGGAGCGTGAGGAAACTATAGTTTTATTCCAACGAAGTTTCCGTGTTTTTTTTTTTTTTTTTTAATTTTAAATTTTTGTTTTTAATAAATTACAACAATAAGTTTTCGATTAAATTGAAAAATGAGCACGGATTTGAAAACTAGATTTAAAATGCTGTATTTAAAGAAAAAAATGGACTTATAACTCCAACAACAAAAAAGTTATAAGTGTTTGAAGTTGGGATGGTGCTCAAAAATATATTTTATTTCTCAAAAGTCTATTACAAGATGTGACTTTAAACTCTTGTATCAAATGAAACAGCACTTTTTTCGTCATATTATGATTATTTCCATAGTATATGGATTGTTTGCTGTCACATTCATTTAAATTAAAACAATTCGCCAACTTTTATTTTTCGATTTTTGTCCACCTAGATTGGCCAAATGTCGCACTGTGGCACGGTGCCCTGGATAGGATTTAAATAAAATTTTGGTGTTACTCCAATTTTTAAGTGGATTATGTTTTTAGACGACAAAAGAAAGAAAATGAGCCAAAAATGAAAAAAAAGTACTAGGCGCTTTTTTTTTGGCGGGCAAAAAGAAGAATTTCAAAAAAACAAAAAAGAATTTATTCTTTCAAATGCGTTAAAATTTTTTTATACGGATAAAAATTCATCGCATATTTACTTATCAGTGAGATTTAAATATATATGTAACTTATTTTTCCAGATATGAGACTTTAATTTAAATCCTCTCCAGGGCACACCGTGCATGGCAAGTCTTCTGCTGAGATAAGCGAACTGATCTCTCGAGCCCGGGTTGATGTTCGGAGTACTCGCTTGTCTAGTAGGGCTCATCCATTTGTTGTCGATTGCCCAGTGTACCGCACAACGCATTACAAAGAAAATTATAAGTAATATGGTGGCGTGGTTATTAGTACAGAATAATCATCGCTGCCTAGTGTATGTGTGCCTGTACGTGTGAGCTTTTGTGAATGTATTTATGTTGTTTGTTTACGTATTGTATGAAACATCAAAAGTTACACCGTGGGCTGTCACTAATACTTACACAGATCAAATGCAATCCTGTGAACCTACTACTCATGTACTGTGGTTTTAAGTTAACGTGGCAACACCACAGACTAATACAGACTCGACATAAGTGACAGGTGTCAAAAAAGTAGTTCTGAACCATATGGTTAATATTTTCAAATTATTCTACGAATTAGGTTAGAAAGAGAAAACTGATATAACGCGCCATAAGAAAAATGGATGCCAGATCGGTTTTTGTTGTTTCACTCACTCCTAAGTCGTAGAAAGTGTTGCCATGTTAGCGTAAAACGGACTAAAAACCGCTGTGTTTTCTCCTAAAATCGCTTAGTTTTTCCCCATTTTTTCTTATTAAACTCTACTGTCGAGTCTGTATTTAGTCTGTGGCAACACTTTCTACGACTTAGGTGTGAGTGAAACAATAAATACCGATCTGGCATCTATTTTTCTTATGGTGCGTTATATTAGCTTTCTCTTTCTAACCTAATTCGTATAATATTTTGAAAAAAATTAACCATATGGTTAAGGCACAGACTATATACAGACTCGACAGTAGAGTTTAATAGCAAAAAATAGGGATTTTAGGAGAAAACAGAGCGGTTTTTAGCTAGTTTGAAGCTAAAATGGCAACACTTTCTACGACTTAGGAGTGAATGAAACAATAAAAACCGATCTGGCATCTATTTTTCTTAAGGCGCGTGATATTAGCTTTCTCTTTCTAACCTTATTCGTAGAATAATTTGAGAGAAATTAACCATATGGTTAAGGAAAACTTTTTTGACACCTGTCACTTATGTCGAGTCTGTATTAGTCTGTGGTTAAGGCACAGACTAAATACAGACTCGACAGTAGAGTTTTATAAGAAAAAATGGGGAAAAACTAAGCGATTTTATTTAATTCGTAGAATAATTTGAAACATTAACCATATGGTTCAAGACTACTTTTTTGACATCTGTCACTTATGTCGAGTCTGTATTAGTCTGTGGTTAAGGCACAGACTATATACAGGCTCGACAGTAGAGTTTTATAAGAAAAAATGGGGGAAATTTAGCGATTTTAGGAGAAAACAAAGCGGTTTTTAGTCCGTTTTACGCTAACATTGCAACACTTTTTACGACTTAGGAGTGAATGAAACAACAAAAACCGATATGGCATCTATTTTTCTTATGACGCGTTATATCAGTTTTCTCTTTCTAACCTAATTCGTAGAATAATTTGAAAATATTAACCATATGGTTAAAGAATACTTTTTTGACACCTGTCACTTATGTCGAGTCTGTATTAGTCTGTGGTTAAGGACTACTTTTTTGACACGTGTCACTTATGTCGAGTCTGTATTAGTCTGTGGCTAAGTACTCTGTTTTTTACGGTAAAAATTACACTTCAATTTTAAACGCCTCAAATTGCAATTAAACATTTAAAAATCAACAACTTTTGACAATTATAAGAAAGAAACGATTATAAGAAAACTGAAATGTCATTTTTTCATGGCAATTTAAATTGTCTTGTATAATAAAAATGAATGAAAACTTTTTTAACAATTTCCCTCCAATTCCTCGCGTTGCCAAAATTATTTTTTTTTATATGGAGTTTGACAGATTTTTCCCCGTGAAATCGAACAGAGCATTATGCTTATTCGACAGTTTTCCAATAGACATTTTTCATATAGAAAAATTTTTAGATTCTGAGTAATTTTTTTTTATAGAAAAAGTCTCAGATTTTAATAATTTTTTTCTCAAATTTTGAAAATGGAACAGAAAAAACAACATGTCGCTACTAGGCACATCTCCCAAATAAAAATGCAAATCCCTTCAATGTTTCTGCATTTCCAGATCATGTTGGTAACCTTTGCAAAAAAATATATAATGGGCAAAAAAGTTAATAGATGGTATGAAGTTGCTATAAATAGAATTTGAATATTTTGTAATGTTTAAATTTCTCTATGTGGATTATATGTATATTCAATAAAAATTCATCCCCTGAAGATATTAGAAAAAGGCCAACGGTATATTTCTACTAGAAATAATTAAATAATGAATTTTATTTACATTTATTAGAAAAAATGACCTTAAAAGACTGTTTTAGAAATAATTTTTATAAAAATCAATTAATTAGCAAGAAAAAGGTCGATTAACTTTACAAATCATACGCCAATTTTTTTTTTTTAATTTTAAATGAAAGTTCATTAAACAAAGAGCAGTTATTTTTTGTTGTTTTCGAGAAAAATTACTTTGAACTTCAAAGTATTGTAAAATATGAGCAGTTCTCACCCTTGATAGAAAACAAGAAAAGAATCGGAGAATACAAGAAAAGAATCGGAGAATAGAACGAAAAAATGTTTGACATATACAACAACAAAATACATGGTGGTTCGTTTTTCTCATTTTCTTGGTTTCTCTTTTTCTACATAGAAAATTTCTCGTCTTGATGCTTGCGTAAGTTGAAGTATAAAAAAAAAATGTTCCTAGACCAACAAAACAGCTGATTAGAGAAGCATTTAATTATTTTGTGATATTAGGTGTGTTCCAGAACTTTCCGGGTAAAGTTCGGTAAAATGAGAGAAAATCAAAAAACCTCTCACGATACCACAAAAATGCACAAAAGTACGGGAACGCTAAAAACCACATTTCAAGCCCATAATAATAGAAAATGTAAACAAACCAATAACTCTAAAATATTTTCGTAAGAAAAATTACTTTAAACAAGAAAACAAATTGTTAAAGTTTATTTTAATAACAAATTATCTTTTTTTGTATTGAAATGAAACTTAAAACGAAACTTAAATGATTAATTATATTTTTACTAAAAATCGCGTTGTTTAATATTATTTCCTGGTTTTAATTATGTAAAGAAACTTTTTTAAATAGATCGGTAGACAATTTTCTTGTAGGAAATTTCCTCAAAAGTTTTCTACCAAGGGTGAAAACCGCTATGGTCAAATTGAGAAATTTTTGCACGACATCGTTTTATGTTTATTCTCTTTTTACTGCAACTCAACAGCTCTGGAGTTTCCGAAAAACGTATATTTAATAGAGTTTTGTACGGGCTATCGATTGGCATCATGTATATTTTTTTGGTTTTCTATTGTATAAATTTTGGATAAAAATATATTTTTTTTAAACACGCTAGTTTTAATTTTTATTTAAATATTTTGCATTGAATTACATATCTACAAAATTTATCATTTTAAGAGAGCAGTTATTTTTTGTTTTCGAGAAATGAGTTTAATCTTTGGAGTAATTTTTCTCGAAAAAAAAAATAGCTGCTCTCTGAAAATATTACATTTTTGAAAAAAACTTTTTCATTTAAAAATATTGAAAAATCAAAATTGGCGTGTTAAAAAAAAAACAAATTATTTTTATCCAAAATATAAAAAATTCAAAACCAGTTCGTTTTTTTAACAAAAAATGCCAATCGATCCCTTACAAATGGCCTTATTTGTTTATTGGAAAAAATTCAAATTCTGAATAAAGAATAAACTTTAATTAAAAATTTCTGTGAAATTTTTATAAAAGATTTGGCATTTAAAACAAAATAAAATAATCGGGTTTTCATCAAAATCCGATCTCAACTGGATTTGGAAGTATGTACTTATATGTACATAAATAGTACATTATTACTGTTTTTGTAGAAAATTAGTTGAAAGGTACAACGCTTAATTAAAGTACAATCAATTGGTACAAAATCACAAATTTCATTTATCATCCCTATACTCGGCAAGTTACTAATTGTTGCCCATATATTTAATAATTCTGATCAGTTCGCAATAAGAATTGATCTTAAAATGAGTGCTGGATTTAAAAAACAACCCAAAGGCTTTGCAACCAAAGCTATTCACATTGGACAGAAACCTGAACAATGGAAAAGCATGTGTGTCATCCCACCAATTTGTCTGAGTACAACATATAAACAAGATGCTCCTGGAGAACACAGAGTAAGATATAATTGATGTAAATTGCATGTTCTTTAAGGAAACATTTCATACGCAATGCTTCCAGGCCAGACACACCCACCGTAGAGCATAATATACTGTTGTCTTATTTAACAGAATATACCCCTTTTTAAAAGACATTGCATTATAGTGATTTTGCCAACAAACTTCCGGTTGATTTACTTTTTTAGAATGCATGCGTTGTATTTGATACATATGGGGTTTTCACAGTGACAATTAAATTTGCCTTTTTAGTGTGGTATTTGGAAAAAATACCAAATGTCACAAAAAATTTACTAAACGTCAAAAAATTTGCAAATTTCGACGGCGTTTTTCCGTCGAAATAGGTTCTATTCTATTTTCATGGCGTTTTTTTATCTCTCTCATTTTTGCTCTCATTTTATTTTTAACCAAAAAAAAAGTATTGTTTTTCTGTACAGTGTTGTAAAATACAAGTAAATTGCATTTTTTTTAAACATTGCAGTTTGCTAAAAATATTAATAGATATTGTTAAAAAAAAATATGATTTTTATGCAAATTTTAAAGTTTTAAAGATGCAATGTGTAAAATTTGTTTTACCAAATGTGTATTTTATTTTATCGAATAAATTAATTGTGCAAAAGTTGCTGTTCTATTTAATTATTTTCTTTTTTTGTAACTGATTTATAAGATTTTTTCTCTTGATCTTAATTGAATGAGTTCTTATATTATTGAATAATTTTTATTGTTTAAATATACAAAAAATTTTCTTACCAAAAGTAAAATGTCTAAATTAAATTAAAATAATTATCACAACAATTATACATTTCGAAGTATGAATGTCAAAAATAATGTAAAGAAACCCGCAAACCGCTTGACGCTTAATTTAAATTAATCGCTCGATTTTTGACGCGTTTTTCTGCTTCCCGCTCCAATTGTGATTATTTTCTTAGTCTGGCATATTTTTCTTAAAATGCCTAATACCAAATTCGCATTCATCTTTTTAAACATGTTTAAGCACTTAAACATGTTTAAATTTAAATTTGTTAAGGTACATAAACATGTTTAAGTGCTTAAACTAGTTTAAAAATATGAATGCGAATATGGCATAACTCAAACCTTGATTAAAAATGAAATAACAGAGTGCAAAGAAAAAAAATGATAACAGCTGTGATTGTTTATGCTGAAATTTCGAACGCGGCAACAAAATACAGGGGGCTATCACGTAAAACGAAAACGATCGACGACGCATAAACGACATCAAAATACATATCGTTTTGAAGGGAAATTTGAAAGTTCTTCTTTATTATATTATTAAAGAGTGCTGTCTAACCCAGAAATATTAAAAAAAAAATGGGAACATTTTGTTTAGTTTACGAACAACAAGGCTCCAAAAATCGACGATAATCAACTATCGTTTTACGTGATCACAGTCCAGATTACACTGTAAGTATAATTTCAACTTTTGAAATGACACACGAAAACGCCGAGACGTAAACTTTATTTTGGGTCGGAGAATCCAGTGGCCTTCTCGGTTTTGTCAGGTCAAAATCAAGAGATACTTCGTTTTAAAGTTTTGCGATTTTCAACGAGTTCTTATTAAATTTTCTTAGGACTATCCATCAAAAACTCTTTTAAAATTACTTTATTTAGTATTTTTTAGTCGAAACTTTACTCTAACATTGATGGCCGATTAATTTGGGCGAGTAAAATAAAATTGTTTTCTTTATTTTTCCAATTTTCTTAAAAAACAATAAAAATCGCTTAAAAATCACAAACTTAAAAATTAAATATCTCTTAATATTGACCTGATCTGGCAAAACGGAGAACGCCACCACAGACTAAATACAGACTCGACAGTAGAGTTTTATAAGAAAAATGGGGAAAAACTAAGCGATTTTAGGAGAAAACACAGCGGTTTTTTGTACGTTTTACGCTAACATGGCAACACTTTCTACGACTTAGGAGTGAGTGAAACAGCAAAAACCGATCTGGCATCCATTTTTCTTATGGCGCGTTATATCAGTTTTCTCTTTCTAACCTAATTCGTAGAATAATTTGAAAATATTAACCATATGGTTAAAGAATACTTTTTTGACACCTGTCACTTATGTCGAGTCTGTATTAGTCTGTGACGCCACTGTGTTCTACGACCAAAAATAAGTTTACGTGTCTCGGCATTTTGGTGTGTCAATTTCACGTACTTACAGTGTTATTTGTGTTTTTTTTTTTAATTGTGAATGCAAAAAGTTATTAAAGTTAATTAAATTTATTTTGTGCAAATTATTTACAAAAAGTGTAAAAATAAAATGGTTGCAAATACTTGACGTTTAGTAAAATGTCAAATTTGCCATTTACCACATTGAAATGCCCGACACTGTGAAAACCTCTATAGAAAAAAGTAGAAGTGAAATAGAGTTGCGTTTCGCATGAATAAATAATAGTGACAGCACTTACTGTAACTTTTGACATTTCATAAAAACAACACAACATAAAGAAGAACAACAACAAAAAACATTAAAAAAAGTGTTTTAACTATCAATAGTGCGTTTTATATTTTTAAAACGTTAAAGAAAACAAAATAAATAATTAATTTTA
This sequence comes from Pegoplata infirma, assembly GCA_963921195.1. Lineage (NCBI taxonomy): Eukaryota > Metazoa > Arthropoda > Insecta > Diptera > Anthomyiidae > Pegoplata > Pegoplata infirma. The sequence goes on from OY992540.1 coordinate 173,626,832, forward strand.
TTAAATAAAAGAAAAATATAATTTTTTTTAAACAAAGAATCTAAATTGAGCTGATGAAAAACAAACATTTTGTCGCCATATTCGAAAATAGATGGAAGACAATACTGCTTGGCCTCTACTTTTTTCTATGATTTGATATCATATGATAATGAGCGTGTTCAGCAGAGAAAGCTGCTACTCAACAGTTGAGATGTAGCATGTTTTGATTAGTTGACTCTGCTGAACGCATTTTTTAATGAATGTTTTAAAATATTGGAATAAATTATTATTTTTTTATATTTTCATTTATTTTTTCTGTGGAAAATACTTTTTTTATTATTTTTTTGTTTATTTTCTTGAATAACGTCAAAAAAAAAAATAATTTCAATAAAACAGCTTATTTATGAGTTTGTGATCAAATGTAGCATAATTTTTGTACGCTACCAGTGATGAGAAGCGCTCACTCAACATGTTGACTGAAATGTCAAAAATTAAACCGTTCAGCAGAATGTTGGGGAGCAGCTGAGTAGCAGATTTCTCTGCTGAACGTACCCAATAATTCCTAATTTTGTAAATCACTCGTGATGAACGCATCACCAACGCTAACGTGAACGCGAGGGTCAAAAAATGCAAGTTTGTAAATCACTACACGCAAAAAAAAAATCTGTGTAAGATTGAGCAATCCTACTTGGTAAAACTTTTTTCATACCAAAAAAAATTTTTTAACAACTTTTTGCTAATATTATGCTTGTCGATGTTAAAGTAACATAATTCATTTTTTTAGTAAAATAACCAAGTAGCTTGCTCAATAACGCAAATTACCTGCACAAAAATTTATCGAAAGAAAACAACAAAAAAACAAAACAAATACAGACCGCCATTTCATTTTGTATTTTTGTGTGCGTGCGTTGTTCGTTTAGTTTTTGTGTTATAAAAACGTAAAAAGGAAATTGATATATAAAATAAAAATAAATTAATACATAAATAAAAATAAATAATTAGTTTTCTAAAAGATAAATAAATGTAAGATAAAAGAATGTTAAAGTTAATTTTGCTTTCATCACTTAAAACATTATTCAATAAGAAAAACCAATGGAGTCCCAGACGTATGTTTCGATGAATAACAAATGGAATGATAAAGTGAGTATACCCGCATTCCGAAGACACCAATAAGGTTTAATAGATTTTTAGTTAAAAATTAGTGTTTGGTAATAGCTTTATATTTTTACAGGGTACTGCTAAATAAATTTTTGAAGCTATGGAGAATCCTTCACTACAATAAAGAGCGTGGACACCAATCCTGCCTTTAGTTATAAAATTAAAACATAAAAACCCAAAGCCAAGGGAGTCCATACCTGTTTTGATGAGTTACAAATGGAATGACAAAGTAAGTGTTCCTCCTTACCAAGAGACCAATGGGGTTAACCAATTTTTTAAATTAAAAATTTATGTTTTGTAATAATTTTCTATTTTTACAGGATGCTTTTAAATAAATTCGTGAAGCTATAGCGGATCCTTTACTTCAAGAAGAAGCGTAGGCAGCAGTCACTCGAGAAAATTGTACAAAAAGGGTCAGTTGGTCGGTGGTAAATTAAATCCTACACAACATTTATTACATTAATATGGATTTATTCTGTGAAAATTTTAAATTCAACAAATATAAAAATTTTTACAAAAATTTATTGAAAATTTATTTTAGCATAAATGTGGTCATTTTTAGCATTATTTTTAGTCAGCTTTTCAAAAAATTTTGGTATATTTCACCATATTTCTTTTGGTATATTTTACCAAGTTTTTGCTTAAATAGCATTAGCAATTTCTTCAAAATTTTTTACATAAGTGTTTTGGCTAAATTACGAAAACTACTTCGTCGGTTGTAGTTTTAGCATATTTTTGGTAAAATTATGCCAGATTTTTGCTCACTCCGACACAAGATTTTTTTTGCGTGTACGTTATTGCGTTCAATTTTTACGTTATCACTTGAAATCATACTTGGGACCTAAGCATTGAGGCATTAGTTTTTTTCATGTAAAATGCCAATGAAATAGCAGGCATTGGCATTGTTTTTCATACAAAAGTAATACCAGGTCCCAAGCAAGGTAAATTTATACAAGGTAATATCCAATAGCCTCACTTTTCCTCCATAGTAAGTTTTTTGACAAGTTTGGAAACAATAGTATTTACGAATTTTCAAAACGAAATAAAAATATTTTGTTCGGCATAAATGACTTGAGTTTACACTACACTTTTTATGCTTAAAAATGTTTTATTTTTTTTTTTTAATTTTTGTCGTGGAAGATAAAATAGTTTCGTTTGAATTTCAATATTTTTTTATATATTAGTTGATTTCTTAAATTTTAAAGTATTTGAAGGCGTTTAAATATGGGTAATGTGTGCACTAGGGCTTCCAATCGGGATTGGTTTTTCTGAATCCCGGGATTCGGGATTGAAGAAAAATTTTCGGGATCCCAATTTCGGGATCCCGGGATTTTCGGGATATTTTGAATCCCGGGATTCACGGGATTTCTTGGAAATTTTCGGGATTTTTCGGGATTTTCAAAAATTTTTAGTATTTTTTGTCACTTTGAAAAATCCACGCGTTCGTAAAGATTAGCAAAGTTGATGTTGTGAACTTCAAAAAAAGCAGGGTTTAAAAGCTTGGACATATCTTTTTTTTGTTGTCTGATGGCTATTCCAAAAATATACCAAGCCATTTTTTTATAACATTATGCTAAATGAAAATAGCAAACTATTTTAGCAGCTTAAGTGTTCGTTTGGACAACAAAAGGCTTTTTTTATTTTATGTATATCCAAAAAAAGCAAAACAAAGTCTATTTTTTTTTAAGTCTAAATATATTTAGCTTGTGTGTTTATTCTGCTTTGGACGCTGCGCGCTGCTTTTGGATTCTGCTTTTGGATTCTGCTTTTGGACGCTATTTTTGGATTCTGCTTTTGGACGATATATTTGGATGCTGCTGTTAGACAAATATTTAGATTATTTTATATAAAATGGAATGAAGAATAAATAACTCAGCATTGAAAATCTTTTTTAATGATTTGTGTATTTTTAAGTGTAAATGAATTCGTTAATACAAATGTAATGAAATTTGTAAATATTATTAGAAGTTACGATTTGTTTGTATTTAATTTAATACAAAATTAAAGTTAATTAAAATAAGACAATTGATTTTGTAAATTTAAGTATGTACATTTTTTTTGGTGGTAGGGGCGGGGGTGGTTTTACTAAACTGTATAATATTTCGTTAAATACTTTAAACATAACTGTTGTTGAGAAAGAAAATTAACAGTTAACATTGAAATATATTTATGATGTACACCAAAACCTCAATATGCGGCCTTTTGTTTTAATTAGAACACCGTAGTTCGTTCAAGTAAAACTGAATATTGTAATTACGTTTTTTTATTTAATTTTTTTATGCGCTAACGAAAAATCGAAACAAATAAAATCAATCTATAATTGTGGTTTAAAGTGAATCTATAACTTTTTGCTATCAAAAAATTTTTATATAACCAAATTTCTATACATAGATAAAATTTCTAAGAATCTCAGATTTTTTCTATTAAAAAAATGCCCTAGATTTTTAGACACTTTAACTACAGAAAATGTCTCAGATTCTAAGGTATTTTTTTTTTTCATTAGAGAAAGTATCATCAATTGATAAAATTATTAAATTTAAAATCAATTGATAAATAGCAGACAAGGAAAAACTATAAAAATTAAAATTCATTATTGATTAAATTCAATTTTGAATTTTTCAAAAAATTCAAGAAAGAATTTTAAATAAAATTCTAAAAACATGTAAATATTTTTAAAATGTTTAAAAATTTATTTTTGAAAAAATAAAATTCTATTTTTTTTTGAGAATTTTATTTTTGGAAATAATAAAATTCAAATGTTTTTGAGAAATTTATTGAAACAAAAATTTTATTTCAAATACCTTATGAATTTTAAATAAAATTTGAATTTTTCCCTTGTCTGATAAAAAGTAAAAGTGAGGAACGAACTTTGTTAAATATTTTTGTTACATACTAATGTTTATCAAAGATTATTCAGCGTGTTTTTACCATTAAATTCAAAGTGAAACCAATAAGAAATTCACGGTTTTGTTCACAACTTTTGAACAACTGAAATTGCTGCTTAATGTTACTGCTGCCTAAAACTATTGCGTTTTAAATTAGTTTTGGATTTACCGCTAGCCTAAGAATTCTCAAAATTTCCATGTTGCACTTGTTTTTTTTTAGATTTTTATTTATTAATAGGGTTTTTTATTTTTTTTTTAATAAATGATTTAAATGTGGGATAAAATTTGTCTTTTTTCAATTTAAACCATAAAAGAGAAATATGACCCCAAAAAATTGTGACTCAGTTATTGCAACTGCGCAAATTTCAATTAGTTGCGTTAAGCGAGGATGTACTATATATATAATATAGGGGGTCCCTGTATGCTAGTTGGTAGCGTGCTAGCCTATGAAACAGGGGGTCGTGGGTTCGATTCCCACCAAAGCCCTTGGTCGATTTCGCTACAACGAGACGACGGTCATTGTTACCAGTTCTCGGTTAGGTTAAAATTATTTAAAATGAGTTGTAAATAAAAAAATTGGAAAAATAAATAAAAAACTGATCATAAAAAAAAAAAAAACTATATATATAAATATAGTTGTTTTTTTTACTCCTACACAGAAAAAAATATCGTCGAACTATATTCAATAAATGCCAACTCGAAAAAGCTTACTGTTCAGGAGAGCTAAAAAACTAGTTATTTCGCTAATTATTGTAAAAATTAACAATGTACCTTCCATAACATGGTTTAAATATTCTAAATAATTTTTGCCTATGCAAAAATTTTCATATTTTGCACTTGTTTGCGTATTTTTCAGAGATGGCATTTATTACTATATCAAAAAACAAATATTTTTTTAGAGTTGGCATATTTTGTCGGAAAATAAAAATACATTTTTTTTGGAAAAATTTAAAAAAAATTTTTTTTTTTGGTTTTTGTTATCCTTAGTACGGTAATTGCAAAAACTGAACAAAAAATTAAAAATCTTTGCATATTTTTAAAAGTTACTAGCTCTGAAAGCCTTTTAATCTCAGGGTGGTCAACTTTGGCACTCTGTAACTCACGCTGTATTGCAATAGGGTCACTCCAAACTAGCTATTTTGAAAGCTTATATCATTGACTTTATTTGCCCCATTCATAATGTTTCAATTTGATAAATAGTTTGAAAGTTACATAAATATAAGCAATTTTTTTTTTTGCAAACACTATTTACCGATATTTTCAAAATGGCAATATCTCGAGAACCAGTCATTAGATATCAAAATCTTTACAAGATTCGTGTTTAGCATGGCAAATGCAATAAGATATGTGGTCTAATTTTTTTTAAAAAATTTTTTGAAAAATTTTTGGAAATTTACAATGGGAGTTGGCATTTAGTTCCACCAAAAAAATATGTACTTTGAGTTAGCAGAATAACAAAAATGGATGTAAAACGACAACAAATTATTTTTTTGCTCTGAAATTTTTATGGTAGATAAGTATTACATAGGGGAGCTATTTGCCATCGGAAACTCATTTCCGTCAAATTTGAGTTGGCATATTTTGAATATAGGTTCACGATATGAAGGAATCGAATTTGAGTAATCACTTGTTTAAATTTAAAAACAAAAATTGAGTAACTTTTTAATTGACGCAATTAAAAATTTACTTAAAAATTTTAAAAACAATTTAAGTAAATAATTTAAACTGTCATATTTTTTTGAATTCTCGTTTAGTTTATAGTTTTTTGTATATGAATATGAAAGTTTGTAATCGTCTTTATAAAATTTTCCTATTTTTTGAGACATAAATATGCTTGGTGAAGTTTGAAAAAAAAAAATTTTTTTTTTTTGTTGTTAAAAATTTAAAACTTTTTTAAAAAAATAAATAGGTAAATTTTGAGTAAATTTTTAATTGTGTCAATTAAAAATTTACTCATTTTTTTTTCAAACATTTAATAAATTTTTATTAAAAATTTACTCAATACTATTAAATCGTTTACTGGTGCAAAATTGAGTAATTTTTTACTCAATAGTATTAAAAATTTACTCAAAAATTTTTTTTATTTTTTTCTGTGTACAATGAGCATAGGGCCGTAAAATGCAATACCAACTTCAAAATTATAAATATATATGACAAACCTCACGAGCATCCAAGCTGTCTTTCAATAGTTGGATTGTTTTCTACAGACTGACAGACGGACATTGCGAGATCGACTTGAAATCCATCGAGGATCATGAATATATATGGGGCATTCCATGTCAAATCGGACACTTTGAATAGTTTTTTTTAGATTTTCCAAGTTCTTGACAGTTTTTAGTACCCTTTGAAAACTCCTTCGTGTAAATTTTCGTTTTTTTTTTTTATGACCCGTTCAAAAGATATCGAATTTTTAAAAATTGGTAGTTTGTTTTTTTTACTCAGACTTATTTTACTCATAACTTCTTTAATAATGATAATAATTGCAATTTTTTTTTTTTTTAATTTTTGTTTTTTTACGTACTTTTTAAAAAAAATCCAGAAATATTCTTAAAAGTGCTCTAGTATGCGAATTTTAAGTTTTTAAATTTAAATCTCATTTTTGAAAATGTATGTATGTACTCTTTGATTTTTTTTGAAATATTTTTGTGTACAACTTCTATCGATTTTACAAATTGTTTGCCCAATTGGATCGTGGGATAACGATTATTACTATTTTTAAAATTTTTTTGAAAAAATGTTATTATAATTTTCCAATCTTAAAATCATTTCTACTGCTCCAATGGTGCGTCATAGAGGGGTCATTTCCAAGACCGACTCCCATTAATTTTTATGACTTAACATTTCTTTGGAACAAACTAATGCCCTATCTCCAATTCCTAAGGGGGCTCAAACACAAAATGACATTTTTTAAAATTTGCTTCAACCGCTCTAACTGCTTTACGAACCACAATATTTTTTTAGTCCAAACATTTAATCTGAACACACCTACCCTCTATCTTTAAGAATATTTCTGGATTTTTTTTAAAAAAAGTACGTAAAAAAACATAAATTTAAAAAAAAAAAAAATTGCAATTTGGACCATTATTAAAGAAGTTATGAGTAAAAAAAGTCTGAATAAAGAAATTTTTAAAAATTCAATATCTTTTGAACGGTCATCAAAAAAAATCTGAAAATTTACACGAAGGAGTTTTCAAAGGGCACTAAAAACTGTCAAGAACTTGGAAAATCTAAAAAAAACTATTCAAAGTGTCCGATTTGACATAGAATGCTCCATATATATTCATGATCCTCGATGGATTTCAAGTCGATCTCGCAATGTCCGTCTGTCAGTCTGTAGAAAACAATCCAACTATTGAAAGACAGCTTGGATGCTCGCGAGGTTTGTCATATATACTTATAATTTTGAAGTTGGTATTGCATTTTATGGCCCTATGCTCATTGTAGGAGTAAAAAAAAAACAACTATATTTATATATATAGTACATCCTCGCTTAACGCAACTAATAGAAATTTGCACAGTTGCAATAACTGAGTCACAATTTTTTAGGGTCATATTTCTCTTTTATGATTTAAATTGAAAAAAGACAAATTTTATCCCACATTTAAATCATTTATTAAAAAAAAAATAAAAAACCCTATTAATAAATAAAAATCTAAAAAAACAAGTGCAACATGGAAATTTTGAGAATTCTTAGGCTAGCGGTAAATCCAAAACTAATTTAAAACGCAATAGTTTTAGGCAGCAGTAACATTAAGCAGCAATTTCAGTTGTTCAAAAGTTGTGAACAAAACCGTGAATTTCTTATTGGTTTCACTTTGAATTTAATGGTAAAAACACGCTGAATTATCTTTGATAAACATTAGTATGTAACAAAAATATTTAACAAAGTTCGTTCCTCACTTTTACTTTTTATCAGACAAGGGAAAAATTCAAATTTTATTTAAAATTCATAAGGTATTTGAAATAAAATTTTTGTTTCAATAAATTTCTCAAAAATATTTGAATTTTATTATTTCCAAAAATAAAATTCTCAAAAAAATAGAATTTTATTTTTTCAAAAATAAATTTTTAAACATTTTAAAAATATTTACTTGTTTTTAGAATTTTATTTAAAATTCTTTCTTGAATTTTTTGAAAAATTCAAAATTGAATTTAATCAATAATGAATTTTAATTTTTATAGTTTTTCCTTGTCTGCTATTTATCAATTGATTTTAAATTTAATAATTTTATCAATTGATGATACTTTCTCTAATAAAAAAAAAAAAATACCTTAGAATCTGAGACATTTTCTGTAGTTAAAGTGTCTAAAAATCTAGGGCATTTTTTTAATAGAAAAAATCTGAGATTCTTAGAAATTTTATCTATAGAAATTTGGTTATATAAAAATTTTTTGATAGCAAAAAGTTATAGATTCACTTTAAACCACAATTATAGATTGATTTTATTTGTTTCGATTTTTCGTTAGCGCATAAAAAAATTAAATAAAAAAACGTAATTACAATATTCAGTTTTACTTGAACGAACTACGGTGTTCTAATTAAAACAAAAGGCCGCATATTGAGGTTTTGGTGTACATCATAAATATATTTCAATGTTAACTGTTAATTTTCTTTCTCAACAACAGTTATGTTTAAAGTATTTAACGAAATATTATACAGTTTAGTAAAATCACCCCCGCCCATACCACCAAAAAAATGTACATACTTAAATTTACAAAATCAATTGTCTTATTTTAATTAACTTTAATTTTGTATTAAATTAAATACAAACAAATCGTAACTTCTAATAATATTTACAAATTTCATTACATTTGTATTAACAAATTCATTTACACTTAAAAATACACAAATCATTAAAAAAGATTTTCAATGCTGAGTTATTTATTCTTCATTCCATTTTATACAAAATAATCTAAATATTTGTCTAACAGCAGCATCCAAAAATATCGTCCAAAAGCAGAATCCAAAAATAGCGTCCAAAAGCAGAATCCAAAAGCAGCGGCCAAAGCAGAATAAACACACAAGCTAAATATATTTAGACATAAAAAAAAATAGATTTTGTTTTGCTTTTTTTGGATATACATAAAATAAAAAAAGCCTTTCGTTGTCCAAACATTCATCAGAGCTACTATTGGACAAGATAATGTGTACAGCCGGCTGCTGTTAGAAAGCTTGTTGTTGAATATTAAAGTGTGATGACTATTTTTAGATATCATTAATGAAAATTATCAAATATTTGTCTGTTTTTGGATAATATTAGCAGCTTTTTTAAACCCTGAAAAAAAGTTTGTGATTCCTCCTGTGAAGAATATACGTATTCGGTTATCTTTCTTATCTTTCGTCGTGGCTCATTCAACTTTTAGTGAGCGTGAGTTGGAAAAAAAAATAAATGAATTTTTGAATTTTTGCATAAGTGATTCATTTTTTGCTAAAGCTTGCGTGATTTGATTTTTTTTTTTCATTTCTTGCAAAAAAAAATATTTTTTAGCAATGTTATTTTTGGTAAAAAATGTGATAGCGAGAGTAGAGTTTGCATGACTCACGCGTGAGCGTAAGTCATAAGTGAGCGATTCCATTTTTGTTTGCGTGAGCGTGAGTCAAAACCCACTCACGTCTTTAAAAAATGTTTTAGTAAAACATAAAATTAAAAAAGTTTACAACTTAAGGAGTTAAGATGTGTCAAAAGCCATTTACGGTAAGAGTAAAAGTAATAAATATAAAAGCCCTAATGTCGTACCACCACAAGTTTTTAGAGTTTTTTTTGCATTTCGCAAATATTTCACATTTTTTTATAACAAAAACATGGTACCTGACGGAACTTTTGTAGATTTTTTTTTATTTTGTTCCACAAAATTCATATTTTATACACATTATTTAAAAAAATCTAAAAATATTGAAAAAAAAATAAAAAAAATCGGGATCCCGAAAATCCCGGGATTGAAAATCAGAAATCCCGAGATTCGGGATTTGCCTAATCCCGAAAATCCCGGGATTTCCGGGATCGGGATATCCCGAATGGAAGCCCTAGTGTGCACTGAACATTTGAGTCGTTTTTGCAGACTAAAATGATTTTGAAAGAAAATTGTTTTCATTTACGTCACTAAAATATAACCTTATATAAATCTACCTTGGTCCCAAGAATGCTTGAAATGTCAATTATATTATATGCTATTTCCATATACCTCGAAATCCAGAAAAAAAGGGATTTCAATGAAAATCCAAGTAAATCCCAATAATTTTTTGGATTTCAAATGTCAAGTCCCATACAAAAAAAAACTTGGATTTTTGCAAAATCGTAAAGTTCAAAGTTACACCGATTTTATATGTTTTTCGATAATAAAAATTCGGAGGACACTATTTTGTTGTTAAAATCATGAAGAAAAAAAATACATATGTTATTTAAAAAAAAAAAAAACAAAAAGGATAAAAGTTTTGCAATATTCACTTGAAACAAAACTTCAAAAGCTAAAATTTTTTACATGTCATATATCGAATACAAAAATAAAATTTTCAAAAAAGTAGTGGTATCCCCCATCTTAATTTATTTTCGGAGATATTTGAGTTTTGCGGATTTCAAGGAATTTGAATTTTTAAAAATAATTTTTAATATTTTTCACAAAATACTTAAAACAGTGCTTTTGTAACTCAAAAAAAAATATTTCTCCGCCCACAAAAAAAGAAATGTTGAACAAAAAAAACATGTTTGCACTCAAAAAAACTTTACACTTAAAAAAATTTCCTCTTATATTTTTTTTGAGTGTAAAATTTTTTCGTTGGCATAAAAAAATTTAATTTGAAAAACAGTTTAAAAACACTGAGTATTTTTGTAAAAAATATAAAAAAAAATATGGTTAAAAATTCAAACTCCTGGAAATCAACAAAACTCTAATAGCCCCAAAAACATTTTTTTTAATATTTAACTTTTATGATGTATTCACGAATGACATATCATAAGGATGGTGATGATTGACGTAAATCGGAATTTAAAGAAAATAAATTGTCATTGAAATAATGAAAAGAAAATGTAAAATAAACAAAAATAATTGAAAATTAAAATTTTATGTTTTTACATTGTCTATTTTTTTGGAAAAATTTACATGTGTATAAGAAATAATATTATTTTTAAAATCACAACCTAACTTTTTGCAAAATTAGATGAATGAAATGTGTATATCAAATTACGAGAAAGAATCAGAGGATAAAAAATATTTGGTAGAGTGCAAAAAGAATTAAATATTATATACACAAATCTTCAAAAAAAAAAACTACTCGTATGTGTCTTCATTTAAAATATTCGTGCATTCTATTGCACAGAAAATAATATCGTGATTTCTTTTTTAATTAAAAATGGATTTGATATTTAATTTAACTTCAATTAAACATTTTAATTGATTCAATTAATGTTTTAATTGAATTCTTAACTTTACTGAAAATAAAAATAAAATAAACAAACGAAACCGGTTTTATATGCTTTAGTGTTAGTAGCAAATGAAAAAATAAAATGCAAAAAACAACAAAAAAAACTTTTGAACTATTGTTTTGTATATTTTGGTGGTAGCAGCCAATGAATACATTAAAGCAACAAAAAAATTTAGTTTTATTGTTTTCTTTAAGGCGAGCGGTCGTTGCGGATAAATTGTTTTGATAATTAAATGTGTACAGTTGTGTTTTGCACATTGAAATAAAATACAATTTTTTTTTGATTCAGCTTTACTAAGGCGACAAAAATGCATGCAATAACAAGATTTATAAATAAAAATGTAATTTTAAATAGTTATTGATATTTTAAAATACTACTATAATGTTTCTATGCAAAACTATACCAAGTGTTTATATTTAATAAAGAAAATAAATTTCTTAATAATGTAAAACAAAAACATTCTATGTTTATTTATTTTTAGGCATTTTTTGAAGTTCAACTTTTAAAATTAAATTGAGTTTTGGTATTTTTTCAATTAAAAATTTTATGTGAATCAATAAATCTATATTATTGATTTTCAATTTTATATTAATTTTTTTTTATATATTTATTTAATTACAATTTTAATTGGTTTTCCATTTTATTTTCAATTAAAACTTTAATTGATTCAATTAACAATTTAATTAAGTTTTAAAACTGTTTTCAAACAAAATGAGTAATTAATATGCGCATTTTCGTGATACGTCCGAAATCAATTAATTTTTTAATTGAATCAACGAATTTCGTAATTGAAATTCATTTTTATTTTTTTCTGTGTGGGGGTTATTTAAAAAAAAAGGAGATTCTTCTTGTCCATTAATTTGCTTCTCTTTTTAAGAAACACAGGCCTAAAAGGAAGACTTAAAAAAAATTTCTTTATTTTTAAACTTAAATCATTTTCATTTCTATTTTTTTTAAACGATTTTCTTTTTCTTTATTAAGGCGCGTTTAGACGTGACTTTAAAAATTGTTGTGTCAAATCTCATTTCTTTAATACACTCGAAAAAAAAACTGTAATGTTAGCAAAAAAAGCTTGTAAACCTACAAGAAAATTTGTTGGTTTTGAACCCACAATTTTTTTGGTAAAGTTAGCAAAAATGTTTTGCCAAAAATTAGTTAACTGAAATTTTTTTATTTCGAATTAGTTCATACATTGGAAGACCCCATTGGGTTCGGACCCGATAGGTCCAGACCCTGATGGGCCTAGTTGGGTTCCTTAACAATCGTCATAGTTTTTGATCCAAAATTTGTGTCCGTTTCGCTCTACCTTGCTTAGTTTTTGAGACACGTGATTTTAGGGGACCGCGGTTTTGAGAATTAAAAAACTCGATAACTTCAAAAATATTATTCGGAGAGCTTTTGGAATTTTTGTTGTGTCGGCAATATTTACCGAGATATGATCCAAAGTTAGGATCCATTAGGGTCCACACATGTGAAGAGGACCGGCGATACTACGGAGAGCCCGAGAACCAAAAATGGCTTCCATTTTGCTTTATCTGGCTTAGTTTCCGAGATAGCGCCATTTTAAGTTTTCTTAAAAAAAAAAAATTTACAATTTATTTTTGCTAATATTAGCAAAAAAGCTTGTAAAAATTTGGCCAACTCAATTTTGAATTTAGCAAAAAAAAAAATTAGGTCAAATTTTGTTTAAAATTGCTAATGCGCTAAATAAAGTTTACAAGATATTTTTGCTAACATGCTAATCTCAACTAAAAATTTGCTAAAGGTTAGCTACTAGCATTAGCAAAAAAAAAATAGTAAATCTACTAATGTATTATTTTGAGTATACTTGTTTTTACTTACCATTTTCATCATATTATTATTTGTTTTCGCACATTTAATCAATAATTTGTAGATTGGAAACCAAATTAAAGTAAATAAAAAATATGTAATACAATTTTATTTGACATTCCAATTTTAAAAGTTACCACAGAGTTGTTTTTTACTTTAAATCTAGGGGAATTCTCTCTCGTCTAATCACGCCTTTAGAAATTATTATATTTTTAGATTAATTTTTGTCAATACTTTTTTTATTTTTCAAAATTTTGATTATTTTCTTTGAACATTTCAAATTTTTGTTTATTTTTTATAAACTTTTCGTAATGATAGAATTGATATGGCCACCATATCATAGATAGATAGAATAGATATGGCGACCAAAATTACTAATCTTACTTAACCGATTAATCGGTTAAAATAGTTCGATTAACCGGTTAGCATTATTATCTATAATCTACTATAATTCGATCCAAACACTTCATTTTTTTTAACCAACACTTACTAAAAAAAATTTAAACACTTTTATATTTCACAAACACTGAAATAAATTCAAACCCAAAGGCAAACTATGAAATTCCAACAAAATTACAGAAGCTGAAAAGCATTTTGGTAAAAAATAATTATTATTTAAAAATCACTTTTGAGAAAGATTACTCAAGCTCGAGGTCTTTCTTTACTAATTAAAGAATGGCCCGCTTATAATCTGGACGACTTATGTGCCTTATAAGTTTCGAATGAAAAGTCATATTTTTATAATTTATTTATCAAATTAAAGGAAATTTTTCCACCTTTTTTTTGGTACCGTCTGACGTCTGTACTAAAGAATATTTAACCTACAAACTTGAAACCTGTACCAAAAAAAAGTGGACAAATTTCCTTTAATTTGATACATAAATTATAAAAATGTGACTTTTGATTCAAAAGTTATAAGGCACATAAGTCGTCCAGATTATAACCGGGCCATTCTTTAATACGATGATATTGTCAAAGTAACAGTTTTCAATAAACTATGTATAAAGTTTGTTTTAAATTGATTGGTACGGTCATTTTTCAAGACTTACTCGACACGTGTATTTAGCAAATTGACAATCGTTATTGGCAAAACATAAAGTGTTATATTCGTATATTAATACGGGGGCCCCCGTAAGCTAGTTGGTAGCGTGCTAGCCTTTGAACGTGGGGGTCGTGGGTTCGATTTCCACCAGAACCCTTGGTTGTTTTGCTACAACGAGACGACGGTCATTGTTACCAGATCTCGGTTAGGTTGAAATTATTAAAAATGAGTTGTAAATAAATAGAAAGTATAAATCATAGATGGGACTAATTAATTAAAGGGACCAATTAATTGATGGTTTAATTACCATTTAATTGATGTCAATGGTAATGAAATTTTTTTCATTACCGTTGGTTGTATCAATTGTACCAATTAAATTACTTATCAATTTTATTACTAATGAAAATTAAAAAAAAAATAATTTCCATTGGTATGCCATCACTTAAAAAAAATAATTACCATTAGTAAAAGTCGTCACAATTTTGTCAAAATCGTTAATATTTGGAAATATCTGTTGTTTTTTGTTATATGGTGTTTTAGTTTTTCACATTTTATAAAGCAAACACACGTTGATTGCCTTTGTATAACATAATATTTGAAATTTTTATTTGCGTTTTGTTTTTTGTCTTTGACATTTTCATATTTTTTTTGTAAAAACATACTTTGATGTTTAAATTTTTAACTTTTCAAAAAAAACAAAAAATGTGCAAACCAATGGTTTTGAAACTAATTATAATTGGTGTTTTTTAACAATTGGTGCATTTCATTACAATTAGTAATTATTTTTTCAATTAAAAAAAATTAATTACCATTAAATGGTAATGAAAATTTTTTCATTACCATTGATATCAACCAATGGTAATTAAATTTCAATGGTAATGAAAAATTCCCATCTATGGTATAAATAAAAATAATTGATCATATCGCTCCTTTACTTGTATAGTGTCATAACTCAAAATATTTGATTTTGCAGAAAACACGTTTAAAGTTTACTATTGAAATTGGTTTTTAATTGAAAAAGGCCGGTACATAGAAAATGTAATAATTGCGTGTACTCTTCTCAAACGGTGAGTTTAAAAGATATTAATACGAATTTTTGACACAATATAAAGCATGATATAACGAATAATTCTGCATCATTAACTCAAAAAACGCATTTTTTGAGTTATGACACTATACAAGTAAAGGAGCGATATGATCAAAACTATTATTATTTAAAAGAAATTATTATAAGTGCAAAATCAAAAATATTAAGTTTTTATTATTTTTTGCGATTAATCGGTTAATCGCCCATTTTTCCGATTAATCGACCCAAATAACCGATTAATCAATTTGCGTCATTTTTGAAATAATGCCCTAACCGGTTAACCGGCGGGGTCAAATAATTGGAAACACTAGTAATTTTGGAAGTTTTATTTAATAAAATTTTCAGAAATTTGAAAATACTCATTCGAAGTTTATCACCAAACTTAGCATAACACATTAATTTTTTAACCGATTTTTATATTTTTTAATGTTTTGGAAAGCTACTTTTCCCTAATTTTTTAAAAGAAAATGAAAATTTGTTGAAAAAAGCCTGATTTTTAAGTGAAAGGACAGTAGATCAGCCAATTTTAAACCGATTCTCAATCTTTTTGTACAAAAATAAAAAAATATTTTAAAAACTAACGATCAACTTAGAGAAAATCTGTTGTTAAAAAACATAGTAATTGTTTTTTAAATTTTAATTTTAGAATTTCGGGTTTTCTACACATTTGCTTATAAAAAAAAATACTAAACAAAGAGATCGAGGTATATATAAGTATTTCCGTACTTATGGACTCCGAACAAATCAAACTTTTTTTATTTTTTTTTTGTACCACTCTACTGCGGATTAAGTTAATTACGATAATGTCAATAATAATGAAAACGATAACAAAAACTATTACGATTATGATTACGGTAATGCTAATTATAATTCTAATAAAGATAATTATAAAGATAACAACTTCAATAATTTAAAAGAATTATAACGGTATTGAAAATGATAACGATTATGAATATGATGATATTAAAGCCGCATTCACAATGTTGGAGTACTCCAATCTGTGAAAAAATTTTTATATTTCCCTTTTGCACTTTCATAGAGTGCAGAGTCAAACATGCTCTACTCTGGAGTTAACAGAGAAAAAATACACCTCTGAAATTGGCAATTCTATTAATGTCATTTAGAAAAAAAAAATAAAAAAAACAAAACAAATACTTATGTAGAATTTTCATGATATTTGACTTGAAATTTGAAACTTAATTGACTTGAAATTTGAAACGAAGCCTATTGAAATTGGAGAAAATCGGTTTATATTAAGACCTAGCCCCCATACAAACGCCCCCATTGGATTCGGCTTAAATGACTCTAATAACAGTATCATTATAGGTATCGCTTTGAAATTTAGCTGGTAATCAAATTTTGTATGCACGAATCACCATTTCAAATTTCGAAGTAATCGGATCAGTCCTTCTGGTAGTCCCCATACAAACCGCCCTCCCGATATTCACATAATTCCCACAAAATTCATAAAAATGGAAATATATGATAAAAATTTCATTTTTAGGTGTTAAACGTGTACTTTAGTAACCTTATAAAATCGGAATATAATTGGACCATTTTTGGACTTAGTCCCCCATATAAAAATTTCGACCGATATTCAGTTAAATCTAAAATTTGATATGTGTGTGTTTTCTACACTAAATAAATATCTAACAAAAGACAGATCCAATTGGTCTATGTTTGGACCTGGGATCCATTTTTCGGAAAACACTGGTGTAGGGTATCATATGGTTGGTCTTGACCGACTATAACTTTCTTACTTGTTTTTTCTGAATTTGAAAATATTCAGAGACACTATGAATTGAGTAATAAGCAACATTTCACAAATCAAATAAAAGAACAGTGGTTTGAATATGTTTAAAGATGCTTAAACTGAAATTAAAAAGATATCTCACTTTACTTTTTACACAAATTTTGTTAGTGTTTTGTTTTAAATTATTTATTGTCTCTTAAGCATTTTTCTTAGACTAAAATTTGTTTTTACTAACCATATTTTTATTATTGATTACTTTTGATGCGTCATTATTAAAATTGTTTAAAACTCATTTTCAAAATGTTTATAATTAAAATGATGATTTTAACATGGCAGTACCATGAAATTAAAAGGAGTTCTTGAAAATTTAATTCAAAATTTTAAAATTGAAACTGAAACATATTAAATTTTAAAAAATTGAACTCCATAATTAATTTTTTTTTTTTTCTAAATTTGAGGTTTTTAAAAAAGGGAGCAGAAAATTTTTAATTTGGCCACGATTTTTTCCCTTAGTGTTGTGTAAAAACAAAAAAAAAATACCTGAAGAAAACTTTAGACGCTGACATAACAGAAAACATTTTAGAAAATTTTTATTTAAAACATTTTTTGTATTTTAGATAAAATAATCTTTCTCGATCATTTTTTTGTAATTTTTTAAAGGGATTTGAATATTCTAGAAGTGGAAATCCAACACGTAATGTTTTGGAACAGTGTTTGGCTTCGTTGGATAACGCCCAGTATGGATTGACATTTTCATCTGGTTTAGGGGCATCTACGGCTGTTTTAACGATGCTTTCTAATGGGGACCATATGATAGTCGGTGACGATGTTTATGGTGGAACAAACCGTTTAATAAGGTAACTTGAAATCCTTAGTAAAAAAGTGGTTATCTTTTACATAAAATTACATCTAATTACACAGTGATATCGAACTTTCTGAAAAGGAATGGGATGAAACCAAAAGCAAATGAAAGTTGACATTTTACTAAACAAAACCCTTAAGGCTTTTTTTTAGTTCAGCGATAGATTTTTTTCTCACGTGAAGAAGGTCGTTTAGGTTTCCTTATTTCACTAATTTTGCTTAGATTCTTTTAAAAACTTTTACTTTTCTTTGATTTCATTTATTTAAAATACTGTAACTTTTCTTTTCAAAATTCTACTTTAACATTTTCAAACGTGACTTTGATTTTAATATTTTTTTATTCGAAATATTGTTTAAAATTTGTATAAAAGGAAAATCATTTCGGGGCGGTGGTATGAAAACCATACCACTTATTCATTATTTTTTTATAAATTTGGTACGCACTAGTTTTATTTAAATATCGATTAAATATGTAATTTTGAGCTAATATTATTTAAAAAAAATTATATCAAGTGAGAGAATGAAATATTAAGAGATGTTTTGTATTGGCAAAAAAAGTGCGGCAGTGAAGTGGCAAAAGTGTTTCCCAAAATTTATCAATTGTCGTCCACAAAACTGTGTGATACTTTATTATTAAAATTTTTTTGCTTAAAATTTGAATTAACTATATTTTAAAATATGTTTTAGGACCAAAATAAATCATGTTTCACTGAATTTTATAAATAAAATCAAGCTTTTATGCGTGGTGGTATGATTATCATAACACATCCTTTCGAAGAATCCTTGAAGGACAAAATTTTTTTGAATGCATTTTTTTCATTAAATTACCATAATTAATAATATAAAATAAAAATTTTGTTAGGTTTTTAACGATTTCATGTAGTGCTCCGTAAAGGGTTAAGCAATTATTATTATAATTATAATAAAAGTTCACCAACTTCAAACGCGTGTAAAATTTCATCCCACTCCGATTTTGGTTGTTGCTTTATACGGCGTTCACACTTGCTGTTTTGAAGTGTTCAAGAGTGAGATGTTTAAAAAGTCTTTGTTCTGTGTCCATTACGTTTTTATTCTGCTACTGGTGTTTTGTTGAACAACTTGTTTAAGGTCGCTAGTGTGAACTCCATATTATGTTAAGTATTATATATAATAACTATACATTTAATGATATCAGATAATAAATAAAACTTAAAGCCAGTGTGAAATTCATGATTTTTATATGGAGTTTGACAGATTTTTACGTGAAAATTACTTATAGGCCATTTACATATGCCTCGAAATCCAAAAAAAATGGGATTTCAATGAAAATCCAAGTAAATCCAATTACTTTTTTGGATTTCAAATGTCAAATCCCATACAAAAAAAAACTTGGATTTTGGGAAAATCGTAAAATCGCAATTTAAAATCCAAAAAATTTCTACTACTTAATTGTACAACTATGGGTTTTCCCAAAATAATCATCCCTAATGCTTTTTTTACAACGCTGCACACGATTTTTTATCAGCTGTTGTTGTTTTTTATAAAGTAAAAAAACAATTAAAATTTATTTTTTTAAAACTATTAAAAGATTAATAAAAACAATGTTTCCTTTAAAATTTACCATTGCAAATGGTAAACGCACAATTTAGTTGACCAATTTGGTCTTCCTAACAAAGAAAAACACTCAATGGTGGCGGCCCCAAACTTGGCAAAAATGTTAATTTTCTTGCATTTAAAGAAGCAGCTCTTCATAAAAACACATTTTTTGATATTGTGGTCCCAACATATACTAGTGGGATTGAAAATATTGGCTCCGGCAAAGAAAAATCATTGTTTTTAGAAATATTTATAAAATTGGGTAATTTTCCAACTAACAACCCTGTACACAAATCAAAAGAAAATACAGAGTTAGTACAAACAAAATCCCGCTAAATGTCAAAAAAGCATATGTAAACGGTATTGATTTTAATTGGATTTGAAATCCAAATTTATGTGGATTTCGGGCTATATGTAAATAGCATATTAGATTAAACACGTCCAAATTCATAAAAAATTAAAGCGTTTAATAACTGGTTTATTATAATCAAACTTCCATACAAAATACAATTATAGTATAATGTTACTATAATGGTGCTCAAATCATTTGCTTTTGGCTGATAAACGGTGCAAACTGGATAAACTAGGAATATTTGCAAAGTGTGCAAACTCACAACAACAAATTATATGGGTTTGACATTTAATTTGCACATGGATTTCTGTGGCAAAAACCCATAACAACATAAGTCGAGTTATGTCCAAAACGAACTCCACAACTCATTTTTTTTTTTAAGGAAAAATAAAAATCGTAAGAGCATATCTGAGTTCTGTTTTTATTCCTTATTTTAAAATCAGCAATCGTTGAAGACGCTAAAATGTATTTTACTTGGATACATAACTGCATATCTCGACATATGCTTGGATTAAAGTGTAATTTTGCAAAACGCAATTACAATATCAATGGTTTTACCCTATATCTGTCCTAATATATATCAAGTTTTAAAGTAGCAAAGATTGTGTCGATAATAATGCTTGAGATATTTACATGCCCAAAATGTTACAAATTTTAAACCCAAATTTGGTATTTGAAATTAAAACTTAAAAATGCTCTCCTGAAAAGTAGTATAAAAACACTTAAGCACTCAAAAAATTATGTTAGTAAAATCAACTGAAAATGTAAGTTAAAATAACGACTTTGTAAGTTATTTTGGGGTCAACTACTTTTTTAGTTAAATCAACTAACAATGTTAGTTATTTTAACTGACAAAAAACAACAGAATTATGCAGTAAAAACTACTTACATTTGTAGTCAAAACAACTAACATGTAGTAAAATAAAATAATCTATATATATTTTTTTTTTCAAAGAATTTTTCAGAAAAAAAATTAAAGATCAATTTTTTTTTTTAAAGTTGTGAAAAATTAAAAAAACGAAAATTTATTTTTATTTTTTGGAGAAAAACTTTGAAAATTTTTCAGAGAAAACAAAAATAAAATTAACTATTGTCAATAACTGTTACATTACAGTACTGTTTTGTTAGTTATTCAAAAAAACGACTTAAAATAACTAACAGAAATAGTTATTCGATATTTTTTATACAAAAACAACTGACTTTGTAGTTGAAAACAACTAACTACTGCAAATATACAAACAACTAACATGTAGTAACCTACGTAATTTTCTGAGTGTGCACTTATTCTTTAAGATTTATCCTCACGAATTTATTCATATCCTCACAAAAAACTTGCACATGCAAATAAAATATATATGTGAGGAAAAAAACAAACAGAGTTGCATTTAATTTGACATTTGAACAATCATAAAAATATTTTTAATGACAATGTGGTGTTTGCTTAAAAAAAATAATTAAATCAATCAGCTAAATAAGAAAAATGTTTTTTTAAATAAAAAAAAAAATAAAATGATAGTAAGCAATGCAATGAAAATTGTTTTGTCTTCTTCTTAACTCTTGGGTGGATTTGTGCGTGCAAAAAAATAAAATTTGTCTCAGTTTTCAATTAAATAAAACTGGGACGCTCACAACATGTAAAAATATTTTTTTTTATCTGCATAATCTGAAAATTACATGCAAATGACGTGAAAACCACTTATATTTGTATCACATTCATAATGGGACATAACAACTTCTTAATGTGATTTAGATTAAAGAAGTCTACATTTTGTATGGTAAATCTAGGGTTGCCAGACGTCCCGAATTTGCGGGATTGTCCGGCTTTTCGTAACCGATTCCCGCGTCCCGCGCGGGATTCCATATTCCCGCTTTTTTGCATTTTTTTTAAAACAACTATTTTTTACTTTAAAAGCCTAAGTTTTTAAGAGGCTTGTTTGTAAGCTTTTGTAAAATTTGTTTTTCCTTGTCGCCCAAATGATGTGGATTTAGAACCTTTTTAAGGAAAAAATAAAGGCCTATTCATACCTGAGATGAAATCTCATTCGAACGAGATTTCGATCATATGGTCTGCATCATTTTATACACAACCATATAATCGAAATCTTGTTCTAACGAGATTTCACCTCAGGTGTGTGTAACAAAAAAAAGTTTGTTTGAAAAAAAAAAATGTTCAAAAAATAAACGCTAAAAGTTGCACAATATAGAGTACATTCCGGAAAAAAATTTATAAAATTTCCATGGAGTAATTCTGGTCCAGCGTTGTATCTTCAAAATAAAAATGTGTGTACTAAAATAATAATTCTGGCAACCCTAGGTAAATCCTAATCCAAGTAATAGGAACACAGAAATATTTTTTTTATTTTTGTTATAAAATCTCAGAATTTTTAAGCTGAATTCACAATGACGGAGAACTCTGTGCCAGAGAGTGTATTTTGTTCCTTTCTCTTTCGCACTTACACATTTTTTGTATGATGTCTTCTCTATTTTTAGAGATGGTACTCTGCAGTACAGAGTACTACGACATTGTGTCGAAGCCTTTAAGAAATTATTAAAAACTGTTACTAATATGTTTTTTTTTTATTTTTTACAGACAAATTGCCTCTAGATTGGGTATAGAGGCAACTTTTGCCGACCCCACTAATTTGGAGGAATTCAAAGCAGCAATTAAACCAAATACTAAGGTAAACGCCTATTAGCTCGTAAATTAAAAATCGTGTTTTTTAACGACTTCAAAAATGTCATATTATAGTAAATTCACCTTAGCCTCGAAACCTCGTTGAAAATACGTACAGTCAAACTCGGTTATAACGAACTCGGTTATAACGAATTCTCGGTTATAACGAACTAATTCTAAAGTCCCGACGTTTTAACATCAATTTTCACACAAAATACTTCTTTTATAACGAACTCGGTTATAACGAATCCTCGGTTAAAACGAACTGCTTATTATGGTCCCTCGACCACAATTTCATGTATATTTACCTTTTTATAACGAACTCCCGTAAATATTTTTTAATGTGTGGCAATCATGTTTATTAAACTAACAAAAGGTTGGAATTTTTTATGTTTATAAAACAATTTTCATAGAATTTATTTATATTTTTATTGATTTCTTCTCAATAAGTTGATTATTTTCTAAAAAACATAAAATAAAACAAAATTTGATCTATTTTTTTGGAAATAAAACTAGGATGATAAAAAATATACCCCGCTTATAGCGAACTTCGCTTATAACGAACTATTTTTACTGGTCCCTCGGAGTTCGTTATAACCGGGTTCGACTGTATTTTCATTTTGAAAACTTAAGCCTGAATTACTTTAAACGTGCATGAAACGTAGACTTTAAACAGTAATTAAAAGTAGTACAGAACATTTTTATTTATGTTTTGTTTGTGTCCAACGCATTGTATTTTTTGTCACATCAAAACGTAGAGAAATTCTGTTGAAAATTGAATTTCTCTACACACAAAAAAAAATTCAATTTTAATAAAAAAATTGACGAATTCAATAAATAAATAAATTAACTAAAAAAGCCGCGATGTTTTTTATACATCTGTTTTGTTGTTACTATACACACACACATAGTAACACACAATTTGTATTTTTATTTGATTCTATTCTTGTGAGCATGTGATGGAATTTAGTAAACATAATTATAATAGCACTTTGGTGTTGTACTAGGTTAAGCGGTTGGTAAACCAAGCAATGTACTTTTTTTTGAGTCGTTGGTTCAAACCCCCCTCCGGACACAATTTTTTTATTTTTTTTTTTTAATTATTATTTTATGGATTTTTTCTAAAAATTAATATTATTTTCCTTTATTTGAAATAGTTAAAAATTTTTTTTTTTTTAATTTCAATAAATTTTTTTATTGGTTCAATGAAAAATTTTATTGAACATATTTTTATTTTTAATAAATGTGCTTATTAAAATTTTCTTTAATATTTTTTTTTTCTGTGTACGTTACAACGTGACAAAAAATACAATGCGATAGACAAAACAAAACATAAATAAAAATGTTCTGTACGTTTTTACTTACCGAATTTTGTTAAAGAGTCTACGTTTCATGCACGTTTAAAGTAATGCAGGCTTTAACCGTTCACACCCGAAATTTTTGACACTTATCACGTTTTCAAAATTCACCGAAGAAAATTTGAAATCAAACCGGCATTAAACGCACACAATTAATTAAATTACGCGTTTATTTAAAATATTTTATATTTTTTGAAGAGGAGAAAGCATACTCATTTGCAGAACATTTAAGAACTGTATTTGAGCCAAACTTGGCAGAAAATGATTTTACACTCATAGATCCGCCTCTGCATTTGAATCACAACTTAAGTAATTCATGGTTTGACGCCCAAGATGTTGAGACAGTTATACGTACGCAGCTCAGCCCAAAGAAAGCGCCTGGGTATGACTTAGTCACACCAAACATGATAAAAAACCTACCATTTATAGCGGTTGAAGTTCTAACGAAAATATTTAATGCGATCTTGCAAAAAGGTTACTTTCCGGACATATGGAAAATTTCTCAAATCAAAATGATTCCCAAGCTTGGAAAAGATTTAACTTCGTCATACAGACCTATAAGTTTACTTCCGTGCCTATCAAAGCTGTTTGGAAAGGTTTTTCTTCAAAAGATTCTTCCAATTATCGAAAGTTCAAACAGTATTCCAGCTCATCAGTTCGGCTTTCGTGAAAAGCATGGAACCATACAGCAAGTGAACCGCGAGATTAGGAAAGATTTTGAAGAAAAAAAATATTGTTCTGCCGTTTTTCTGGATGTCGCTCAGGCTTTCGATAAAGTATGGCACGAGGGTCTTTTATATAAAATAAAATATCACCTGCCAACTATTACACACAAACTTCTAGAGTCTTACCTTCTTAATCGCTACTTCAGGGTGAAATATCAAGAAACTACAACTTCTGATTATAAAGGTATTCCTCAAGGAAGTGTTCTCGGCCCTGTTCTTTATCTTATATTTACGTCAGACTTGCCGATATCTGAACATATTACAACATCATCGTTTGCGGATGACACTGCTTTAATAAGCACTCACTCAGACCCTTATGTTGCCTCCTTGAGACTTAACAACCATCTTACAGCTGTGGAGACGTGGTTCAAGAACTGGCGAATTAAAGTAAATGAACTTAAGAGCAAGCACGTTACGTTTACACTTAGAATGGGGTCTTGTTCCCCTGTCTCATTAAATGGTGTGATTATCCCACAGTCTGAGGCTGTTACATACCTTGGTATTCACTTGGACAGACGTCTTACATGGCGAAAACACTTAGAAGCCAAGAGGCTTCATATGAAGCTAAAAGCCTGCCAATTACATTGGCTAATTAATAAGCATTCAAAGCTAAGCCTTGACTCTAAAGTCATCCTGTATAATTGTATTATAAAACCAATATGGACTTATGGTATCCAACTGTGGGGTACAGCCAGTATGTCTAATATTGAGCTTATACAGAGGGCACAATCCAAAATTCTGAGGATCATTACGGGAGCTCCCTGGTACGTCAGAAATATCAACATTCACCAGGACTTAAATATTCCGTTTGTAAGAGAAGAGTTTATGGACATCAGAACGAAATACGTTGAAAAGCTCAGGAACCACCCAAATACATTGGCGAGAGCCCTTACTCGAACCCAAACGCACACCAGACTGCAACGTGCGGACTTACCGCCCATTTAATTTAGAGGCCTGTTCTACAAAATGGCTCCTAGGGAGTAACTAGTATTTAAGTTAGTTTTGTAAGATTTATACACTTAGGCCTTTATTCATAATACTTAAAGTGTACTTAAAGTAGGTTTATTTGACAAATATTAATGCAATATCAGTCAAATAAACCTACATTAGATTTAATTTACTCATTATGAATAGCCCAGTTATTGTTACGCCAAGAATGGGCAGATTCAATAATCCAGATAATAAAGTATTAACAAAAAAAAAAAAATATTTTTTTTTATTTAAGCTATTTTTTATGAAAATATTTAAATATTTTTTTTTTTGGCACTTTCTTTAATTTTTTTTTCTTTTATTATAACAGTTGCAAAAAATCGTAGAACTATGAAATTTTCTTTCGTTGAAACCTTTTCAAATTTTTATGGGAAAATACGTATTTTCAAATGAGGTTTGGCACGAAAACTCGTTATACGCAGTTTCGATGCCAATGTGAATGCACTATAAGGCCGGATTACTCAATGCTCCGTTATAAATTTTACTTTTTCATTCAAATTTTGACATAACCTTCCGTTAGCAGCTAACCGGAGATTGAGTAATCCACCCTAAGTATAAAAGAGAGCATAAAACGAGTTGTTTTATAAAACAGTTTTGTAAATAATGTAATTTTTTAAGCGAACTAAATTTTAATACATAATTTTACTAATTTTTATTTAGTTAGTATGGGTTGAAACACCAACAAATCCGTTGACAAAGGTATCGGATATTCAAGCCCTTGGCGAATTAATTCATAAGGCCGGAGATATTATATTTGCTGTTGATAACACATTCTTGACTTCCTATTTCCAACGACCCTTGGAATTGGGCGCGGATTTGGTCTGTTACTCGTTAACAAAATATATGAACGGGCATACAGACGTTGTTATGGGAGCAGTAACTATGAATTCTGATGATTTATATCAACGATTAAAGTTTCTTCAAAATGGTAATGTGTGTTTTTGTACGATTTATAATGCCTAGTTAGATAAATAGCAAAATAATGTCAATTAACATTTCATGTGTTCAATTTTGTCTTAAGCCGCATTTGCAACGTTGGAGTACTCCAATCTGTGAAACATTTGACTATCCTTTTTCAATTCACCCCAAAGTAAAACATGTACTCTGGAGTTACCAATCTTCGGTAACAGATCCTATGTCACTGTTAACATAGAAAAAAACACCTCTGAATGTGACATCTCTAAAAATGTCATACAAAACAAACAAAATATGTGTTTATTAAAAAAAAGAAATGTTGAAAAGTTTAAACAAATTATGTAAGTAAGGGCCTATTCACACCTGAGGTTAAATCTCGTTCGAACGAGATTTCACCTCAGGTGTTAATTGGGTATAAAATCAACTCAATATGACAGTTGAAACTTAATAAGTTGTGGAGTCAACTACATTTTCAGTTAAAACAACTAACGAATGTAGTTGTTTTAAAGAAGCAACAAAAAATGGTATTCTTAAAAAATCTATTATATATTTAGGCTCTTATTCATAATACTTATAGTAGACTTAATGTAGGTTTATTTGACAATTATTCCTGCAATATCTGTCAAATAAACCTATATAATACCCCTTCCCCACTCCATAGCACTCATTACTACGCCCTATAGGGGATTTAGTTTTGAAATTTACCTTCATAATTATTTTAGTCTACATCCTAAGTTTTATTAATAATTTTAAAATTAAATCCCCTATAGGGCGGGGTAATGGGTGCGAGGGAGTGAGGAAGGGGTATTATACAATTTTTTTAAGTCATAGTCGGTCTTAGCGGTCCAAAAAACTTAGAAATCCATATACACAGTAAAAAGTTTTGGGTTAATTTTAATTCCTAGCTGGTGTGTATATATAACAATGCCAAAAATAATTTAATTTATTCCATAAAAAGTTTACTTTTAAAGAGATAAAAAGAGAGTGAGAGAATGGATTTTGAATTTATTTTTGGGTGTTATAATAAAACCAAAATATGGAAATAATTTTACACCTAAACAGGTGTTTATTTGAACAAGGCAGGACTTAAATTTCTCCAAAAATAAATAAAACAAATGCAAGGTTATGTTTTTAATATTTTTGTGTATTGAATACAAATACAGACCAAATACATGAATAAAGTTAAAATCCAGAGGACTGTTGATTTGTCACCCAAACTCAGCACAACTCTGCATAAAACAAACTGCTACTGCTTCTATATTAAGAAATTATTCCTGGGGGTAGGCACCGTCGTGATCTAAAAATTCCATCTCTCTGCCTTCTACTTCAAGATTCAGCTGGCCTAAAAGTAAAATTAACCAAAAATCAATTAAAATGATTGATAAACGTTTGTAGTCAATACTTACATGATATTTATATTTCGGTCGGAGTAAAATCTTCACTTTCTGGATCACAAATTTTGATAATATAAAGATTTTACTTTTGTGTACATTGCTAACCTCTTTTCTCACTTTCATTGAATTAATAAGCATTTTTTGTTCACTCAATATGACAGCTGTTTTTAATTCCTTGTTAAGTGTTTATCTTAAACTTGATGAAATACAATTTTTTGATGACGTTTGACGTTTATTTTTTATAAGTTTTTCAAGAGAGAAATTTAATTATTTTTTGGCATCAAAATAAAACTAAAAAAAATGACATAAAGATAATCAAATTTTTAATCCCTATGTGGTTTACCATATAACACATTTCGGATTTAACTTTGAGTTTAATTCCAAAGTAGTTTAAAATGTGCTCCGCTAGGTTTTAAATATAACCCAAAACTTTTTACTGTGTACATCTTGATTTTTTTGTCGTCATTTTAGGGTTTAGCTGCCAAAAAAAACATAAAAGTACACATTAATTTTATGTTTGTATAAGAATTAAAATTCAATCCTCCGGAGGGTTGTAGGGGGCGGTAGGGGAACAACTGGCAATTGAAATGATTTTTTATGGGCATATTCGGATTCAGCGGCCCCAAAAACCTAGATATTACTGGGTCTGGGCACTTTTTTATTTTTGTGTGCCCGCGTAATTATGTCAACAAAATACGCCTATTTTCTTTCTAAAGATATAGAATATCCATCATCCTATGAACTTGTCGTTTTTTGATCAGTACACGTGAACAAAAGTCAGTACATGTACTGGCCAGATCAGTACGTATTGTCAGCCTATGTAAAATGTATAAAAGAAGTGCATACTTTCAGGCTTAAAGGAAAAAATTATATGCCGTATGATTTTCAACATTTTAAGAAATGTTTCTAAAAATCATTTGACTCATTTGTATAAGAAAGCATTTTTGTTCTTTTTTATTAGAAAAAATGTTTTAAGCTTTTTAAAGTAAAATATATAATTTTAATTTGTGCCTTAATATATGCATTTAAAAAATCTTGTTTTTTTCAATTAATTTCTAAAATAATATTGAAAATCTTATCTCATAATTTTTAAAGAGTGTAAAGTATTGTAATAATCAATTTTTTCTTTTTGTTTAACAGCTCTTGGCATTGTTCCTTCCCCTTTTGATTGCTATCAAGTAAATAGGTCACTTAAAACGCTTGCACTGCGTATGGAACAACATCAAAGTAACGCAATTGCAGTCGCAAAATTTTTGGAAAGTCATGACTTTGTAGAAAAGGTGTTGCATCCAGGACTACCATCACATCCCCATCATGCAATAGCATTAAAACAAACATATGGCTACAGCGGAGTATTCTCTTTTTATCTCAAAGGCAATATAAACAATTCAAATGCATTCCTAAAGGCTCTTAAAGTGTTTACATTGGCCGAAAGTCTTGGAGGATATGAGAGTTTAGCAGAATTACCGTAAGTAACGTAAAGACTAATAGGGCTTTTACATTAATATTAGTAAAAAACATTTCCGGTTCTCGGTATTCCCGGGAATACCGGTATTCCCGGTTTTGGTACCGGTTTCCCGGTTCTAGATATATTCCCGGGAATACCGGTATTCCCGGTTCTGATTAAGGAACCGATTCTCAAAAAACAAAAATATACTATACCATAAGATATTTAAATTACACCATTTAATCAGTATTTCACAAATATTTAGTTGTTTTTATAAAATTATTTTAAAATCATGTGATTATTTTTTTTTTCTTAAATTCATAAAAAAAATTTAAATGGTGTTTTGAATTTTTTTGGTAAAAGCGAAGAAAAAGTTTTAATTGTACAAAATTTTACAAATTATACGTACCGGTAGTCCCGGGAATACCGGTAATACCGTCAGAACCGGAACCGGGAATACCGGTATTCCCGGGAAACCGGGAATAATTCAAGAACCGGGAAACCGGTAGCATTTCCCGGTAATACCGAGAACCGGTATTCCCGGTACTACGGTACTGACCGTAGGCACTAATTAATATACTTCGTGTGAATCATTGAGCGTGTTCAGCAGAGAAACCTGCTACTCAACAGTTGAGATGTAGCATGTTTTGATTAGTTGACTCTGCTGAACGCATTTTTTTATGAATGTTTTAAAA
This sequence comes from Pegoplata infirma, assembly GCA_963921195.1. NCBI lineage: Eukaryota > Metazoa > Arthropoda > Insecta > Diptera > Anthomyiidae > Pegoplata > Pegoplata infirma. Next base: position 173,656,973 of record OY992540.1, read on the forward strand.
TATTGGAATAAATTATAATTTTTTTTTTATTTTCATTTATTTTTTCTGTGGAAAATACTTTTTTATTATTTTTTTGTTTATTTCCTTGAATAACGTCAAAAAAAAAAAAATAATTTCAATAAAACAGCTTATAAACTTGTAATTTTTCGTAGTCTGGAGACCTTTTACTTTCAACGGCTGTATCTCTGCAACTATTGCTCCGATTTTGTCAAAATAACAAAAAAATAAAAGATTGAGACTTTATCTTTCCTCTGGAACCAAATGTGAGACAATCGGGCTGGTACTTACAGAGATATATGCATTTATGCAAAGTTTTTTTTTTTCATTTTTATGAGAAACCCATTATTTAAGGTTTTTTGGAGACCCTCATTTTTAAATTGCTATAACTCGGTAAATAATGATGCGATTTTGACTCTATAAAAACTAGAATGCATAAGTATATTAGCTTTATCATGACAGAAAAAAATTAAGACTATCAGACTAGTATTAACAGATGTTTATCCATTCATATCAAAAATATTTTCGGGTTACTTGTAATAACTTGAAATGGCTATATCAAGGTTACCATTCTATCGTTTTCTAATGCCTTTGCACGAATTTAAATCTTTTTCAATAAAGTTTAAATAGAATATAAGAGATTGCTCGATTTTAAATTTTTAAAAAAATTTATTTTTTCAAAAATGATAAACTTGTAATTTTTCGTAGTCTGGAGACCTTTTACTTTCAACGGCTGTATCTCTGCAACTATTGCTCCGATTTTGTCAAAATAACAAAAAAATAAAAGATTGAGACTTTATCTTTCCTCTGGAACCAAATGTGAGACAATCGGGCTGGTACTTACAGAGATATATGCATTTATGCAAAGTTTTTTTTTCATTTTTATGAGAAACCCATTATTTAAGGTTTTTTGGAGACCCTCATTTTTAAATTGTTATAACTCGGTAAATAATGATCCGATTTTGTCTCTATAAAAACTAGAAGGCATAAGTATATTAGCTTTATCATGACAGAAAAAAATTAAGACTATCGGACTAGTATTAACAGATATTTATGCATTCATATCAAAAATATTTTCGGGTTACTTGTAATAACTTGAAATGGCTATATCAAGGTTACCATTCTATCGTTTTCTAATGCCTTTGCACGAATTTAAATCTTTTTCAATAAAGTTTAAATAGAATAAAAGAGATTGCTCGATTTTAAATTTAAAAAAAAAAAATATTTTTTCAAAAATTTTTGTTTACGTTATTCAAGGAAATAAAAAAAACATAAAAAGTAGTTTTAACTAAAAAAGTAAATGAAAACCGAAAAAAAAATATTTTTTTTTTCAATGTTTTAAAACATTCATAAAAAATGCGTTTAGCTATAGAGGAATAAAGTAAAGAGATTGTAAATCTCTTTACTCTCTTTTTTTCTCTCACGCGAAATCTGTCTGGGATCAAGTAAAATTTTTGGTTTTTTAAAGTCATGAAATTTGTACTACATATATATGCACTTTAATATTTTTTATTTAATTATATTGAATCATTAACATTTTAAGCCACGAATACCCCCTGGTTTAGCAGAGTCAACTTATCAAAACATGCTATATCTCAACTGTTGAGTAGCAGGTTTTTCTGCTGAACGCTATTGATTTTTTCATATAAAATGCTCAAATCGAGTTCATTGAATCATTATTCCATACAAATTCTATCATTGCCCAACTATGCACTATAGGAAATTTTACCCTCAGAAAATTATGTAAGTTACTACATGTTAGTTGTTTGTATATTTTACAGTAGTAAGTTGTTTTCAACTACAAAGTCAGTTGTTTTTGTATGAAAAATATCAAACAACTATTTCTGTTAGTTATTTTAAGTAGTTTTTTTTAAATAACTAACAAAAAAGTACTGTGATGTAGTAACAGTTATTTAAAGTAGTTAATTTTATTTTTTATCTCTGAAAAATTTTCAAAGTTTTTTTTTTTCAAAAAATAAAAATAAATTTTCGTTTTTTTTTATTTTCCACATCTTTTTTTTTTTAAAAAAAAAAAACTTTGAAAAAATTTGGTCTTCAAATTTTTTTCTGAAAAATTTTTTGGAAACAAAAAAAATATTTATTGATTATTTTATTTTTACTACATTTTAGTTGTTTTGACTACACATGTAAGTAGTTTTTACTACATAAGTCAGTTGTTTTTTGTCAGTTAAAATAACTAACATTGTTAGTTGATTTAACTGAAAAAGTAGTTGATCCCAAAACAACTTACAAAGTAGTTATTTTAACTGACATTTTCAGTTGATTTTACTAACATAATTTTTTGAGTGTAACCAACAAACAAATATTAAAAACAGTCATATCGAATCAGATGAAAAAGTTCCTCCTTTAAGAACTAAAGTTGTTGTACTTTTATTTTACAAATTGAACCATTTAAGAATTATTTATTTTAATTGAATTCAAATAATTTATTCCGAAAATGAATTGAATGAAAATTTAATTTTAAAAATATTAACAAACATTTTTATTATAAATAAAACATTTTAAAATTAATTAAATGTTTTAAAAAATATGTAATAATTCGTACTTTTTTTACTAGGATATTAACAAAAATGCATTTATTTTTTAGATCTGTGATGACTCATGCATCTGTTCCCGCCGAAGACAGGAAAAAATTGGGTATAACGGATTCTTTAATACGCCTATCTGTGGGTCTTGAAGATGCTGAAGATTTAATAGATGATCTTAAGAATGCGTTTAATGCAGCTCAAAATATTTAAAATTTAAGCTGTACGTGCACAAGTTAATTGGTGATGTTTGTTCGCATAAGTTATAATTACATTTAATTTGAATAAAACAAGCCCTAAAACTTGTAATTAAAAAAAATTTAAAATTTTATTCATTAGAGGGGGAAAAAGTAAGAAAAAAAGTAGCAAAAATATAATTTTTTTTCGGTTTTCTCAATTTTTTGGTCTTTTAAGTTAAGTTTTAATTCAAGTGATCACAGAATTATGATGTGGAGAAAAATGCCTTTCTAATAAGGTACTAAAAACTAAAATCGGTTGAAAATCAGCCAAGTTATTACAACTTCCCCAGGCATCACGCGTGTGTCATACCACTTGATTAAAGAATACGAGTCCCTTTTTTTAAATTTATTGAAATTTTTTACTGTAATAACATTTTTTCATTATTCATGTTTAAGTGTAATATTTTTTTGGTTTTTCCAAATTTTAAAACAAAAAAAAAAAAAAATTAAAATAGAGATTTCAAAAGGGTGTTGAAAATGCAGGCATTTCTAGCATTAATTTAAAAAATGTTAGCAAAACACAATATGAAAAATGCTTGTCATCTAATTACATTTGAACTTGAAGAATAAAAAAATGTTATTTCAGTACACTCAACCAAAAATCATTGTATTCCCAAAGAAAATCGTTGTAAATTCAACAGAAATCATTGTTGATTTTGACCCTACAAATATTTATGTTGATTTCAATAAAAATTGTTGTCAGTTTTTGTAAAAGTTGATCAACTCGTTTTTTTGTTAATCAACTCGTATTTTATGTAAATTCAACTCATATTTTTGTTAATATAAGAAATTTTATTATTAAAAAAAAAGAAGCTTGTTGTTATTTGTAAATATTCTTTTATTAAGTATAAATCACAATATTTTTTATTTCCGGCTTTTTAAGCTGCAATATTTGAAGATTTTCACACACACTTCGTTTATTTATGTTATGCACCCATTAGCCATTCTCTAGTTATTTGATGATACCAAAACAAAATCCTAAAAAAAAAAAAAAAAAACGTTTTAATATAGTATGAATACATAAAGTAATCAATGTATTTTATTACTTACCAAATATTTACAGATCAGATCCTATTTTTATTTATTTTCCTAATATTAAATAATTTTATAAGAAACAAACACATTATATGCTATTTACATATGCCCCGAAATCCATATAAATTTGGATTTTAAATCCAATTAAAATCTATACCGTTTACATATGCCTTTTTGACGTTTAGCGGGATTTTGTTTCGACAACACATAAATCAGCTGATTTAAGTCTCCAAAAACCAAAAAAAGAAATTAAAACTTTAAAAAAATGGATAATTATAAAAAAAAACGAATTTTACTAGCATTTTTCGATTCGAGAATAAAAACTACTCAATCGGAAATAAATCTGTTGCGAAGGAAAAGACGTCAGCATTTATTAAATGTTTTATTGCATCAAAAATTGCAGATGTATTATACACTCCTTTTAAATAACAGATCCGAATGGGTACATGTAAGTGTAAAATATAAACCATTTATTTTCCATATTTAAACTTTACTTTTGGTAGACTCGTCATGGTTGTTTTTGGGAGAAAGATGTACCTCTAATGACAGACCAACAGTTTATTGAAAACTTTAGAATGACTCGACAAACTTTCCAATTGCTGTGCTCAAAAATGAAAAATTTTGCTAAAAGGGACACTACTTACAGAAAATGTATTCCTCTAGAGAAAAGGGTCGCCATTGCCCTTTATACTCTTAAGTCATCTTCAGAATTTGCATCCATAGAACATATGTTTGGAGTGTCAAAATCAAGTGTGTGCAACATTTTAAATAGCTTTTGCTATGAAGCTTGGAATGTCCTTTATGAGGAGTATTTGCCACCTAACATATTTACTGAAGACAAAATAAAAGAATGTGTTGATGGATTTAAGAAACTTGGATTTCCCCAGTGCTTTGGAGCTATCGGTATGTAGTAAAAATGTATACATCAGTTTACAACATTTGTGTACTAATTTTTTTCAAAACCTTTACTCCTAAAAATTGAAATCCAGTTTTTGTCTTAATAAGATTTTCTTCAATTATTTTTATTTAGATGGATGCCACATCGAAGTACAACCTCCTGCATCTGAGGCATCAGATTACCACAATTACAAAGGTTGGTACTCCACAATACTACTTGCTGTGGTGGATTACAGATACCGGTTCCTTTATATAAATGTAGGATGTCCCGGTAAATGCAACGACTCTTCAATATATGAGAGTTCAAAGTTTCGTCAAAAAATGAAAAACCCATTATTTAAAGAGAAGTCTGTGGTCTACAGCGGTGTACAAATTCCGGTTATGTTAATGGGCGATTCTGCTTTTCGTTTGTCAGATTGCATGATGAAGCCATACCCTTTTCATGTAAATGCATCAATTAGAGAAAGGACATTTAATTATACTTTGTCGAAATGTCGCAGAGTTGTTGAAAATGCATTTGGGCACTTAAAAGCCAGATTTCGCCGACTTGGAAAGGGGTTAGACAACAAGCTTTACAATGTTAATCAAATAATTAAATGTTGTTGTGTTCTGCACAACTTTTTAAATCACCAAAACGAAAAAATTAATGAAACCTGGCAGCAAAGTTCAACGGTGGAAACTAGCAATAGACCACAACCAAATTATGAAGAATTTATTTATGATTTTAATCCAAAGGCTGAAGAAATTAGAAATGCTATTGCATCATCATTAATAAATAATTAAATATATAAGCAAACAAGTTTGTAAACCATCCGCGATTTAAAAAAATGGACGAGGACATGTAATTTGTGGAGCATCTTCCTTCTACCCAGGAGACAGACACCTTTCCACGGCGATTAATCTTTTAATTTTTTTTTTATAATAGTTATATCCAAGAAAAAATTTTTTTATCTATATTTGTATTTTTTATAAATAAATGAACTTCTCCTATAAAAGGGTGTGGGCCGAGAAAAAAATTGTTTTTTTAACTCCTTTGACCAAATTCTAAAACTATGAACTGTTTTATACATTTATAAAAAAAAAACCTATTGGTAAACGTTTTATAAGAGCTGTTGTCAGCAGTACAAGAACTTTGTTTCCCCTAGTCCGATTGTTTTTCAAACTTAATCTGCAGTATAGCTATTTTCGTTAGGGTTCTATCGAGCTATCAACAGACAGACGGATAGCAGACATCGCTAGATCGTGTCAGAATCAAGGTCCAAGAACATATATATTTTATGGGGTCACAGATCAATATTTTGATGCATTTTTATTGAGGGTAAACATGATAAATAAAAAACTTTTTTTTAGTTTCATATATTTTTAATTTCATATATTCATTAAATACTATAGTTTTTTTTTTAATAACAATGCATTAAAATTCATTAAATAATGCTTACAATATTAAAAATATTATAAATAAACGAAGGCCGGTTTTTGAGTCAGCAAACTCTTAGTGTTGAGTATAAACAAAATAAAAAATCTGTTCAACAGAATGTTATAAAGAATAAAAAACAAAAAAATTCAGTAACGTGTTTTTTTAAATAAATACTTTAAAAATAATATAAATCCCAACAAAAGGATAAGGAAAATATGATGTAAACGTCATACGGGCTTACGATAAAATTTAAATAAGGCACGCAGTATATCACGATTTTAATTCAACTGACAAGGGAAGTCTCCCTAGTGTCACCCGCGGATCTTTATGGAATTGGTTTTATTTTGTAGAATAGAAAAAATAAATGGACACGTATTTTTTTTTAGCGGCCCAAATTCATATTTAGTGGGTAAAAAGGAGGGGGGAAGACAAGGCAATTTTTCAGTTTTTTTTCGTTTATTTCCTATATTATGAAACCTACATATCAAATGAAAGGTCTTTGGTCCTATCTACGTGTCCAAACATGCACAAATTTTCGTCATATTGAGTAAAATACCAAAATTTTAGCACATTTTTGTTAATAATAAATATTAACTTCTTTGGCCCGTTGTTAGCACCACGAGATAGGTATTTTTAATACCTTTAATCTGATATCACACATGCCTATTTTTTATTTTGTTAAATTAGGCGTAAATCGTAAAAAACTGATATAGGTCAATTTCCCCCCATACAAATCGACCCCCCTAAAAATGAGTTTGGGCCGCTAAAAAAAATACGTGTCGAATTAATTTTCAAATTTCATGAAGATCGGAGGGTGACACCAGGGAGACTTCCCTTGTAAGTGTTTAATTGTTTAGAAATAATTTAAAAATTTCGTTCCTCTCCTTTTCTATCTCCACCAACTTTTCCTGCAATTGTAACATTTTCTCATCGGTTTCGGAATGTTTGTCTAATCCTCTTTTGATCATATCGGAAGACTCTTGTATTTTTTTTAACATTTCTGTTTGAAAATTTGGTTTTCCTTTTTTTTTAGTTGTTGACGACGATTCATCAACCATTGCTTCGCTTTCTATGTAGTTTTTATTGCTTCTTGGTGTTTGGGATGCTTCTTTATGAAAATTTGATTTTTTTTTTGCTCCTGGTGACGATTCATCATCCATTACTTCGCTTTCCAAAGAGCTGGTACTATAATCTGATGCTGCAGATGATTTATTTTCAAATGCTTCTGTTCGCTTCTTTTTTGCTAGTGGTGGCGATTCTTCACTCAGCGATTTTCTTTCCAAAGAGAGAGATGATGTATCATCAAGCGATTCGGATTCCAAATAATTAATTGGAGATTGCGAGCCCAAAACACTTTGTGTTATTTCAAAAAAATCCTCATCTTCTAATATTTCGATCTCATATTCAGGGGCAGATTTTGGCTGATAACTTAATAAAGGTTGAATTTCTAAAAAAAAAAAAACAAAATGTTATAACTTGGCGACATATGTATTTCCAGTTTGAGCCTTGTCACAATTGGGTCGACTAACCACAAAACTATATTGACAGATTACAACCACAAAAGAAATCACCAAGGTTTCAGTATCGTGACGATATTTTTTTTACTGAAATTTTAGTTAAAAAAGACGTTTATACTTTTTTATTGTATAATATTGGCAAAATATTTTTTTGCGTGTAGTTTTGTCGTTGTAATCTGGCAAATATGATTTGGGGTTGTAGTTTGTCGACCCAATTGTGGGTTGGCACTTACTCTTTATAAGTTATTCTTCAAAAAAGTTTAAAATATTACCTGTGCTCTCATCCATTAAGCGATCTATTGAATTAGATTTGTAGGGTCCCAGTATTTCATGTATTCTTTCAAAATATATCCAATTGGATGGGGATCCACCGGAGGGCCCTATTTTACGTTTTTCTTCCCTAAAATGCAATTAAAAAAATAAAAATTTATAGATCAAACATGTCAGTTGTACATTATTTTTGTTAAAGGCTGTAAAATGAATGTGTGTGAAGATAAATTGAAATTTGGAAACTAGAACCCTTTGACTAAAAAACGTATATGGTGAAGTCCACCCAACTATTTCCAGTGGCCTTTTGTGGCCACAAATCCTCTCCAGAAATTTTATAGGTAAAATTTAATATTATGGGAATCTGAAAATCATTTGGGGTATCCCACTATTCAATTTGGAAACTAGAACCCTTATAGTACGTTCAGATTGGCCTCGAAACCACGTTAAAGGAGGTTTCGTGCCAAACCTCACTTGAAAATACGTATTTTCCCTCACAAATTTAAACCTTTTTGTAGTGAGGTTTCAACGAAAGTACGATCGAAACCTCATAAATTTCATATTTTTACCACTGTGCGACAATGAGAAAAAGAGAAAATGGGAAAATGCCAAAAATAAAAAAATAAATAAATCAATTTATTTACAAAATTTCTTCGAAATATTTGTTTATTTTAAATAAAAATAAAATTAAAACATGTAAAATAATATTTTCCACATAATTAATCAGTTTAAAAACAATATATTTTTTGTGATAGTTTCCAAAACCTCCGAAAGTGTCAAAATAGTTGTGTATGAACAGGTGAGTTTTTAAATTGAAAATACGAGGTTTCAACGGGGTTTCGAGGCCAATCTGAACATAGTATTAGACTAAAAAACGTATGTGGTGTAGTCCACCCAACTACTTCAATTTGTCTTTTGTAGCTCGTGGAATATGCAATACATTCTTTACATGCGATGTAAATGACCGGCGTTAAAAAAAGGGTTGGAGCTTTGGTATTTCAATTTCAATTTATCTTCACACACATGGAAAATGACACATACTTACCTATATCTATTTGACAGGTTATGAATTTTTATTTTAATTTCTTGTGTGGAGAAAATGAAACCACTATTTCCCATTGCCTCTTTTATCTCCTCAATTATATGGGATTTCTTTCTTATGCCTCTGAACTCGTCAATGTGGTCTTTCCAAAGTGTTATTAAAAACGATTCCTGCTTGCTGGACCAGAGGGTTTTCTTTTTATACGGACGTTTTCTAAAATAATAAAAATATTAATAGTTTAAATCTAAAATTGTGGAAAAGTTCTCCAATTCTAGAAAATTCAACCCCTTAACGTTTTTTCCAACCAAAATTTACTCCTAACGCTCCAACTGTCCTAAAAGTGGTTCTAGAGGATTCAAATGTATGACCGAACCCCATTAACTTTTACTCCTCAACATTTTGTCCAACAACACCTAAGCCGTATCTCTACTCCTAGAAGAAACTCCCATACCAAAGTACATTTTCTTAAAAAATTTACTCCCAACGGGCCAACTTTCCTAAAAGTGGTTCTAGGGGATTCAAATGTATGACCGACCCCCATTAACTTTTACTCCTCAACATTTTGTCCAACAACACCTAAGCCGTATCTCTACTCATTGAAGGAACTCCCATACCAAAGTACATTTTCTTAAAAAATTTACTCCCACCGGGCCAACTTTCCTAAAAGTGGTTCTAGAGGATTCAAATGTATGACCGACCCCCATTAACTTTTACTCCCCAACATTTTGTCCAACAACACCTAAGCCGTATCTCTACTCCTTGAAGGAACTCCCATACCAAAGTACATTTTCTTAAAAAATTTACTCCCACCGGGCCAACTTTCCTAAAAGTGGTTCTAGGGGATTCAAATGTATGACCGACCCCCATTAACTTTTACTCCTCAACATTTTGTCCAACTACACCTAAGCCGTATCTCTACTCCTTGAAGGAACTCCCATACCAAAGTACATTTTTTTAAAAAATTTACTCCCACCGGGCCAACTTTCCTAAAAGTGGTTCTAGGGGATTCAAATGTATGACCGACCCCCATTAACTTTTACTCCTCAACATTTTGTACAACTACACCTAAGCCGTATCTCTACTCCTTGAAGGAACTCCCATACCAAAGTACATTTTTTTAAAAAATTTACTCCTACCGGTCCAACTTTCCTAAAACTGGTTCTAGAGGATTCAAATGTATGACCGACCCCCATTAACTTTTACTCCCCAACATTTTGTCCAACAACACCAAAGCCGTATCTCCATTCCTTAAAAGAACTCCCACACAAAAGTAAATTTTCTAAAAAAAATTTACTTTGGTATGGGAGTTCCAGCAAGGAGTAGAGTTACGGCTTAGGTGTTGTTGGACAAAATATTGAGGAGTAAAAGTTAATGGGGGTCGGTCATACATTTGAATCCCCTAGAACCACTTTTAGGAAAGTTGGCCCGGTGGGAGTAAATTTTTTAAAAAAATGTACTTTGGTATGGGAGTTCCTTCAAGGAGCAGAGATACGGCTTAGGTGTTGTTGGACAAAATGTTGAGGAGTAAAAGTTAATGGAGGTCGGTCATACATTTGAATCCCCTAGAACCACTTTTAGGAAATTTGGCCCGGTGGGAGTAAATTTTTTAAGAAAATGTACTTTGGTATGGGAGTTCCTTCAAGGAGTAGAGATACGGCTTAGGTGTTGTTGGACAAAATATTGAGGAGTAATAGTTAATGGGGGTCGGTCATACATTTGAATCCCCTAGAACCACGTTTAGGAAAGTTGGCCCGGTGGGAGTAAATTTTTTAAAAAAATGTACTTTGGTATGGGAGTTCCTTCAAGGAGCAGAGATACGGCTTAGGTGTTGTTGGACAAAATGTTGAGGAGTAAAAGTTAATGGGGGTCGGTCATACATTTGAATCCCCTAGAACCACTTTTAGGAAAGTTGGCCCGGTGGGAGTAAATTTTTTAAGAAAATGTACTTTGGTATGGGAGTTTCTTCTAGGAGTAGAGATACGGCTTAGGTGTTGTTGGACAAAATGTTGAGGAGTAAAAGTTAATGGGGGTCGGTCATACATTTGAATCCCCTAGAACCACTTTTAGGAAAGTTGGCCCGGTGGGAGTAAATTTTTTAAGAAAATGTACTTTGGTATGGGAGTTTCTTCTAGGAGTAGAGATACGGCTTAGGTGTTGTTGGACAAAATGTTGAGGAGTAAAAGTTAATGGGGGTCGGTCATACATTTGAATCCCCTAGAACCACTTTTAGGAAAGTTGGCCCGGTGGGAGTAAATTTTTTAAGAAAATGTACTTCGGTATGGGAGTTCCTTCAAGGAGTAGAGATACGGCTTAGGTGTTGTTGGACAAAATGTTGAGGAGTAAAAGTTAATGGGGGTCGGTCATATATTTGAATCCCCTAGAACCACTTTTAGGAAAGTTGGCCCGGTGGGAGTAAATTTTTTAAGAAAATGTACTTTGGTATGGGAGTTTCTTCAAGGAGTAGAGATACGGCTTAGGTGTTGTTGGACAAAATGTTGGCGAGTAAAAGTTAATGGGGGTCGGTCATACATTTGAATCCTCTAGAACCACTTTTAGGAAAGTTGGCCCGGTGGGAGTAAATTTTTTAAGAAAATGTACTTTGGTATGGGAGTTTCTTCAAGGAGTAGAGATACGGCTTAGGTGTTGTTGGACAAAATGTTGGGGAGTAAAAGTTAATGGGGGTCGGTCATACATTTGAATCCTCTAGAACCACTTTTAGGAAAGTTGGCCCGGTGGGAGTAAATTTTTTAAGAAAATGTACTTTGGTATGGGAGTTCCTTCAAGGAGCAGAGATACGGCTTAGGTGTTGTTGGACAAAATGTTGAGGAGTAAAAGTTAATGGGGGTCGGTCATACATTTGAATCCCCTAGAACCACTTTTAGGAAAGTTGGCCCGGTGGGAGTAAATTTTTTAAGAAAATGTACTTTGGTATGGGAGTTCCTTCAAGGAGTAGAGATACGGCTTAGGTGTTGTTGGACAAAATATTGAGGAGTAAAAGTTAATGGGGGTCGGTCATACATTTGAATCCCCTAGAACCACTTTTAGGAAAGTTGGCCCGGTGGGAGTAAATTTTTTAAAAAAATGTACTTTGGTATGGGAGTTCCTTCAAGGAGCAGAGATACGGCTTAGGTGTTGTTGGACAAAATGTTGAGGAGTAAAAGTTAATGGGGGTCGGTCATACATTTGAATCCCCTAGAACCACTTTTAGGAAAGTTGGCCCGGTGGGAGTAAATTTTTTAAGAAAATGTACTTTGGTATGGGAGTTTCTTCTAGGAGTAGAGACACGGCTTAGGTGTTGTTGGACAAAATGTTGAGGAGTAAAAGTTAATGGGGGTCGGTCATACATTTGAATCCCCTAGAACCACTTTTAGGAAAGTTGGCCCGGTGGGAGTAAATTTTTTAAGAAAATGTACTTTGGTATGGGAGTTTCTTCAAGGAGTAGAGATACGGCTTAGGTGTTGTTGGACAAAATGTTGGGGAGTAAAAGTTAATGGGGGTCGGTCATACATTTGAATCCTCTAGAACCACTTTTAGGAAAGTTGGCCCGGTGGGAGTAAATTTTTTAAGAAAATGTACTTTGGTATGGGAGTTTCTTCTAGGAGTAGAGATACGGCTTAGGTGTTGTTGGACAAAATGTTGAGGAGTAAAAGTTAATGGGGGTCGGTCATATATTTGAATCCCCTAGAACCACTTTTAGGAAAGTTGGCCCGGTGGGAGTAAATTTTTTAAGAAAATGTACTTTGGTATGGGAGTTTCTTCAAGGAGTAGAGATACGGCTTAGGTGTTGTTGGACAAAATGTTGGCGAGTAAAAGTTAATGGGGGTCGGTCATACATTTGAATCCTCTAGAACCACTTTTAGGAAAGTTGGCCCGGTGGGAGTAAATTTTTTAAGAAAATGTACTTTGGTATGGGAGTTTCTTCAAGGAGTAGAGATACGGCTTAGGTGTTGTTGGACAAAATGTTGGGGAGTAAAAGTTAATGGGGGTCGGTCATACATTTGAATCCTCTAGAACCACTTTTAGGAAAGTTGGCCCGGTGGGAGTAAATTTTTTAAGAAAATGTACTTTGGTATGGGAGTTCCTTCAAGGAGCAGAGATACGGCTTAGGTGTGTTTGGACAAAATGTTGAGGAGTAAAAGTTAATGGGGGTCGGTCATACATTTGAATCCCCTAGAACCACTTTTAGGAAAGTTGGCCCGGTGGGAGTAAATTTTTTAAGAAAATGTACTTTGGTATGGGAGTTCCTTCAAGGAGTAGAGATACGGCTTAGGTGTTGTTGGACAAAATATTGAGGAGTAAAAGTTAATGGGGGTCGGTCATACATTTGAATCCCCTAGAACCACTTTTAGGAAAGTTGGCCCGGTGGGAGTAAATTTTTTAAAAAAATGTACTTTGGTATGGGAGTTCCTTCAAGGAGCAGAGATACGGCTTAGGTGTTGTTGGACAAAATGTTGAGGAGTAAAAGTTAATGGGGGTCGGTCATACATTTGAATCCCCTAGAACCACTTTTAGGAAAGTTGGCCCGGTGGGAGTAAATTTTTTAAGAAAATGTACTTTGGTATGGGAGTTTCTTCTAGGAGTAGAGACACGGCTTAGGTGTTGTTGGACAAAATGTTGAGGAGTAAAAGTTAATGGGGGTCGGTCATACATTTGAATCCCCTAGAACCACTTTTAGGAAAGTTGGCCCGGTGGGAGTAAATTTTTTAAGAAAATGTACTTTGGTATGGGAGTTTCTTCTAGGAGTAGAGATACGGCTTAGGTGTTGTTGGACAAAATGTTGAGGAGTAAAAGTTAATGGGGGTCGGTCATACATTTGAATCCCCTAGAACCACTTTTAGGAAAGTTGGCCCGGTGGGAGTAAATTTTTTAAGAAAATGTACTTTGGTATGGGAGTTCCTTCAAGGAGTAGAGATACGGCTTAGGTGTTGTTGGACAAAATGTTGGGGAGTAAAAGTTAATGGGGGTCGGTCATACATTTGAATCCTCTAGAACCACTTTTAGGAAAGTTGGCCCGGTGGGAGTAAATTTTTTAAGAAAATGTACTTTGGTATGGGAGTTCCTTCAAGGAGTACAGATACGGCTTAGGTGTTGTTGGACAAAATGTTGAGGAGTAAAAGTTAATAGGGGTCGGTCATACATTTGAATCCTCTAGAACCACTTTTAGGAAAGTTGGACCGGTAGGAGTAAATTTTTTAAAAAAATGTACTTTGGTATGGGAGTTCCTTCAAGGAGTAGAGATACGGCTTAGGTGTTGTTGGAAAAAATGTTGAGGAGTAAAAGATAATGGGGGACGGTCAACAATTTGAATCCACTAGAAGCACTTTTTGGAAAGTTGAAGCGGTTGGAGTAATTTTTTCAAAAAAAGTTCTTTGGTGTGGGAGTCTCTTAAAGGAGTGGATATAGGGATTATGTTTGTATGTACAAATTGTTAAGGGGTAAACGTTAATGGGGTAGGTCTTACTTTCCACCTCTCCAGTGGTGGATGCGGGGCAGTTGTGTGAGTTAATGGATTTTTATCTCTTAACGCCCAACTTTGGCGTCGGTAACATTTAACACCTCCTCCATCTTTTAGGTCAACAATTTCTTTCGAACAAATCAAAATTAAACAATAATTTTGTATTTATGTGTATATGCTCCAATGGAAGATAGAGGAACACATATATGTACATATATATAAACAAACAAATATTTTTTTTTTCTTTTTTAATGCGCACACACAAACACACACTTACTTATTGTTTTCCAGTTTATTTTTGTTGCCAAAGTTGTTTTCCATTTTTGTGTTTTGATATTAAAAAAAAATTGATTATATTTATTTGTTAATAACTTTTCCAAAACGACGCTACTAATAAAATTTATTATTTATAAAAGTCAAACTAGTATCATTTACAGGCGTACCAACCACATTGTAGATTTTTCTACGAATTTAGAGTTGTATTCAACTAAATTATTTCTACACGAACAGGGTTGGTCAAAACTGCAGAGTTGATTTCGTGAAACTCTCCAAAATTTTTGAGATTTTGGTTTTTGGATTTTGATTTTTGGATTTCGATTTTTGGATTTTCCCAAAATCCAAGTTTTTTTTGTATGGGATTTGACATTTGAAATCCAAAAAAATAGTTGGATTTTCTTGGATTTGCATCAAAATCCCAATTTATGTGGATTTCGGGGCATATGTAAATAGCATATTATTAAATAATTTTATAAGAGACAAACACATTGCACATTGCTACCAACTCACTCGTTCACTTGTTGTAATAAAAAAAAAACGAACGAACAGGGTTGTTTTTTCTTTTTTGTTTTATCTATTGATTTCTGTAGACGCCAGTGTAACAATTGAACCAACTATACTGATTATTCAACGATGTCAACATTATTTTTTGTTGAATACGGCATTATTCTGTAAAACTTGATCTACAATGGGTTTACTAATTTTTCTACTAAGATATTTCTATGACTGTAGAAAATTTCAATGAATTTCAAAAATCGGATTGTATTGCTTAATCAAGTGGTCTGCCAGACGTTAGATGCCTGGGGAAGTTGTAACAACTTGGCTAATTTTCAACCGATTTCAGTTTTTGGTACCTTATTAGAGAGGCATTTTACTCCGTATTATAATTCTGTAACCACTTGAATTAAAACTTAACTTAAAATACCAAAAAAAAATTAGAAAACAGAAAAAAATTCATATTTTTCCTTGTAATCCGTTTTCTAAACTTCAAGGCCCATGCGGAACACCTTACCCATGTCCGATCGTTCTTAATTTTTGTGAGGCGTATTTTTTTCTCGAAATGAATATATCTAGGGTAAGTTAGGGTCAGTATCTACCAATTTAATTTTTTGGAGCACCATATAAAATAAATCAGAGTCAAAAAATAAAAGGTGAAATTATCAAAATTTGATAAAAAATAGAACAAATTGCGATCACATCTCGAATTATGGCTTAAAAGTTGCGTAATTAAGAGTAGAACTTTTAGACGTTTTTAAAAAAAAATCGAAGCTTTCGGACTTTTTCAAAAAGTCGATTTTAAAGTTTAAACGTTAAAAATAAGTGATAATTACTTCGAATAATTTTTTTAATATTTTTTTCTAAGACTACATTTAAATACTAACAAAACGTTGTCCAACTTTTTTAAGATATCTATATTTTTGACTGGTCAAAATTAATTGAAAATTTTAATTTTTTCATTTTTTTTGAAAAAATCGCCATTTTGAATTGATTACTCAACACCATCTTGGAATAAAAGGCTGAAAATTGGTGTCCAAGTTGCATTTAATAAGTACTAAAACTTTTCAAAAAATAAAATAAATCGAAGGGGGTCGGGTCTAAAAGTGAGTGATTTGGCCTGGAATGTCCCATATATTCATGATCCCCGATCGATTTTAAGACATTCTAGCGATGTCCGTCTGTCTGTCTGTGGAAATGGTGATCACGGCCAAAATATTACACGGAGATGACTGAAACTTAATATATTTATTGGAAGTTCTCCCGAGAAGTTTGGTATTGCATTTGAGCGATATCGGTTCAGCGGTTCAAAAGTTATGAACGAAAATGTAAGGACACCTCAAAAATTTTAGTGCATTCAATATAACCTAAAAATACAAAATGCTTTAATTCGGCTGCTGGTTGACTTATCTATATATATAAAAGAGTTGGGTGAGTGAGTGACTGACTGACTGACTGACTGATTCATCATCGCCCAGCCCAAACCGCTGAAGCTAGAGACTTGAAATTTGGACTGTAGATTCACCTCCCGGAATATAGATCCACTAAGGCTGGATTTTTGCCAGTGTTGATTCTAAGGGGGTAAAAAGGGTAAAAAACTGTACTTTTGGTACTTTTTATATCTCCCGAAATAATGGTCATAGAGACTTGAAATTTGGACTGTATGTTCATCTCCCGGAACATAGATCCACTAAGGCTGGACTTTTGCCAATGTTGATTCTAAGGGGGTAAAAAGGGTAAAAAACTGTACTTTTGGTACTTTTTATATCACATGAAATAATGGTCACAGAGACTTGAAATTTGGACTGTATGTTCACATCCTGGAATATAGATCCAGTAAGGCCGGATTTTTGCCAGGGTTGATTCTAAGGGGGTAAAAAGGGTAAAAAACTGTACTTTTGGTGCTTTTTTATATCTCCTGAAATAATGGTCATAGAGACTTGAAATTTGGACTGTATGTTCACCTCACGGAAAAAAGATCCCTTAAAACTGGATTTTTGCCAATGTTGATTCAAAGGGGGTAAAAAGGGTAAAAAACTGTACATTTGGTACCCTTTATATTTCCTTAAATAATGGTCCTAGAAACTTAAAATTTGAAATGTAGGTTCACCTCCCGGAATATAGATCCACTAAGGCAGAAGTTTTGCCAATGTTGATTCTAAGGGGGTAAAAAACTGTACTTTTGGTACTTTTTATATTTCCTTAAATAATAGTCCTAGAAACTTGAAATTTGGAATGTAGATTCACCTCCCGGAAAATTTGTTCACTGGGGCTGGGTTTTTGCCACTGTTGTTTCTAAAGGGGTAAAATGGGTAAAAAAGTGTAGTTTTGGTACCTTTTATATTTCCTTAAATAATGGTCTTAGAGACTTGAAATTTGGACTGTAAGTTCACCTCACGGATTAAAGGTCCTCTAAGGCTGGATTTTTGCCAATGTTGATTCTATGGGGGTAAAAAGGGTAAAAAACTGTACTTTTGGTACCTTTTATATTTCCTTAAATAATAGTCCTAGAAACTTGAAATTTGCAATGTAGGTTCACCTCCCGAGAAAAAGATCCACTAAGGCTGGGTTTTTGGCCAACGCTGACTACGGGTGTAAAATGGGTAAAAAAGTGTACTTTTGGCACTTTTTTTATTTACTGAAATAATGGTCATACAAACTTGAAATTTGGAATATAGGATCCTTTGCTAAAAAAACAAATGAAAATGGTACTTTTTGAAAATTTTAATTCTAAGGGGGATAAAATCGGTAAAAAGCAATGATGGGTACCAATACCTTTTCGATACCAATACCCGTTAATACCAATTCAAATTGAAAACCAATACCAATTAAAAACCAATACCTTTATTTGTGCGATACCAATACCGATAAAAAACCAATACCGATTCACCACTACCAATACCAATTAAAAACCAATACTTTTATTCTTCAAAACCAATACCAATAAAAAACCAATACCAATTCATTTTTCTTCTTTCGCAACGGTTTTGTTTCGGTTTTTTGTATTCTTATTTTCGTTTGTTTTAATTGTGACGTCAAACATTTTCTTTCCATCACATTATTAGGTTTTACCTGACTAACGAATTGCAAATAACATCTTTCGATCAGTAATCGTTTGCATGCAATGTCACATAACAAAAAGGAGTTAGCTACTTGAATTTTAAAAGCCATAAAAACATAAAAGAAATATTTTTTGTCACGGTTTTTATGACCCCTAATAAAAGTAGATCTTAAAAAATTTAGACCTTTTCTGTGATGAAATTTTTTCTTTTGCAAACATTGTTAATATTTGATATATGTATGTACATTGAATGTCACTGCACTCTTCTTTGCGTTGTAAAAAAAAATACTAATGTCCTTTTTTGGAAATTCCAAAATTTTAATCAAGCAGACGTTACAAAATTTTATGTCACAACACCAGAATCCAGAAAAAATTTTTATTGTTTTATTAGAGTCACAGTCATATTATATGTATACGAATTTAAGAACGCATAATGTGCAGTTCACACTTGCTATTTTTGAGAGTTTAAGGGCTACGTGTTTAAAAAATTATTTTTTATGTATCTATTCTGTTACTGGTGTTATGTTAAACAACTTGTTTAAGGTCGTAAGTGTGAACCCCATATAAGAAAAAAATTGACCCGTGTAATCGCAATTGGCAAAAGATCTAAAAAGGGGCCCCCTCGATCACCGTTTTCAAAAAAAAAATTATGTATGAAAAGGATGAAGTTCAGGTATATTTTGTTACAAATGGTAAGTCTCATCTTTCTGCAAATAAAAAATATCTCCCCTTGACCACCGGAATTTCTATGTGTATTAAATGCAATGTGCATCAGCACAGAAATTGTTTCAAGCAAAAATGAAAAATTTGCATTTTTTTAGTTTAGGCTTTTAATTTTTTTATTAATTAATATTATTTTTTTTAGATTTAATTCATTATCAAATTCCACTTATTGAAACATTTTGCAACTATTTATTTTGAAAATAACGAAATAAATTAATAAAATAGCAAATAAATCCAAATATTAAAATTGCATAAAAAGTTGAAATACAGGCTTTTCTGGAATAACGGAACATTAAAATATTTTTTACAAGAGTTTTGAAATCAGCCGGTGCTAATTTTACTAAATAGGTACCTTTTTCCAAAAAAAAAAAAAAATTATCTTTGTCCAAAATGGGTTAAGCATGTACTATTAAGTTTAAAGTTTGACTTAATTCTGAATGCAAATACTGCTAAAAAATATTTTTTTTTTTTAAAGGGGTTTTTCAAAAAAAAAAAAAATCCCTCACGCAAAAATTTGACTCACTCTCTAGACACTCACTCAGAATTTTTCAACTCACAATCACGTGATTAAAATGAAAATCACTTTTTTGAGTCACGCAAATCACGGGACCAGCGACCATCTCCAATTCAAATACATAAACAAGAGACAAGTGTCTTTTCATTTGTTTAATCTATAACATCTGTAAATTTTATTTAAAATGAAGTGTCCACCCTTGAAAAAGTTTCCTTGTAGGTCTGAATCCAAAAAGTTTCAAGGCACTTATTTATTACCTTAATATAGTCACGTGACTTAAATTAAAATCACTCTATTACCAAATGATTTAAGTGAAAATCACTCACGCTCACGCGTGAATCACGGGACCAGAGACCATCTCCAATTCAAATACTTAAACAAAAGGCAAGTGTCTCTTGATTTGATTCATTTATAACATCTGTAAATTTTGTTAAAAATTAAGTGTCCACCCTGAAATAGTTTCCTTGTAGGTCCGATTTCAAAAAATTTCAAGTCACTTATTTATTACCCTAATATAGTACTTAATTTAAATGAAAATCACTCTATAATCACGTGATTTAAATAAAAATCGCTCACGCCTGAATCACGTGGTTTTTTGAGTCACGCAAATTACGGCACCACAGACCATCTCTAATTCAAATACATAAACAAAAGACAAGTTTCTTTTCTTTTGTAAATATATAACATCTATAACATCTGTAAATTTTATTAAAAATCAAGTGTCCACCCTGAAATAGTTTCCTTGTAGGTCCGATTTCAAAAACTTTCAAGGCACTTATTTATTACCATAATATAGGCTTATATTCTGAATTTCAAAAAGATCGGTTAACATTTACGTCCTGTAGAGAAAAAACAAGTAAGAGTGTTAAATTCGGCTGTGCCGAATCTTTTATACCCTCCAACATGCAAATAAATAAAAAAAAAAAAATTGCAGGGGCGTCTTTTTTTTGGGAGGGGGGTCGGTAGTGGTAATTGGGGGGCGCAATTCCTCTCGAATAAAGAAAGAAATACAAATTTCTCATTATATATAAAAAAAAAATTATTCCACGCCCATAAAGGGGGGGGGGCGGACCGTAAAACGATTTTTCTAATTCTGTGGGTCCAAATGCAGGACCTTGAACTTCTTGTAGCATTAAAATGTTGGATTTGTTAAACAAAAACACAAAAAATCATGTAAAAATATGGTATTTTTCAGAGGTTTGTTTAGTTCTTCAAGGGGGAACTTTTTTCCCCTTGGTCCGATTTTGCCCATCTCCGAACTTAACCAGCCTATGAATATAACACATATATGTGCCAAATTTCAGGAGTCTACCACTTTTATTTTGGACTGTATCGTGTCTTCCACAGACGGACAGACGGACGGACGGACGGACGGACATCGCTAGAATGTCTTAGAATCGATCACTGATCAATAATATATATACTTTATGGAGTCCTACACCGATATTTCGATGCGTTACACACGGAATGACAAAGTGAGTATACCCCCATACTGTAGTTGGAGGGTATAAAAACCTACCATCTCGCCCCAGTATGCACTGTGGGGTGGACAGAAGGACGACTTACGTTAAATTAATTAATATTAACGACAAAACCTTTTGCATACAAATACCAAAACCGATATAAGATAAATACCAATACTTATTAAAAACCGATACCGATTCGAGGCTAAAACCAATACCAATACCCAATACCTAAATAATTCGAAACCAATACCGAAACCTATACCAATTCAACAAAAAATGAAAACCAATACCTATACCAATACTAATATAATTTTAAAAACCAATACCAATACCAATACTTTTATCGAATTGGTACCCATCCTTGGTAAAAAGTGTACTTTTTGGTACTTTTTTTTATTTCTTAAAATTATGGTCATAGAAACTTGAAATTTGGAATGTAGGATCCTTCGGTGAAAAAAACATTTTGGAAAAAGTACTTTTTGGAAAATGCGTTTCTTAGGGGGAACCTTTTATAAAAAGTACCTTTTGTAACAAGTACCTTTTGTAACAAGTACCTTTTATAAAAAGTACCTTTTGTAAAAAGTACCTTTTTTAAAAATACCTTTTGTAAAAAGTACCTTTTATAGAAAAAGTACCTTTTATAAAAAGTACCTTTTATAAAAAGTACCTTTTATAAAAAGTACCTTTTATAAAAGGTACCTTTTATAAAAAGTACCTTTTATAAAAAGTTCCTTTTATAAAAAGTACCTTTTATAAAAAGTACCTTTTATAAAAAGTACATTTTATAAAAAGTACCTTTTATAAAAAGTACCATTTATAAAAAGTACCTTTTATAAAAAGTACCTTTAATGAAAAGTACCTTTTTTAAAAAGTACCTTTTATAAAAAGTACCTTTAATAAAAAGTACCTTTAATAAAAAGTACCTCATAAAAAGTACCTTTTATAAAAAGTGCCTTTTATAAAAAGTACCTTTTATAAAAAGTACCTTTTATAAAAAGTACCTTTTATAAAAAGTACCTTTTATAAAAAGTACCTTTTATAAAAAGTACCTTTTATAAAAAGTACCTTTTATAAAAAGTACCTTTTATAAAAAGTACCTTTTATAAAAAGTACCTTTTATAAAAAGTACCTTTTATAAAAAGTACCTTTTATAAAAAGTACCTTTTATAAAAAGTACCTTTTATAAAAAGTACCTTTTATAAAAAGTACCTTTTATAAAAAGTACCTTTTATAAAAAGTACCTTTTATAAAAAGTACCTTTTATAAAAAGTACCTTTTATAAAAAGTACCTTTTATAAAAAGTACCTTTTATAAAAAGTACCTTTTATAAAAAGTACCTTTTATAAAAAGTACCTTTTATAAAAAGTACCTTTTATAAAAAGGGTGGAACGGGTAAATATTTAAACTTTAGGTACGTTCTTATTTCCTGAAGTAATGGCCCTAGAATCTTGAAATTTGTAATGTAGGATCATTCGGGGAAAAAAAAACATTCTGAAAAAAATACTTTTGGAAAATTCCGCTTCTTAGTAGGGTAAAATGGCTAAATAAGTGTACTTCCGGTTATTTTGATATTTTCTGACGTAATGGTTCCATAAACTTAAAATTTTGGATGTAAAATCCTTCGGTGAAAACCAAAATTTTGGGAAAAGTAATTTTTGGAAATTTCGTTTCTTAACGGGATTAAAAAGTATACTTTTTGTACTTTTAATATTTGCTGAAATAATATTCCTAGATAATTGCTATTTGTAATATAGGATCCTGGAAAAAGTACTTTTTGGAAATTCCGTTTCTAACGGGAGGGCGTAATTTTGGTACTTATTTTTTTTGTTCATATAATAATGGTCTTAGAAGCTTGAATTTTGGAATGTGGGGTCCTTCGGTAAAAAAAAAAAAAATGATCTGCTATGCTAAAGTATTTTTAAAAGATTCCGTTTCTAGAGGTATAGAAAAACGTTTTTTATACTTTTTATACTTCTTGAAATAATGATCCTAGGCAGTGAAAACTTGAATGCTGTATTCTTTATTGAAAAAATATTTTGGAAAAAGTACTTTCTGGAAATTCTGTTTCTAAGAGTCGTAAAGGGCATAAAAAAGTGTAAGGTTGGTACTTCTTATATTTCTTGAAATAACGGTTCAGGAAAAAAGGTTTTTAGAAAATTTAATTTTAAGTGGAAAAGGTGGCAAATGGTAATTTGTACCTATCTAGCTATTAAAGCCTAGAAACACAAAAATTGACGTGCAGTATCCTTCATCCGAAATAACACCCAAGAGATGGACAGGGTAAAAAGGGGTACCTAAATTGGTACAAGTGGTGAAAAATTGTATTTTTATATCTATAAGATAAACACAATAGCACTTTTTATTCTGTAACGCTTATATACATATATGGAGAGGAATGAAACTTGCTGGAGATTGAATTGGAAATGAAATGGAGTAGACCGGGGAACGAAATGGAATAGAGCGGGGAACAATATTGAATGATACTTTTTACTAAAATTTTTCGTATTAAACTTTTTTCTCCATATTATTTCTGTCTGTCACTGAAATATTTATTTGCTCAAGATCCAAAATCCCGATATAAGGGCTCGAAAATTGTCAAAATCTTTTTCACCGGAACGTCCATGACAACGTACATCCGAAATTATTCGAATTTTATTGTTAAAGTTATTCAATGAAATATTATTTTATGAAAGACTTAAACGTCCACAATTGAATAAAACAAAGACTACATATGAGTAATTTTTTGAAATCGGTAGAGTAATCCTGATCCTTCTATTGTCCGGTATTTAACATAACCGGTAACGAAGTTCCGGCGGGCGAGCTAGTGTGAACATAATTGAACACCAAATGGTATAACAAGTACAAACATATTTTTTGACAAAAACAGAAAAAAAAATCGCGGAAATTTTTTTTTTTAATTTTTTTTTTTAAGTAATTTTCTTTTAAATAAGGTTTTTTGCAATAATCTTTTAGAAATTGTGGAGGGTATCACTACATTCGGCAAGGCCGAATTTAACTTTTTTACTTGTTTTTTCTTTAAGTGGACGATAGTCTTATCCCAACAAATTTTTCAGCATTCAGATCCATTAGGAATTACTTAAGATATGGATTTTTAAAGTGAGACACTTTTGACGGATTTTTTGGTTTTTCGAAAATTAAAAAATCGAATAAAATCGCGAGTTTTTTAAATTTTGGCGAACTCAAAAGTGAAATTTTTATATGAGCACATAGAGTTTTTCTCTCTAAAACCATGTTTCCATTCAGATCAAAAACACTTGATTTGAGCAAAACACTTCGAGCTGTTTCCATTCAAGTTGAAGTGATTTGCAACGTCAAACTAATTACGAATTCTCGTAATTAATTTGACGTTTCTCCACAAAATAGTTAAAACAACAAAATTAGGAAAATAATTACCAAAAACAATTAATTTTGTAGTTTATTATAATTAAATTAAGATGTTTAAACAACTAATTGTAAATTATTTTAATAATAAAAAAAATAAAATGTCTTCTTCTTCTAGCGAACACTCACTACGAATGAGTAGCTTTTATTTTCGAATATAATACTATGTTTAGACCAAACAAAAACTAACTTCTTTTTGGCCAAAACTGATTTTTGAAAACCAAACCGTTTACACCGAATGAATAGAGTTTTTGTTTGTCAAATCAAATTAATTATTTTATAAACTCACCAAAAAACACAAAATAACAATAGCCAGACGTTAATAAAAAAAATAAATTACATATTTATTAACTTTTTTAACAGATTGGAATAATAATTTCACAAAAAACAAATATTTTATTTTTGACATTCGAGTTAAGTAAAACAAAACTGAAAAAAATATTCACACAGAATGATTAGCTAGTAGTGAACACAGCCAAAACTCTAGTTTTTGTTTAGTTTTGGTTGGCAACGCAGTTTTTAAATTGTATGGAAAAACTACATAGTTTTTGCCAAAAACCAAAAAAATATTCAAAAACAAGTTGTTTTCGTTGGTGTAAATACCGTATAAAATACAGTGTTGCACTGACCAAAACAAGTGGTGAGTTTAAAAAGTCGACATGTTTTGTACCAAAACACCCAATTTGAGATGTTTTGCTCATATGAAAAATGTATGGGAAAACATGTAGAAAATGACATGATTTCCTCAAAACACTCTGATTTGCCCAAATCATGCCACTGGAAACATACTATAAAATATTAGGAAAATCTAAAGACCGTCGGTCAAATTTTGGGTGATCTCTCATGGAATGGCCGATATATATATTTTTTTTCAAAAAATTTTTCAGAAAAAAATTTAAGACCAAATTTTTCCAAGTTTTTCTTTTTTAAATGTTGTGAAAAATAAAAAAATTTAAATTTATTTTTATTTTTTGAAAAAAAACTTTGAAAATTTTTAGAGATAAAAAAAAATTAACTAATTTGAATAACTGTTACTACATTACAGTACTTTTTTGGTAGTTATTCAAAAAAACGACTTAAAATAACTAACAGAAATAGTTGTTTAATATTTTTCATACACAAACAACTGGCTTTGTAGTTGAAAACAACTAACTACTGTAAAATATACAAATAACTAACATGAAGTAACTTACATAATTTTTTGAGTCACAATATATATTGTGTTCGTGGGACCATAACAAGAAGTTCGTTTTAACCGAGGATTCGTTATAAACGAGTTCGTTATAAAATAAGTATTTTGTGTGAAAATTGATGCTAAACTGTCGGGACTTTAAAATTAGTTCGTTATAACCGATAATTCGTTATAACCGAGCCAATTTTATTAGTTTTTGCTCGAATGAAGCTGTTTTACATTTGTTTTGGGCGTTTTTTAGCTATTTTGGGCGAGTTATTTTGAAAATTAAAGTTGGCAATAATGTTTTTTTGTTTTGTTTTTATTTTATTGTATTTCTTGTTTTTTCTCGCATTTGTTGTTTCATTCGATCAATCCTAAAAAATCCAACACAGAAACTAGCAAGTATCATACCACCTTAAAGTATTTTGGCCTCCTAAACACGAATCTGTAATCAGAAAACTTTTATCGAATCATCTTCTATAGATATAGACATTTTATTATTTTTTGCGGATTAAGCCCTCTAATCCAACAAAGTTGGGTTCTTTTGCAAATATTTCTGGATATTCTCAACGGATTTTAGATTTTAACCCCACGTTCTTTTTATTGGAGTGTCTTCTCCAATAACGAGAACGTGGTATCAGTATTAAACGGGAAATTTAGATAGTTATAAGGATAAAACGAAAAAGGGACATTTTCAACTTCCTTACATATCCTGATGGTATCCCTGATCGTATTGAGTCCGGATTTCTTGAAAAAGTTAGGTAATTTTATTGGGAGTTTAAAACTTAAAAACTCATTTATATAAGAAAGCCAATGGAGTCCAAACCTGCTTTGATGAGTTACAAATGGAATGACAAAGTAAGTGTTCTCCTTACCAAGAGACCAATGGGGTTAACTACACTGAAAAAAATAACCTTCCTGATATTAATGAAACGGATTCATTATTTTGTTTTCATTACTTAAATGAAGGAATTCATAAGCTGATTGAAATTTCATGCATGTTATGAACAAATTTTATGAAACTTGTTTCATTAGATTTCATAATTTCATTAAAAAATATCATAAGATTTTTTAGAACTAAATACAACTCTGCGTTGCGAATAAGAGAAAGAAAACAGAACAAAAACATACGACGTTTTATTACACCACGAGTGTTTAGTCTAATTGTAATTTTTACATGTGTGTTAACTTTTTTCTAATAAAATAATTTTATATTTTTTTGCTTTGTTGTTGAAACTTGTGTGTGTGTGTGTTATGCTGGTTATATCTAATTGAAATTACAAGTGAAAAGTTCCGTATAAGTGTTTCTTTTGACTGTTTCTTATAAATTATAATATAATTTGCAACAGAAAAATAGTTTTTTAAGTCATTAAAATTGTGTGATGAAATTTAGGGTAATTTGTGTTGTTCCATTGCTACGTTGTTGCTACGTTTTGGTAGCACGTGTTTTTAAAGTCATCGCGTTTTTGTCTTTTATAGTTTACCTTATATGGCAATTCAGACCAATTTAAGTTTGGAGTAAAATTTTGTTGTTTGTAAAAACTAGGTGAAAACCATAAAAAGTGTGCAATTAAGGGTCATGTCACAGACTCAATTCCGTTGGGAAGTGGAATAAGTGGTTCACTCGTAAAACGCAAAGCAAATACTTTTTTTTCGGAATGAAACCACTTTTAGCAATTCAATTCCACTTTGATTTTTGAAAGTGATTTCATTCCGAAAAATTGCGTTTTACGAGTAACAACTTTTTTTCAAATCCGATCGGAATTGAGTCTGTGACATGCCCCTAAATAAAATTTCAGTGAAGGTTACAGTGATGGTTACATGTGACTTACCAAAATTGTTATTAATGCAAATTTTCACTTATGGGTGTATGATACGTGCTGTTTTTAGGTAACTTGTTCCTAACTTGATTAGGGGCTTTCTATGGAAATTTTGATAACTTTAACCAACATGAATTTATCGTAATTCCCATATCAAAACCTTAATAAAGTTAGCAACTAGTTACTTGTAAAAAGCAATTATCATACGCTCATTACCAACTACTATTCCACATTTAATCAATGAATATTTTCATACATTTTATGAAAAAACTTCATAAAACGTTTCAAACATTTATATGCAAGTTTTCATTGAAAGGAACTTTAATGACACCAGTTTCATTAATCAAATGAAACCTGTCTTCGGTTGAAAACGTGAGTCATTTTTCATTAAGGTTAAGTCAATTTTCATTAATTTCACGAAGCTATTTTTTTCAGTGTAGTTTTTAAAATTAAAAATTTGTGTTTTGCAATAATTTTCTAAATTATTATTATGCTTTTAAATATTTTCGTGAAGCTATAGCGGATCGTTCACTTCAAGAAAAAGCGTACACGCAAAAAAAAATCTGTGTAAGATTGAGCAAACCTACTTGGTAAAACTTTTTTCATACCAAAAAATTTTTTTTAACAAATTTTTGCTAAAATTATGCTTGTCGATGTTAAAGTAACATAATTCATTTTTTATGTAAAATAACCAAGTAGCTTGCACAATAACGCAAATTACTTGCACAAAAATTTATCGAAAGAAAACAACAACAAAAAAAAACAAATACAGACCGCCATATTCATTTTGTATTTTTGTGTGCGTGCTTCGTTTATTTTTTGTGTTATAAAACGTAAAAAGGAAATTGATAAATAAAATTTAAATAAATTAATAAATAAATATAAATAATTAGTTTTTTTAAAAGATAAATAAATGTAAGATAAAAAAAGCTAAAGTTAATTTTGCTGTCATAACTTAAAACACCATTCATTAAGAAAAACCAATGGAGTCCCAGACGTATGTTTCGATGAATAACAAATCGAATGATAAAGTGAGTATACCCGCATTCCGAAGACACCAATAAGGTTTAATAGATTTTTAGTTAAAAATTAGTGTTTGGTAATAATTTTCTATTTTTACAGGTTACTGCTAAATAAATGTTTGAAGCTATGGGAATCCTTCACTACAATAAAGAGCGTGGACACCAATCCTGCCTTTAGTTATAAAATTAAAACCTAAAAACCCAAAGCCAAGGGAGTCCAAAAACTGTTTTGATGAGTTACAAATGGAATGACAAAGTAAGTGTTCCTCCTTACCAAGAGACCAATGGGGTTTACCAATTTTTTAAATTAAAAATTTATGTTTTGTAATAATTTTCTATTTTTACAGGATGCTTTTAAATAAATTCGTGAAGCTATAGCGGATCCTTTACTTCAAGAAGAAGCGTAGGCAGCAGTCACTCGAGAAAATTGTACATAAAGGGTCAGTTGGTCGGTGATAAATTAAATCCTACACAACATTTATTATATTAATATGGATTTATTCTGTGAAAATTTTAAATTCAACAAATATACAAATTTTTACAAAAATTTATTGAAAATTTATTTTAGCATAAATGTAGTAATTTTTAGCATTATTTTTAGTCATCTTTTCTAATAATTTTGGTATATTTCACCATATCTCTTTTGGCATATTTTACCAAGTTTTTACTTAAATAGCATTAGCATTTTCTTCAAAATTTTTTACATAAGCGTTTTGGCTAAATTGCGAAAACTACTTCGTCGGTTGTAGTTTTAGCATATTTTTGGTAAAATTATGCCAGATTTTTGCTCACTCCGACACATGTTTTTTTTTGCGTGTAGGCAGCAGTCACTGGGGAAAATTGTACAAAAAGTGTCAGTTGGTCGGTGGTAAATTAAATCCTACACTCAACCAAAAATCATTGTATTCCCAAAGAAAATCGCTGTAAATTCAACAGAAATCATTGTTGATTTTGACCCTACAAATATTTATGTTGATTTCAATAAAAATTATTGTCAGTTTTTGTAAAAGTTGATCAACTCGTTTTTTTGTAAATCAACTCGTATTTTTTGTAAAATCAACTCATATTTTTGTTGATATAAGGAATTTTATTAATAAAAAAAAACTTGTTGTTATTTGTTAATATTCTTTTATTAAGTAAAAATCACAATATTTTTTAGAATTATCCCCGGCTTTTTAAGCTGCACGAGATTTTCACACACACTTCGTTTATTTATGTTATGCACTCGTAAGCCATTCTCCAGTTTTCTAATGACACCAAATCAAAAACCTTAAAAAAAACAATAAAAATTATAATATAGTATGAATACATAAAGTAATCAATGTATTTTATTACTTACCAAATATTTACAGATCAGAATCTGATCATCAGATCCTATTTTTAATTATTTTTATAATATTAAATATTTTTATAAGAAACAAACACACAAAATGATTTTATAAGAGAAAACAAATTTCACATTGCAATGCATTGCTACCAACTTGATAATACAAAATTGAACGAACAGGGTTGTTTTTTCTTTTTTGGTTTTATCTATTGAATTCTGTATAGGCGTTGTAAAAAGTTGATTCAACTTTACTGATTATTCAACGATATCGACATTAATTTTTGTTGAATACGGCAATATTCTGTAAAACTTGATCTACAATGGGTTTACTAATTTTTCTACTAAGATATTTCTATGAGTGTACACAACATTTATATTTTAAATTCAACAAATATACAAATTTTTACAAAAAATTAATAAACAAATTATTTTAGCATAAATGTGGTAATTTTTAGCATTATTTTTAGTCACCTTTTCTAATAATTTTGGTATATTTCACCATATTTCTTTTGGTATATTTTACCAAGTTTTTGCTTTAATACACTTAACCAAAAATCATTGTATTCCCAAAGAAAATCGTAGTAAATTCAACAGAAATCATTGTTGATTTTGACTAGGGTTGCCATTCGTACTGTTTTAAGCAGTACATGTACTGTTTTTTATAAAAAGTACTGTTTTATGCACAGCAATTAAAACAGTACGCAAAAGTACTGTTTTTTAAAGCGTGTACTGTTTTTGTACTGTTTTTTTATACCCAAAATGTAACATTTTTCGAAAAATGTTTCATATTTGACAAAATTTTAATTCAATTTTAAAAAAGGAGCTAAATGCAATTTAATTTTATACCACACTCAAAAAGAAAAATGATTTAAAAAGTGGAAAACTTAACTAAATTCAATAATGATTTAGCTCCATTGCCATGTTTTCCTTCTTTTTATCTAAATTTTTCTGAAAAATAAGAAAAAGAAAAAACTAGAAAATGCGAAAAAATTTATTTTATTGAGTATATCTCATTTAAAGTTCCGATTGCGGGCAGACCCCATTAGGTTCGGAACCCATGGGTCCAGACCACCTTAGGCCCAGTCCCATTGGGTCTATTAAGGATCGTCATAGATTTTGATTCAACATTTTTGCCCTTTTCGCTCTACCTTGTTTAGTTTTTAGGATACGGGAATTTAGGGGCCCAAAAGGGTCTTTAGAATCTTAACGGGATAACTAAAAAACTATTACACTGAGGGATTTAGACGGTCGTTTAAAGAACTACAAAAATGTATTTGGCATTTTTTTTTGTTTCGGCAATATTTTCTGAGAAATGAGGAACGCCCAAATTTTTAGATTCAAATTGAGGAGTCCATACATTGAAAGAGGACCAGAGATTCTTTAGAGATTTTTAGAATCGAAAATTAACACTTTTTTTGCTCTTTCTGGCTTAGTTTTTGAAATTTTTGAAACATTTTTTGAAAAAAAATCCTTAAATTGCATAAAATTTACTAAACCTGAAGAAAAACTTTATCAATTCTAGGAAGATAAATATGATGAACTAATTGGTTGCAAATTATGTCAAAGAAATTTAAATTTTTTTTTTTTATTTTTTGTTTTTATAAATTAAATAAAATAATTAAAAATAATAACAAAACTAAATAAATTTAAAAATCTTTATTTAATTTTACTAAATTGTGAAAAAAAACATTTTCCCAAAATTTAGTTAGGCCTTTTTTTGAGTGTAATAATACCGTTTTCGCGTTTGCTTTTTAAAGTCGTGTTTTAATTAAAACACTGTGTTATGGATTTTTTCATATGTTTTTGATAGGAAGATCGGTGTTTTAGTTAAGCGAAAGCATAGACTACAAAAGCTTTTCAAGTAAGATATCGCGGCAACTAAGAAAAATGCTCCAAAAAGTCAAACGCAATTTTTTTCAACACTGATAAAAAAAATAGAATAAATTTGAGACGGTTTACCTAAAATGTTCCACCGTTCTGTTAACAACCTTTTATGCTCGTTTTGGCTGAGATCTGTTTAAAATTAGGGTAAAAGGGCTAAGTTTTTGTAGTTTGATATAAAATAAGACTTTTAAAAAAGTACTGTCAAATTAACAGAATTATTTTCGTCAATTTGAATAAAATAGTTTATTCAATTTGAATAAATATCATCAATTTAACAAAATAGTTTTCGTCGATTCTACGATATCTTATCAATTTTACTAAATTTTCTACCCTTTCAAAAAGTAAAATATCCATAAATATTATTTTTATTTTTGAAATTATATAAATTTTTTTTATTAAAAAGAATATGTTAATATTTTAAAAACTTAAAAAATGTTTACTATAATAAACAAAAAAAAAATAGAAAATAATAAATAACTAAAAAATTATAATAATAGGTACAAAAAATAATTTATATATAAACTTACAAAAGAGATGAATTTATTAAAGATGAAGAAACTGCTGCCGTGTGTTCATATTTCCAATGTGTTAATTTAAATTCCGGACGGAAACTTATTTATCTTTGCCTAAACTTTTGTCAATGTAATGTATAGAATATCTAAAAACATTAATAAAAATAAAAATTAGTTTATAAATTTTATTATTATATACACACTCAGAAAATTATGTAAGTTACTACATGTTAGTTGTTTGTATATTTTACAGTACACGCAAAAAAAAAATCTGTGTAAGATTGAGCAATCCTACTTGGTAAAACTTTTTTCATACCAAAAAAAAATTTTTACCAAATTTTTGCTAATATTATGCTTGTCGATGTTAAAGTAACATAATTAATTTTTTATGTAAAATAACCAAGTAGCTTGCACAATAACGCAAATTACCTGCACAAAAATTTATCGAAAGAAAACAACAAAAAAACAAATACAGACCGCCATTTTCATTTTTTTTTTGTGTGCGTTGTTTGTTTATTTTTTGTGTTATAAAAACGTAAAAAGGAAATTGATAAATAAAATAAAAATAAATTAATAAATAAAAATAAATAATAAGTTTTCTAAAAGATAAATAAATGTAAGATAAAATAATGTTAAAGTTAATTTTGCTTTCATCACTTAAAACACCATTCATTAAGAAAAACCAATGGAGTCCCAGACGTATGTTTCGATGAATAACAAATGGAATGATAAAGTGAGTATACCCGCATTCCGAAGACACCAATAAGGTTTAATAGATTTTTAGTTAAAAATTAGTGTTTGGTAATAATTTTCTATTTTTACAGGGTACTGCTAAATAAATTTTTGAAGCTATGGCGAATCCTTCACTACAATAAAGAGCGTGGACACCAATCCTGCCTTTAGGTATAAAATTAAAACCTAAAAACCCAAAGCCAAGGGAGTCCATACCTGTTTTGAGTTACAAATGGAATGACAAAGTAAGTGTTCCTCCTTACCAAGAGAACAATGGGGTTTACCAATTTTTTAAATTAAAAATTTATGTTTTGTAATAATTTTCTATTTTTACAGGATGCTTTTAAATAAATTCGTGAAGCTATAGCGGATCCTTTACTTCAAGAAGAAGCGTAGGCAGCAGTCACTCGATAAAATTGTACAAAAAGGGTCAGTTGGTCGGTGGTAAATTAAATCCTACACAACATTTATTACATTAATATGGATTTATTCTGTGAAAATTTTAAATTCAACAAATATACAAATTTTTACAAAAATTTATTGAAAATTTATTTTAGCATAAATGTGGTAATTTTTAGCATTATTTTTAGTCATCTTTTCTAATAATTTTGGAATATTTCACCATATCTCTTTTGGTATATTTTACCAAGTTTTTACTTAAATAGCATTAGCATTTTCTTCAAAATTTTTTACATAAGTGTTTTGGCTAAATTACGAAAACTACTTCGTCGGTTGTAGTTTTAGCATATTCTTGGTAAAATTATGCCAGATTTTTGCTCACTCCGACACAAGTTTTTTTTTGCGTGTAGTAAGTTGTTTTCAACTACAAAGTCAGTTGTTTTTGTATGAAAAATATCAAACAACTATTTCTGTTAGTTATTTTAAGTAGTTTTTTTGAATAACTAACAAAAAAGTACTGTGATGTAGTAACAGTTATTTAAAGTAGTTAATTTTATTTTTTTTATCTCTGAAAAATGTTCAAAGTTTTTTTTCAAAAATAAAAATAAATTTTCGTTTTTTTTTATTTTTCACAACTTTTTTTTAAAAAAAAAAAAAAAAAAAAAAACTTTGAAAAAATTTGGTCTTCAAATTTTTTTCTGAAAAATTTTTTGAAAAAAAAAAAATATTTATTGATTTTTTAATTTTTACTACATTTTAGTTGTTTTGACTACAAATGTAAGTAGTTTTTACTAAATAAGTCAGTTGTTTTTTGTCAGTTAAAATAACTAACATTGTTAGTTGATTTAACTGAAAAAGTAGTTGACCCCAAAACAACTTACAAAGTAGTTATTTTAACTGACATTTTCAGTTGAATTTACTAACATAATTTTTTGAGTGCATATATCATTACTTACATAAAGTTTCGTTTTCATATAAAGTTTTGTAGAATTTGAAGACGCTTTTATAATGCCAAAAAATAAAAATGGCAAAAACTTAAAAGCTTTAGCAATTGCATAAAATTTCATGAAAAAATAAATAAATTTTAGCAAAACATAATTTTTTCATGACACTGCACAATGCAAAAAGTAATGGCGTCCAAACTAATAATTTTAATCAATTTGACGAAATTTAGTCAATTTGATGAAATTATTAAATTTTACTTCTTTAGAGGATGTGTTGACGAAATTTTGTTGATTTGAATAAAATTTGTTGAATCTTAAAAAAAAAATTGACAAAATTTCGTTAAAGATCTACAAAAATGTTTTGTTGATTTTACCTACTCGATTTGGTTCGGTGTAGAAATATTTATGTTGATTTCAACATTAATTGTTGTCAGTTTTTGTAAAAGCTGATTAACTCGTATTTTTGTTGGTTCTATTCGTATTTTTGTTAATCGTACTCGTTTTGTTTTGTATATTCATGCAATTTTATTTATTAAAATGAAATTCTTATTTGTTGTAGATGTTATATTATTTAATTGAATATTTTCACAATATTTTTTCGTGGTTTTCATTAACTCATTATTTTCACATAAACTTATTTTGTTTTTAGATGATATTTTTTGTTTCCTTGGACTGTGATGTATTTCGCTGTTGTTTTGCTGTCGGCAATCATTTTTCGTGATTAGCTTCTGAAGTTTTTAGAAAGATTCCAAATCACAAATTGCTAAAAAAAATAAAAAATTGCTTTATTAATGAATTAAATAACAAATATATTTAATTACTCACCAAATATTTTCTAATAAAAAAGATTTTTTTTGAGAAACATCCCTTCTGTACAAGACAACAAAAATTTACAAATGGCAATCAGCAAAAACAGTGTTACACATTTCATGTACTTATATTTTATACAATTTTTTCCAACTAAGTATTTTTCAACTATTGAATTTTAATATCAACATTGATTTTTGTTAAATTCTGTAAAACTTGATCTACAATGGGTTTACTTATTTTTCTACTAAGATATTTCTATGAGTGTAGCATTTTCTTCACAATTTTTTACATAAGCGTTTTGGCTAAATTACGAAAACTACTTCGTCGGTTGTACACGCAAAAAAAAAAATATGTGTCAAATTGAGCAAAAAAAAACAAATTGAGCAAAAAAACAACTACACGCAAAAAAAAATCTGTGTCAGATTGAGCAATCCTACTTGGTAAAAAATTTTTCATACCAAAAAAAATGTTTACCAAATTTTTGCTAAAATTATGCTTGTCGATGTTAAAGTAACATAATTAATTTTTAATGTAAATTAACCAAGTAACTTGCACAATAACGCAAATTACTTGCACAAAAAATTATCGAAAGAAAACAGAAAAAACAAATACAGACCGTCATTTCCATTTTGTATTTTAGTGTGCGTGGTTCGTTTATTTTTTGCGTTATAAAAGCGTAAAAAGGAGATTGATAAATAAAATTAAAATAAATTAATAAATAAAAATAAATAACTAGTTTTTAAAAGATAAATAAATGTAAGATACAAAAATTCTAAAGTTAATTTTGCTGACATAACTTAAAACACCATTAATTTAGTAAAACCAATGGAGTCCCAGACGTATGTTTCGATGAATTACAAATGGAATGATAAAGTGAGTATACCCCCATTCCGAAGACACCAATAAGGGTTAATAGATTTTTAATTAAAAATTAGTAGCGGTTCTCACCCTTGATAGAAAACAAGAAAAGAATCGGAGAATTGAAGAAAACCAAATATGTTTGACAGATACAACAACAAAATACATGGTGGCTTGTTTTTCTCATTTTCTTGGTTTCTTCTTTTCTACATAGAAAATTTCTTCGACTTGATGCTTGAGTAAGTTGAAGTATGGAAAAAAATAAAAGTTCCTAGACCAACAAAACAGCTGATTAGAGAGGCATTTAATTATTTTGTGATATTTTCAGACTTTTTAAACGAAATTTAAATTGAAACTTAAATTATTAATTATATTTTTATTAAAAATCGTGTTGTTTAATATTATTTCGACGTTTTAATTATGTAAAATAATTAGAGGTTATAGAAAATGGGTACGTTCAGCAGAGAAAGCTGCTACTCAGCAGCTCCCCAACATTCTGCTGAACGGTTTAATTTTTGACCTTTCAGTCAACATGTTGAGTGAGCGCTTCTCATCACTGGTAGCGTACAAAAATTATGCTACATTTGATCACAAACTGATAAATAAGCTGTTTTATTGAAATTATTTATTTTTTTGACGTTATTCAAGGAAATAAACAAAAAAATAATAAAAATAGTATTTTCCACAGAAAAAATAAATGAAAATATAAAAAAATAATAATTTATTCCAATATTTTAAATTATTCATAAAAAAATGCGTTCAGCAGAGTCAACTAATCAAAGCATGCTACATCTCAACTGTTGAGTAGCAGAGGGTCGATTCTGGTTCTATGAGAAACGTATGAATGAAAAAATATGTCTGTTTACTTCATTGAAAACTAATAGGCAAAGTGACATTATTTTTTCAGTGATAAATTTATCACAGAAACAGAATTGGCCCTCAGGTTTCTCTGCTGAACACGCTCTATGTTATTGTGAGAAAACTTTTTCAAATACACGCAAAAAAAATCTGTGTCGGAGTGAGCAAAAATCTGGCATAATTTTACCAAAAATATGCTAAAACTACAACCGACGAAGTAGTTTTCGTAATTTAGCCAAAACACTTATGTAAAAAATTTTGAAGAAAATGCTAATGCTATTTAAGCAAAAACTTGGTAAAATATACCAAAAGAAATATGGTGAAATATACCAAAATTATTAGAAAAGGTGACTAAAAATAATGCTAAAAATTACCACATTTATGCTAAAATAAATTTTCTATAAAATTTTTGTAAAAATTTGTTGAATTTAAAATTTTCACAGAATAAATCCATATTAATATAATAAATGTTGTGTAGGATTTTATTTACCACCGACCAACTGACCCTTTACGTACAATTTTCTCCAGTGACTGCTGCGTACGCTTTTTTTTTCTCCGCTATAGCACAGACTAATACAGACTCGACATATATGACAGGTGTCAAAAAAGTATTTTTTAACCATATGGTTAATGTTTTCAAATTATTCTACGAATTAGGTTAGAAAGAGAAAGCTAATATAACGCGCCATAAGAAAAATGGATGCCAGATCAG
Source organism: Pegoplata infirma (assembly GCA_963921195.1). NCBI lineage: Eukaryota > Metazoa > Arthropoda > Insecta > Diptera > Anthomyiidae > Pegoplata > Pegoplata infirma. The sequence goes on from OY992540.1 coordinate 173,694,374, forward strand.
TTTTTGTTGTTTCACTCACTCCTAAGTCGTAGAAAGTGTTGCCATGTTAGCGTAAAACGGACTAAAAACCGCTGTGTTTTCTCCTAAAATCGCTTAGTTTTTCCCCATTTTTTCTTGTAAAACTCTACTGTCGAGTCTGTATTTAGTCTGTGGCTATAGCTTCACGAATTTATTTAAAAGCACCCTGTCAAAATAGAAAATTATTACAAAACATAAATTTTTAATTTAAAAAACTAGTAAACCCCATTAGACTTTTGGTTAGGAGGAACACTTACTTTGTGATTCCATTTGTAACTCTTCAAAACAGGTCTGGACTCCATTGGCTTTGCTATACACTCAACCAAAAATCATTGTATTCCCAAAGAAAATCGCTGTAAATTCAACAGACATCATTGTTGATTTTGACCCTACAAATATTTATGTTGATTTCAATAAAAATTGTTGTCAGTTTTTGTAAAAGTTGATCAACTCGTTTTTTTGTAAATCAACTCGTATTTTTTGTAAACTCAACTCATATTTTTGTTGATATAAGAAATTTTATTAAAAAAAGCTTGTTGTTATTTGTAAATATTCTTTTATTAAGTATAAATCACAATATTTTTTAGAATTATCACCGGCTTTTTAAGCTGCAATATTTAAACAAGATTTTCACACACCTTCGTTTATTTATGTTATGCACTCGTAAGCTATTCTCCAGTTTTCTAATGACACCAAATCAAAAACCTTAAAAAAAACAAAAAAAATTATAATATAGTATGAATACATAAAGTAACCAATGTATTTTATTACTTACCAAATATTTACAGATCAGAATCGGATCATCAGATCCTATTTTTATTTATTTTTATAATCTTAAATATTTTTATAAGAAACAAACACATAAAATAATTTTATAAGAGACAAACAAATTTCACATTGCAATGCATTGCTACCAACTTGATAACACAAAATTGAACGAACAGGGTTGTTTTTTCTTTTTTGGTTTTATCTATTGAATTCTGTATAAGCGTTGTAAATAGTTGATTCAAATTTACTGATTATTCAACGATGTCAACATTAATTTTTGTTGAATACGGCAATATTCTGTAAAACTTGATCTACAATGGGTTTACTAATTTTTCTACTAAGATATTTCTATGAGTGTATAAATGAGATTTTAGGTTTTAATTTTATAACTAACTATAACTTTATTGTAGTGAGGGATTCGCCATAGCTTCAAAAATTTATTTAGCAGTACCCTGTAAAAATAGAAAATTATTACCAAACACTAATTTTTAACTAAAAATCTATTAAACCTTATTGGTGTCTTCGGAATAGGGGTATACTCACTTTATCATTCCATTTGTAATTCATTGAAACAAACGTCTGGGACTCCATTGGTTTTGCTAAATGAATGGTGTTTTAAGTTATGACAGCAAAATAAACTTTAGCATTTTTTTATCTTACATTTATTTATCTTTTAAAAAACTAATTATTTATTTTTATTTATTAATTTATTTTAATTTATTTATCAATTTCCTTTTTACGTTTTTATAACACAAAAAATAAACGAAGTGCGCACACAAAAATACAAAATGAAAATGGCGGTCTGTATTTGTTTTTTTTTTTTTTTGTTTTCTTTCGATAAATTTTTGTGCAAGCTATTTGCGTTATTGTGCAAGCTACTTGGTTATTTTACATAAAAAACTAATTATGTTACTTTAACATCAACAAGCATAATTTTAGCAAAAATTTGGTAAAAAATTTTTTTTGGTATGAAAAAAATTTTACCAAGTAGGATTGCTCAATCTGACACAGATTTTTTTTTTGCGTGTAGTTGTTCACTTTTTAGTAGAAAAGATCGGTAGAAAACTTTCTTGAAGGAATTTTCCTCAAAAGTTTTCTATGAAGGGTGAAAACCGCTAGTGTTTGGTAATAATTTTCTATTTTTACAGGGTACTGGTAAATATACTCATAGAAATATCTTAGTAGAAAAATTTGTAAACCCATTGTAGATTAAGTTTTACAGAATTTAACAAAAATCAATGTTGATATTACAAAATTCAATAGTTTAAAAATACATAGTTGGAAAAAATTGTTAAAATATAAGTACATGAAATGTGCAACACTGTTTTTGCTGAGCGCAGGGGTAACTCATGAATAGTAGTGTCAGTAATAACGAAGTCGTTATTAATAGATGGCAATCTTTTTTTGGAAAGTATTTGGGAACGATTTGGGAATAACGAAAAATAAACATTAAAAAATTTTAAAATTATAAATGAAAATTATTGTTGTGTCACTTGAAAATAAAAAAATACATAATAAAAAAAAGAAATGAATATAAATAAATCAAAACAACCAGCAAAATTAAACGAAAAATAAAAGGTAAACAAAATTTCCAGCTTTCCCAGATACCATTTGTTAAACTAACACCACCTTTAAACGTCAAAAAGAATTGACTCTTGCATAGTCTTTATATATTTAAGTTTTTGGCTGAGCGCATTTTGTAAATTTTTGTTGTCTTGTACAGAAGGGATGTTTCTCAAAAAAATCTTTTTTATCTTTTTTGGTGAGTAAATAAATGTATTTGTTAGTGAATGCATTAATAAAGCAATTTTTATTTTTTTTTAGCAATTTTGAATCTTTCTAAAAACTCCAGAAGCTAATCACGTAAAATGATTGCTGACAGCAAAACAACAACGAAATACATCACAGTCCAAGGAAAAAAAAATATCATCTACACTCATAGAAATATCTTAGTAGAAAAATTAGTAAACCCATTGTGGATCAAGTTTTACAGAATATTGCCGTATTCAAAACAAAATAATGTTGATATCGTTAAATAATCAGTAAAGTTGAATCAACTATTTACAACGATTATACAGAATTCAATAGATAAAACCAAAAAAGAAACAACAACCCTGTTCGTTCATTTTTGTATTATCAAGTTGGTAGCAATGTGAAATTTTTTGTCTCTTATAAAATTATTTTATGTGTTTGTTTCTTATAAAAATATTTAATATTATACACTCAACCGAAAATCATTGTATTCCCAAAGAAAATCGCTGTAAATTCAACAGAAATCATTGTTGATTTTGACCCTACAAATATTTATGTTGATTTCAATAAAAATTATTGTCAGTTTTTGTAAAAGTTGATCAACTCGCTTTTTTGTAAATCAACTCTTATTATTTGTAAATTCAACTCATATTTTTGTTAATATAAGAAATTTTATTAATAAAAAAAAAACTTGTTGTTATTTGTTAATATTCTTTTATTAAGCATAAATCACAATATTTTTGTATTATCGTCGGCTTTTTAAGCTGCAATATTTGAAGATTTTCACAAAGATTTTCACAAACACTTCGTTTATTCATGTTATGCACTCAGAAGCCATTCTCCAGTTTTCTGATGATATCAAACAAAATCCTTAAAAAAACAAAAAAGTTTTAATATAGTATGAATACATAAAGTAATCAATGTATTTTTTTTACTTACCAAATATTTACAAATCAGATCCTTTTTTTATTTATTTTTATAATATTAAATATTTTTATAAAAAACAAACACATAAAATAATTTTATAAGAGATAAACACGATTCACATTGCTACCAACTCACTCGTCACTCGTTAATAATAAAAAAAAATGAACGAACAGGGTTGTTTTTTCTATTTTGATTTATCTATTGAATTCTGTACAAGCGTTGTAAAGAGTTGATTCAACTTTACTGATTATTCAACGATATCAACATTAATTCTTGTTGAATACGGCATTATTCTGTAAAACTTGATCTACAATGGGTTTACTAATTTTTCTACTAAGATATTTCTATGAGTGTATATATGGTGTCATTAGAAAACTGGAGAATGGCTTACGAGTAGTGCATAACATAAATAAACGAAGTGTGTGTGAAAATCTCGTGTTTAAATATTGCTGCTTAAAAAGCCGGTGATAATTCTAAAAAATATTGTGATTTAAGCTGCCCATTCACTTGCAATATTATTGTTCAACTTTTCAAATTGTACAATAATATCGCTTGTGTGTATGTAATATTTACGGTTGTGCAATATATTGGAGAATATCAAAACACTTTTGATATTTATTGTACAAACAAGAATACTGCAATATATTTTATCAGTGTGTTGTCTATATTGTACAACTTTTATTATGTTATGTTTATGTTTATATCTTGTACAATATATTGGGTTTAAGTATTGAGCAATTTTATTTGCTGTGTAGGGTAAAACGACAATAATATTGTAAAATAATTTTTTTTAAAGTTGAGCAATTTTATTGCAAGTGAATGGGCAGCTTTATACTTGACGATTGAACAATGGTCAATCTACAATTACAAATGAGCTCCTCCCATTGGCTATGGTTTTGTTAAATTGCCTCATCAAATTTTCTAATGGTACGGAATAGGTAAAGAAAAGTGTAAGTGCACGTTAAAATTTTAATTTTGTATTTGGACGTCAAAAGTCTCAGATTCTGATGATTTTGTCTTTAATTTTTTCTATAAATTATAATTTGGTTTGGTTTTAATACATTGTATATTATTTTCAGATTACGTGTATTTAATGAGCAGGCAAGGCAAGCCAATCTGCCTCTACAAAGAAAAAAAAAACTGTTCCTTGGAAGTCCACTAGGCGAAGAGTAACAAAATTTTCATACAGCACAACATACAGCAAGTTTTTTATTGTACAATTACAAATGAGCTCCTCCCATTTGCTATGGTTTTGTTAAATTGCCTCATCAAATTTTCTAATGGTACGGAATAGGTAAAGAAAAGTGTAAGTGCACGTTAAAATTTTAATTTAGTATTTGGACGTCAAAAGTAAGTCTCAGATTCTGCTGATTTTGTCTTATGAAAAATGTCTGTCTCAGAATAGAGACTTTTTCTATAGAAAAACTGTCTCAGAATAGAGACTTTTTCTATAGAAAAACTGTCTCAGAATCTTAGACTTTTTCTATAGAAAAACTGTCTCAGAATCTGAGACTTTTTCTATAGAAAAATTGTCTCAGAATCTGAGACTTTTTCTATAGAAAAACTGTCTCAGAATCTGAGACTTTTTCTATAGAAAAACTGTCTCAGAATCTAAGACTTTTTCTATAGAAAAACTGTCTCAGAATCTGAGACTTTTTCTATAGAAAAACTGTCTCAGAATCTGAGACTTTTTCTATAGAAAAACTGTCTCAGAATCTGAGACTTTTTCTATAGAAAAACTGTCTCAGAATCTGAGACTTTTTCTATAGAAAAACTGTCTCAGAATCTGAGACTTTTTCTATAGAAAAACTGTCTCAGAATCTGAGACTTTTTCTATAGAAAAACTGTCTCAGAATCTGAGACTTTTTCTATAGAAAAACTGTCTCAGAATCTGAGACTTTTTCTATAGAAAAACTGTCTCAGAATCTGAGACTTTTTCTATAGAAAAACTGTCTCAGAATCTGAGACTTTTTCTATAGAAAAACTGTCTCAGAATCTGAGACTTTTTCTATAGAAAAACTGTCTCAGAATCTGAGACTTTTTCTAAAGAAAAATTGTCTCAGAATCTGAGACTTTTTCTAAAGAAAAATTGTCTCAGAATCTGAGACTTTTTCTATATTTCTTTTTCTCAGATTCTTTTTCTCAGATTCTGAGACTTTTTCTATAGAAAAACTGTCTCAGAATCTGAGACTTTTTCTATAGAAAAATTGTCTCAGAATCTGAGACTTTTTCTATAGAAAAACTGTCTCAGAATCTGAGACTTTTTCTATAGAAAAATTGTCTCAGAATCTGAGACTTTTTCTATAGAAAAACTGTCTCAGAATCTGAGACTTTTTCTATAGAAAAACTGTCTCAGAATCTGAGACTTTTTCTATAGAAAAACTGTCTCAGAATCTGAGACTTTTTCTATAGAAAAACTGTCTCAGAATCTGAGACTTTTTCTATAGAAAAACTGTCTCAGAATCTGAGACTTTTTCTATAGAAAAACTGTCTCAGAATCTGAGACTTTTTCTATAGAAAAACTGTCTCAGAATCTGAGACTTTTTCTATAGAAAAACTGTCTCAGAATCTGAGACTTTTTCTATAGAAAAACTGTCTCAGAATCTGAGACTTTTTCTATAGAAAAACTGTCTCAGAATCTGAGACTTTTTCTATAGAAAAACTGTCTCAGAATCTGAGACTTTTTCTATAGAAAAACTGTCTCAGAATCTGAGACTTTTTCTATAGAAAAACTGTCTCAGAATCTGAGACTTTTTCTATAGAAAAACTGTCTCAGAATCTGAGACTTTTTCTATAGAAAAACTGTCTCAGAATCTGAGACTTTTTCTGTAGAAAAACTGTCTCAGAATCTGAGACTTAGTATCTGACTTTTTCTATACAATTTTTCTGAGACAATTTTTCTACAGAAAAAGTCTCAGATTCTGAGACAATTTTTCTACAGAAAAAGTCTCAGATTCTGAGACAATTTTTCTATAGAAAAAGTCTCGGATTCTGAGACAATTTTTCTATAGAAAAAGTCTCAGATTCTGAGACAATTTTTCTATAGAAAAAGTCTCAGATTCTGAGACAATCTTTCTATAGAAAAAGTCTCAGAATCTGAGACTTTCTATAGAAAAAGTCTCAGATTCTGAGACAATTTTTCTATAGAAAAAGTCTCAGATTCTGAGACAATTTTTCTATAGAAAAAGTCTCAGATTCTGAGACAATTTTTCTATAGAAAAAGTCTCAGATTCTGAGACAATTTTTCTATAGAAAAAGTCTCAGATTCTGAGACAATTTTTCTAAAGAAAAAGTCTCAGATTCTGAGACAATTTTTCTATAGAAAAAGTCTCAGATTCTGAGACAATTTTTCTATAGAAAAAGTCTCAGATTCTGAGACAATTTTTCTATAGAAAAAGTCTCAGATTCTGAGACAATTTTTCTATAGAAAAAGTCTCAGTCTCAGATTCTATAGAAAAGTCTCAGATTCTGAGACAATTTTTCGATAGAAAAGTCTCAGATTCTGAGACAATTTTCAGATTCTGAGACATATTTTCTATACAAAAGTCTCAGATTCTGAGACTTTGTTTCTATAAAAAAGTCTCAGATTCTGAGAAATTTTTTCTATAGAAAAAGTCTCAGATTCTGAGACATTTTTTTTATAGAAAAAGTCAGATTCTGAAACATTTTTTCTGTAGAAAAAGTGTCAGGTTCTGAGACATTTTTTGAAAAAATCTCAGGTTCTGAGACATTTTTTGTATAGAAAAAGTCGCAGATTCTGAGACCATTTTTTCTGTAGAAAAAGTCTCAGATTCTGATATATTTTTTCCATAGAAAAAGTTTTAGATTTTGAGACATTTTTTGTATAGAAAAAGTCACAGATTCTGAGGCATTTTTCTATAGAAAAAGTCTCAGATTCTAATATATTTTTTCTGTAGAAAAAGTTTCAGATTCTGAGACATTTTATCTATAGAAAAACTCTTAGATTCTGAGAAATTTTTTCTATAGAAAAGTCCCAGATTCTGAGACAGTTTTTCTATAGAAAAAGTCTCAGATTCTGAGAATTTTTTTTCTCTCGTATGATTAAAATATTAATAAAGTAAATATGATTTTTATATTCCAGGTAGATTTGGATTTTGACTACATTTTTCTTATAAGTGAAATAGCTTGAATCAGGAAAATCAATTTTGACGGTATAGTTTGGAGCGCCCTAATGTATCTCATAATTTTTTTTATTTTTTTTAATAAATATATAAATTAAAAAAAAAACTCTTTTTATTTAGCCGTTTATGGGTTAATTAAATTAAATAAAATACCAATTTAAAAATGAATATCTGCTAAGGCTCCGTTTGTAAATTTCCAAAATTTACAAGGAGTATTACCAAAAATTATAGGTAATTTTTCGAACATAGAAATTTGATAGGAATTTCCTATTATTTTTGTAATTGTGCCTAAAATTTTAGCAACTGCCATGTTGCCTTAGAACTTAGCTGATATTATACTACAATTTTAGGAAATATTACCTCGATTTTTTTTTGTGTGTATGATTTTTGGGATTTCCATAAAAAGAAAGACGCTTTGTATATTTAATTAGTTTTTTTTATTTAAATTATAAAATACTATTTATTATCTATATAAATAAAAATCAATTGTCGTTCGTTGGTAACAGCATCAGTTGAGAACGGCTGGACCGATTTGGACAATTTTTTTTTTTAAATGTTCGTCATAGTCCAACTTAGGTTTTTACGTTAAGAAAAATTGGCCACGCCCACTTTTACGCCCACTTTTTTAGATTTATCTAAAATCGGAAAACGGCTGCACCGATTTGGCTAATTTTTTACTTAAATGTTCGTAGTAACACATTTTAAGTTTTTACAGAAAGAAAAATCGACCACGCCCACTTTACCGCCTACTTTTTTCGATTTATCTGAAATCTGAGAACGTCTGGACCGATTTGACTTAATTTTTTAAATGAATTTTAATCATAGTCCAACTTTGATTTTTACGAAAAAAAGAAATTCAATACTCCCACTTTCCCTAATTTGTGTTGAAAATATTCGTTATAATTCAGCAAAGGTTTTTAAGGAAATGTAAATTGCCCACGCCCACTTTCTTCTACTTATGTATCGAAAAAACTAGAAAGGCTACGACGATTTAATTATAGTCCGCAAAAGATTTTTAAGGAAAGAAAAATTGGTCACGCCTACTTTTACGCTCACTTTTTTCGATATGTATATTTTAAATCGTTGAACGGCTGGATCAATTTGGCCAATTTTGTTTTAAATGTTCATCATCGTCCTAAGGTTTTTCGGAAAGAACAATTTTCCATTTCCACGCCCCCTTTTTGATATATATAAAATCGCATTACTTAAAAATGGATGGGCTGAATTGGTTAAATTCAAATGAGTTTTACGGTAAGAAAAGTTGTCTACCAACTTTTTTTCAATATATCTAAAATTCGCTCTTTAGGAAAATAAATATTATTCATTTGCAATCGCATCACTTGAGAACGGCTGTACCGATTTGGATAATATATTTTTTTTTAATGTTCGTGTTAGGTTTTAACGGGAAACAAATTAACCACGCCCGGAAAGCGTCTGGACCGATTTGGCTAAACTTTTTTTAAAATGTTCGTCATACTCCAACTTAGGTTTTACGGAAAGAAAAAATCGCCACTCCCAATTTTACGCCCACTTTTTTGATATATATTAAATCGAAGAACGGCTGCATCGATTTGGCTAAACTTTTGTTTTAAATGTTCGTCACAGTCCAACTTAGGTTTAAACGGAAATAAAAATTTTTCACGCCCACTTTTTTTTCGATATTCATATTTAAAATAGAAGATCGGCAAGACCGATTTGGCTATTTTTTGTAAACGTTCGTCACAGTCCAACTAAGATTTTTACGGAAACCTTAGAATGACCTAAGAACGACAATCATAGTCCAAATAAGGTTTTCAAGGAAAAAATTATTGTTCTCGACCACTTAAACGCCCACATTTTTCAATATCTTTAAAATTTTTAACACTTGAGAACGCCCGGATCGATTTTGCATTTTTTTAATGTTCGTAATAGTCTATATGGTTGTTCGGAAAGAAAAATTGTCCTTTCCCACTTTTTTTCGATGTATCTGAAACTCATATTTAATCTAAATCGATATATTAAAAAAAAAATTATAGATTCCGCTTAAACCTGGTACAAATGATTTCAAATCCTTGGGTATTGTTATATACAAGTTTAACTTACCACACAAATTTAAATGCCCACTTTGGTCTAAATATGTGAAATCGCTTTAAGTCGAATACTTATGACTGGATCGATTTTTTATGTTAGTAATAGTTCTAATTACGTTTTTAAGGAAAGATAAATGTGAAAGTGTCCCAGAAAAATGGAAAATTCGGATAAGTTATAAATGTTTTTGTTTTTTTGTATGAACTCAAGATTACTCAAGAAAATATCTTACGATAAGAACGAAGCATGTGTGTAATTTTATTTTTGTGTTGTTCGTAATGACACTAAAGACATTTTGAATTTGTACAGTTCGCAAGGTCGAAGACATGGTAATCTGCCTTTAAAAAACATCGGGTCTTGAAAACTACGTCCACAAATTGTTCTTAGCCAAGAAATTCATTACATTCATTACATTTTTTGCAGTGCTATATATTTAAAGCGAAACGAAATATAACACTGATCTTTTATTTGGGCCAGCAACGCGGACCGGGCCAGCTAGTAATATAATATTTGCCACATTATTAAAATCATTTTTTATAATATAAAAACTCACTATATGTTGATCTATCCCAAAACGGCTTCCATCCGTGCCAAAGAAAACACTAGCTGCAAGGGCGTCCAATGATTTAGTTTAGTTACATAGATAACAAATTGACCGGCATTATTTTCATGATTATGTTTATGATTTTTTATATATATTTTATACTAGCTGGCCCGGTCCGCGTTGCTGGCCCAAATATAAGATCAGTGTTATATTTAGTTTCGCTTTAAATCTTTAGCACTGCAAAAAATGTACTCAATTTCTTGGCTTAGAAAAATTTGTGGGCGTGGTTTTAAAGACCCGATTTTTTTAAAGGCAGATCAATCATCATCAAATTATGTTTCGGGAATTAAAAAACTATTACCATATCTTTGACTTGCGAACGGTACAAATTTAAAACTTCTTTATTATCATTACGATCAACAAAAAAATAAAATTACGCATATCCTTCGTTCTTATCGTGAGCTATTTTTATGAGTATTCTTGAGTTCATACACTCAAAATAAATTCTCTGTCCAATCAGCAGAAAAATCTGCTGAAAATACACCCATTTTGAGCCATATGAGAAATCTGCTGATTTTAGCAGACACGGTTTGCTAAATATCTGTCATAAGAGGTGAATAAATATAACAATAAAAAAAAAAAAAAAACAACATACGGCGCCAGCCAGCATCGAACTCGCCACCTTCCGATTTGAAAGTACACTTCTTAACCACTACGCTACGGAAGCTTATACTTTTATCTGGCGTTTTAGTTATTAAACATGTGTGACATTTTACTATGTTTATACTGATTTTGTTTGCTGAATTTCATTATTTTGTTAAGAAATTTTTTTATATAAAAAAAAAGCAGAACAGATTGTCAGCAGATTGCTCTGCTGAAATCAGCAGATTGATCTGCTGAAATCAGCAGAAATATCTGCTGATTTTAGCAGAAAAATCTGCTGATTTTAGCAGAAAAAATCTGCTGATTTCAGCAGAATAATCTGCTGATTTCAGCAGAACAATCTGCTGATTTCAGCAGAGCAATCTGCTGACAATCTGTTCTGCTTTTTTTTTATATAAAAAAATTTCTTGAAAAAATAATGAAATTCAGCAAACAAAATCAGTATAAACATAGTAAAATGTCTGTTATTTTCTTAAACTAAATGACAGAGATTTTACTAAAAATATCCTTCTCAGCAGAACAATCTGCTAAAAGATTGCTAATTCAAATTGAAAGTCGTTTTACAGATTTTTTGACAGAGTTTTTCTTTTGAGTGCACAAACAAACCTTTATAGTTTTCCCGAATTTTCCATTTTTCTGGGACACTTTTCTCATTTATCTTTCCTTAAAAACCAATTATAACAAAAAAAAAATCGGTCCGGTCATTAGTATTCGACTTAAAGCGATTTCACATATTTAGACTCTTATTCATAATACTTATAACAGACTTATTGTAGGTTTATTTGACAATTATTCCTGCAATATCTGTCAAATAAACCTACTTTAAATATATTTCAGGTTTTATGAATAATCACCTTAGACTAAAGTGGGCATTTAAATTTGTGTGGTAAGTTAAACTTGTACATAACAATATCCAAGGATTTAAAATCATTTGTACCAAGTTTAAGTGGAATCTATAAAGATTTTTTTAAATATATCGAATTAGAGTAAATATAAATTTTAGATATATCGAAAAAAAGTTAGCGAGGACAATTTTTCTTTCCGAACAACCGTATGGACTATTACGAACATTTAACACAACAAACAAAAAATAGCCAATCAGTCTAGGCGTTCTCAAGTGTTAAAAATTTTAAAGATATTGAAAAATATGGGCGTTAAAGTGGTCGAGGACAATAATTATTTTCGTAAAAACCTTACCTGGACTATGATCATTAAAAAAAATAACAAAGGCCAGTTGTTCTCCGATTTTAGATGTATTGAAAAAAGTGGGAATGGACAATTTTTTCCCGTAAAACCCTTAGTTGGGCTATGACGAACGTGTACAAAAAATAGCCAAATCGGCCTTGCCGTTCTTCTATTTTAAATATTTATGTCGAAAAAAAGTAGGCTTGAAAAATTTTTATTTCCGTTTAAATCTAGGTTGGAATATGACGAACATTTAAAAAAAAGTTTAGCCAAATCGATGCAGCCGTTCTCCGATTTAAGATATATCGTAAAAGGAGGCGTAAAAGTGGGCGTGGTTAAATTGTTTTCCGTAAAAACCTAACACGAACATTAAAAAAATATAATCCAAATCGCTACAGCCGTTCTCAAGTGATGCGATTTCCAATGAACGGCATTTAATTTTTATTTATATATGTATGTACACTCAAAATAAATTCTCTGTCCAATCAGCAGGAAAATCTGCTGAAAATACACCCATTTTGAGCCATATGAGAAATCTGCTGATTTAAGCAGACACGGTTTGCTAAATATCTGTCATAAGAGGTGAATAAATATAACAATGAAAAAAAAAAAAAATTACGGCGCCAGCCAGCATCGAACTCGCCACCTTCCGATTTGAAAGTACACTTCTTAACCACTACGCTACGGAAGCTTATACTTTTATCTGGCGTTTTAGTTATTAAACATGTGTGACATTTTACTATGTTTATACTGATTTTGTTTGCTGAATTTCATTATTTTGTTAAGAAATTTTTTTATATAAAAAAAAAAGCAGAACAGATTGTCAGCAGATTGCTCTGCTGAAATCAGCAGATTGATCTGCTGAAATCAGCAGAAATATCTTCTGATTTTAGCAGAAAAATCTGCTGATTTTAGCAGAACAATCTGCTGATTTCAGCAGAATAATCTGCTGATTTCAGCAGAACAATCTGCTGATTTCAGCAGAACAATCTGCTGATTTCAGCAGAGCAATCTGCTGACAATCTGTTCTGTTTTTTTTTTATACAAAAAAATTTCTTGAAAAAATAATGAAATTCAGCAAACAAAATCAGTATAAACATAATAAAATGTCTGTTATTTTCTTAAACAGAATGACAGAGATTTTACTAAAAATATCCTTCTCAGCAGAACAATCTGCTAAAAGATTGCTAATTCAAATTGAAAGTCGTTTTACAGATTTTTTGACAGAGTTTTTCTTTTGAGTGTAGATAATATTTTTTTTCTATAGAGTGAATTTTAGATAAATCGAAAAAAGCGTAGGCTGACAACCTTTCTTACCATTAAATTTATTTGAATTTAACCAATTCAGCACAACCATTCTCAAGTGATGCCATTTTATATGTATCGAAAACGGGGCGAATAAATGAAAAATTGGTCTTTCCGAAAAGCCTTAGGACATGACGAACATTAAAATCAAAATAAGCCAAATTGATCCAGCCGTTCTACGATTTAAAATATACATATCAGAAAAAGTGAGTGTAAAAGTAGTCGTGGCCAATTTTTCTTTCCTTAAAAATCTTTTGCGGACTATAATCAAATCGGTCTAGCCGGTCTAGTTTTTTCGATATATAGAAAAAAGTGGGTGTCGGCAATTTTCTTTTCTGTAAAAAACTTGACAAAAATTTTCAACAAAAATTTGAGAAAGTGGGCGTGGTCAATTTCTTTTTTAGTAAAAATCAAAGTAGAACTATGGTGAAAACTCTTTTAACAATTAAGTCATATCGGTCCGTACGTTCTCAGATTTTAGATAAATCGAAAAAAATGGGCGTAAAAGTGGGCGTGGTTGATTTTTCTTTCAGTAAAACTAAAATTGTGTTACATCGAACGTTTAAGTAAAAAATTAGCCAAATCGGTGCAGGCGTTTTCAGATTTTAGATAAATCAAAAAAAGTGGGCGTAAAAGTAGGCGTGGTCAATTTTTCATTATGTAAAAACCTAAGTTGGACTATGACGAACATTTCAAAAAAAAAATTGTCCAAATCGGTCCAGCCGTTCTCAACTGATGCCGTTACCAACGAACGACAATTGATTTTTATTTATATAGATTGTTTTCAATAGAATAATTTATATTGTTTTGTACAGACGACGCAATATTATGTACAATATTCAATTATATTGAATGTGTGTGGGTAATATTGAAGATTGTACAATGGTCAATCTTACCCACACACCATCAATATAATTGAATATTGTACATAATATTGCGTCGTCTGTAGGTACCTTGAGGCCAACTTAAAGTCGTTATTTTCAAATTTTTGTTTTTCTGTACACTCAACCAAAAATCATTGTATTCCCAAAGAAAATCGCTGTAAATTCAACAGAAATCATTGTTGATTTTGACCCTACAAATATTTATGTTGATTTCAATAAAAATTGTTGTCAGTTTTTGTAAAAGTTGATCAACTCGTTTTTTTTGTAAATCAACTGGAATTTTTTGTAAACTCAACTCATATTTTTGTTGATATAAGAAATTTTATTAAAAAAAAAGCTTGTTGTTTTTTGTAAATATTCTTTTATTAAGTACAAATCACAATATTTTTTAGAATTATCAACGGCTTTTTAATACCCTGTTCTCACGAGCATCTAAAAACGGTTTTAAACGACATTTGTTTTAATTAAAAAAAAAGTGTTCACACGTAATTTCACTAGTTTTATTTTGGTTTTTATGTTTTTATTTTGACATTTGCATTATCAGCTGATAAACATGTACACATTTTAACAACAAACGATATTAAAATATTGAAATTATATTCATTAATTATACATATAACTGTTTATAATGTTCAAGAATTGTTTAAAGATAAAAATAGCACGATTTTTGTTTGTATTATTTACATTTTAGTAATAAACAATGTTGCCAATATTAATAAAATGCTTTAAAAACGCTGAACATTCAAAAATACTCAATTCAACCCCTGGAATTTCACTCGTTTTAAATCGTTTTAATTTTAAAACGAGCTAAAAACATTTTTATTTTGACATATTACAACAAAAAAATGCATGGTAAAACGAGTCATAAAAATGGGTTTTAAGCATAAAACGAAAAATGTTGCTAAAAATGGTTTTTAAGTGTAAGTGAGAACAGGGTATAAGCTGCAATATTTAAACAAGATTTCCCACACACTTCGATTATTTATGTTATGCACTCGTAAGCCAGTCTCCAGTTTTCTAATGACACCAAATCAAAAACCTTAAAAAAAACAAAAAAAATTATAATATAGTATGAATACATAAAGTAAGTAATGTATTTTATTACTTACCAAATATTTACAGATCAGAATCTGATCATCAGATCCTATTTTTATTTATTTTTATAATATTAAATATTTTTATAAGAAACAAACACATAAAATCTATATAAGGCGTGTTTTTTCCGAGTTTTTTATATGTAACTATAACTACTTGTAAAAAAACGGTATCACTACTTATCTATACAAATTTGGCAACTCTTGTTTTTTGTTGAATGCACTTGGTATCACTTTATTATTTATTATTTGATATTGAAGTTATTTTTATTAAATTAATAGAATTTACAATATAATTGTAATATTTATTTTTTTTGTTGTAAATTAAAATTTTTCAACTTATTTTTGTAATTTATTTTTTAATTTGTTTGACTTTTCAAAATAAAAAAAAGTGTTGGTAAGTGATATAAACAAAAATTTCAAGATTTGGCACCACTTTTTATAAATACTAAACTTTTAAGAATATATAAATATCCCTACTTATCAAGTGTATACCTACTTAAATTTGTATGGGAATTTTATAACAAACTCGAAAAAAACACACCTATATATAAAAATGGATGTGTGTATGTATGTGGGTATGTATGTATGTATGTTCCGTATGGACTCGAAAACGGCTGGACCGATCTTGATGAAATTTTCAGGGAATATTCAGAATAGCCTGGGGAGTAACACTGTCCGGTCAGACTTTTGAATTTCTGCCTGTGGGCGGAGGGGCGTGGCAAAAGCGAATTTTTACATTCTACATCTATATTCTATACATCTATATATCAAAAACGGATGGACCAAAGATAGTACTAACCGAGTACTAACTATATGCCAAATTAGAGCGTGATCGGACAAATGGGCGTAAAATGCCATGCTTTTTTGCCTGTGGGCGGAGGGGTGGGCAAAATCGAGTTTTTACATTGCACCAATATTGACATCTATATATAAAAAACGGATGGACCGATTTTGATGAAATTTAAACCGACGATAGTACTAACCAAGTACTAACTATGTGCCAAATTAGAGCGTGATCGGACAAATGGGCGTAAAATTCCATTCCCCTTTGTATTGAATTGAATGTTATTTCTGCGTGCTCCGCAATAACGCAAAAACTGTTGATTCGATTTTAATTAAATTTTCAGCACTGATAGTGTTAACCGAGTGCGGAACTATAGGCCATGTTATACTACGATTTGAAAAAAGGGCGTAAAATGCCACTTTTGTACTATACTGGACGTTGTCTGCCTGTTTCGCAATCACCAAAAAACAGCTGAACCGATTCTCTTGACATTTTACAGTGCTAACCAAGTGCATATGTAGGCCATATAAGATCGTTATTTGAAAAAGGGATCAAAATTGCAACGCCTTTTGTACTATACTGACCACGATTGAACAAAGAGGCGAAAATTGCCACACCCTTTGTTTTATACTGAACGTTACATCTGCATGTTTTGAAATCACGCAAAAACGGATAAGCCGAATCTTTCACTACTGATAGAACTAACCGAGCGGGAACTATAGGTCATATGTAGAGCGCGATTCTGCAAAAGGGTATAAAATGTCACTCCCGTTTTTCATAAATAAAAAGTTATTTCCTCCTATTTCGCAATCACTCACACAAAAACGGCAAAACTTATATCAATGAAATTTGCAGCACAGATAGTACTAATCGAGGATGCAGCATGGAACTTTAGACTATCACAATTCGATAAAAATGCGTTAAATGACACGCCCCTTTGTATTATACTTAACGTTATGTCTGCCTGTTTCGAAATGACGCAAAAACGGCTGAACCGATTTTGTTGAGATTCCTCTATAGATAGTGCTAACCGAGGGTGGAACCAAAGGTTACTAGCTGGACCCGGACCCGTGCTTTAATTTTGTCCGACACTTTATTTAAATTAATATAAAACAGTTTTATTCTTAGGGCCAGCAACGCGGACCGGGTATAGCTAGTAATTTTATAAGAGACAAACAAATTTCACATTGCAATGCATTGCTACCAACTTGATAATACAAAATTGAACGAACAGGGTTGTTTTTTCTTTTTTGGTTTTATCTATTGATTTCTGTATAAGCGTTGTAAATAGTTGATTCAAATTTACTGATTATTCAACGATATCAACATTAATTTTTGTTGAATACGGCAATATTCTGTAAAACTTGATCTACAATGGGTTTACTAATTTTTCTACTAAGATATTTCTATGAGTGTAAAGACAGTTGAGCTCAGGCTCTAATTATAATTATGTATTATAATTTTTTAATCGTGTTATATATGGTTTGAATTTTTAGTTTAAAAAACTAGTAATCCCTAAAAAACTAGTCTCTTGGTTAGAAGGAACACTTACTTTGTGATTCCATTTGTAACTCATCAAAACAGGTCTGGACTCCATTGACTTTGCTATATAAATGAGTTTTTAGGTTTTAATTTTATAACTAAAGGAAGGACTGGTACCCACGCTCTTAATTGTAGTAAAGGATTCGCCATAGCTTCAAAAATTTATTTAGCAGTACACTCAACTAAAAATCATTGTATTCCCAAAGAAAATCGCTGAAAATTCAACAGAAATCATTGTTGATTTTGACCCTACAAATATTTATGTTGATTTCAATAAAAATTATTGTCAGTTTTTGTAAAAGTTGATCAACTCGTTTTTATGTAAATTAACTCGTATTTTTTGTAAACTCAACTCATACTTTGTTGATATAAGGAATTTTATTAATAAAAAAAAGCTTGTTGTTATTTGTTAATATTATTTTATTAAGTAAAAATCACAATATTTTTTAGAATTATCACCGGCTTTTTAAGCTGCACGAGATTTTCACACACACTTCGTTTATTTATGTTATGCACTCGTAAGCCATTCTCCAGTTTTCTAATGACACCAAATCAAAAACCTTAAAAAAAAACAAAAAAATATAATATAGTATGAATACACTCATAGAAATATCTTAGTAGAAAAATTAGTAAACCCATTGTAGATCAAGTTTTACAGAATAACGCCGTATTCAACAAATATTAATGTTGATATCGTTGAATAATCAGTATACTTGTTTCAACTATTTTTAGATTAGATTAGATTAGATTAAAGAGGCCCTATGCACTGCGACCAGAAAGATCTATTGTGCAGCCTAAAAAGGGTGCCCTAAATGTTCAGGCTTTTAATAAAGCCGAGAATCCTATTCGGCAGAGAGTTCCACACGTCGGTCGGAGATATTAAGTGTCCCCCTAGATGTTGAAGTCTTCTACCAGTCAGTCTTGGGCATGTACAAAGTATATGTTCTGCTGTCTCCTCCTCTATCTCGCAGAATCTGCACGTGTCCGTGTCAGATAGATTTTTCTTCCTAAGTTGGTAACGTAGGTTACAATGTCCAGTTAGGTAGGACGTTAGGATTCGAAGATCCTTTTTGTCTAAAGACAGTAATCGTTTAGATACAGTGCTGGATGGAATTATGAATCTTTTTGCCTGCCGCTGCCCAGCGCAATAGTTCCAATGTTCCATGAACTTAGATTCACTCCATATTTTGAGTCTTTCTCTAACATGTCCCGATGGCAAACCAAAGAATGGTTCAGGGCCAATAAAGGGTCGCCTGGCACCACAATTTGCCAAACAGTCAGCGCGTTCGTTTCCCGTGTGACCCTCATGTCCTGGGATCCATACGAGTGTCAGGTCGTTATGTCGTCCTAGTTCGTTAAGTGACTCAATGCAGTTCATGACCAGTCCGGATGTCACCTCATAAGCTATGAGAGCTTTTAGTGCAGCCTGACTGTCAGACATTATGTATATATGGGAACCATTTGTTTTCCTACGAAGACATTCGGTTACACATACATGAATGGCATATAGTTCCGCCTGGAATATTGATGGGGATTTCCCCATGGGTAGAGCGCGTTGGAAATTTGGTCCGAATATCCCCGCCCCCGTATCCTTATTGGTTTGCTTGGACCCGTCCGTATACCATATTATGGAATTTGGTTCTGGGTCCCAGGTCATGTTTGACCACGCGTTCCGTTCAAGGATTTTAGTGTCAAAGTTCCTGATAAATACTTGTGTCGGTAAAATTCTGTCCATGACCTTCAAAATAGGGTCATCAATGAAGAATTTTGCAATTCTCAAATGTCCCCGTAAGTCACCTTCCTTCATATTACCAAGTTCCGTCAGCCTTAGGGCGCTTTTCAATGCATTCTCCATTACAGAAATGTGTAGTGGTGGAATGTTAAGTAGGGCCCCGATGGCATAAGTTGGGCATGTTTTGCCAGCACCGGTAATGCCAATGCAGACGAGTCTGTAGACTTTATCTAATATAGTTCTGGCTGTACTTTGTTCCACCTTGGGCCACCATACTAGAGCAGCGTATGTTAGCATAGGTTTCACAATAGTGTTGAAAGACCAGAAAATCATGTGCGGTTTCAGTCCCCATGTTTTCCCAAAAAGTCTCTGACAGGCATAGGTAGCTCTTGTGGCCTTTATGGTTAAATTATTTAGATGTTGGTTCCATAACAAGGATTTATCCAATGTAATCCCAAGGTATTTAACCTCATCTGAAAATCCTATAGTTATGCCATTCAAAGTTGGCATGGTAAGTCCTAATTTTCTTTTTCTAGTGAACGGTACTAGTATAGTCTTGGATGGGTTAATTGATAACCCCTTTGACTGACACCAATTTTGAGTCATATCGAGAGCTTGTTGCATGCGGTCCGAGATAGTCGGCTCATGCCAGCCAGAGACGGCAATAACAAGATCGTCAGCGTAGCCGAAGGTCTTAAAACCAGAGCTATTAAGTTCCTCAAGCAGCTCATCTATGACCAAAGTCCACAACAAAGGTGATAATACACCACCTTGTGGGCATCCCCTTGTAGCGTTGATGGTCATAGATGTGCCGCCAAGATCAAACGTAATCACTCTGGATGTTAACATCTCCAGAGTCCAATTTATTATAAGTTTAGGAATATCCTTTCTTATCATAGCTTTCTTAATGGCATCATAAGATGTATTATCGAAAGCTCCTTGTATATCGATAAAGGCACAGAGGGCAATTTGTTTTGCTTCTATGGCCTTTTCAATCGTTCTGACAACATGATGGACTGCAGTTTCAGTAGATTTACCCGATTGATATGCAAATTGAAACCTATGTATCGGTTTGCTATTCAAACAGGTTTCTCTGATAAAGCAGTCCAATAGTTTTTCCATAGTCTTAAGGAAGAATGAGCTGAGACTTATTGGCCTATATGATTTAGCCAGTTGTTCAGATTTCTTCCCTGCCTTAGGTATAAATACCACTTTTACCTCTCTCCAACTATTACAATGGCTTCTACAGAATTCAATAGATAAAACAAAAAAGAAAAAACAACCCTGTT
This sequence comes from Pegoplata infirma, assembly GCA_963921195.1. Lineage (NCBI taxonomy): Eukaryota > Metazoa > Arthropoda > Insecta > Diptera > Anthomyiidae > Pegoplata > Pegoplata infirma. Next base: position 173,715,073 of record OY992540.1, read on the forward strand.
TGTTCGTTTTTTTTTTTATTATAACGAGTGAACGAGTGAGTTGGTAGCAATGTGAAATGTCTCTTATAAAATTATTTAATGTGTTTGTTTCTTATAAAATTATTTAATATTAGAAAAATAAATAAAAATAGGATCTGATCTATAAATATTTGGTAAGTAATAAATTACATTGATAACTTTATGTATTCATACTATATTAAAACGTTTTTTGTTTTTTTTTAGGATTTTGTTTTGGTATCATCAGATAATTAGAGAATGGCTAATGGGTGCATAACATGAATAAACGAAGTGTGTGTGAAAATCTTTGTGAAAATCTTTAAATATTGCAGCTTAAAAAGCCGGAAATAAAAAAAATATTGTGATTTATACTTAATAAAAGAATATTTACAAATAACAACAAGCTTTTTTTTTAATAATAAAATTTCTTATATTAACAAAAATATGAGTTGAATTTACATAAAATACGAGTTGATTAACAAAAAAACGAGTTGATCAACTTTTACAAAAACTGACAACAATTTTTATTGAAATCAACATAAATATTTGTAGGGTCAAAATCAACAATGATTTCTGTTGAATTTACAACGATTTTCTTTGGGAATACAATGATTTTTGGTTGAGTGTACATAGAGTAGCCAATGTATTTTATTACTTACCAAATATTTACAGATCAGAATCTGATCATCAGATCCTATTTTTATTTATTTTTATAATATTAAATATTTTTATAAGAAACAAACACATAAAATGATTTTTATAAGAGACAAACAAATTTCATATTGCAATGCATTGCTATAGGGTTGTAAAAGTCTGCTACTTTTCAGTACTCAATACTACTCAATACTTTTTGAATTGGGTACTCGATACTACTCGATACTTTTTGTTAAGTATACGCTCAGTATGTTTTTTTAGCAAAATTTAAAAAATTATATATATTACATTATATTTATACATTATACATTATTTTTATACAATATTCAGTATTTTTGACACTTGTTTTATACAAGCGCCAATGGCTAACGGATTTTTATATATATACTTTATAAAATCTTATACGATTTTTGCACATTTTAGATAAATTTATTGCTAAAATGTAAAAAAATACAACCCTAAAAAGTATTGGGTAGGGACTTTTTGGTAGTGGGTACCCGGAAAATTTGTTGGTACTCGATACCAAGTACCCAAATACCCGGTACTTTTACAACCCTACATTGCTACCAACTTGATAATACAATAATGAACGAACAGGGTTGTTTTTTCTTTTTTGGTTTTATCTATTGAATTCTGTATAGGCGTTGTAAAAAGTTGATTCAACTTTACTGATTATTCAACGATATCAACATTAATTTTTGTTGAATACGGCAATATTCTGTAAAACTTGATCTACAATGGGTTTACTAATTTTTCTACTAAGATATTTCTATGAGTGTACCCTGTAAAAAAAGAAAATTATCAAACACTAATTTTTAACTAAAAATCTATTAAACCTTATTGATGTCTTCGGAATAGGGTATACTCACTTTATCATTCCATTTGTAATTCATCGAAACATACGTCTGGGACTCCATTGGTTTTGCTAAATGAATGGTGTTTTAAGTTATGACAGCAAAATTAACTTTAGCATTTTTTATCTTACATTTATTTATCTTTTAAAAAACTAATTATTTATTTTTATTTATTAATTTTTTTTTTAATTTTATTTATCAACTTCCCTTTCACGTTTTTATAGCACAAAAAATAAACGAACCACGCACACAAAAATACAAAATGAAAATGGCGGTGTGTATTTGTTTTTTTGTTGTTTTCTTTCGATAAATTTTTGTGCAAGTAATTTGCGTTATTGTGCAAGCTTCTTTGTTATTTTACATAAAAAATTAATTATGTTACTTTAACATCGACAAGCATAATTTTAGCAAAAATTTGGTAAAAAATTGTTTTTGGTATGAAAAAAATTTTACCAAGTAGGATTGCTCAATCTGACACAGATTTTTTTTTTTGCGTGTGGCATTCCTTGGTTGTAACCACAGTACATAGAGAAACATAGAGGCGAAGGTGAAAGAAAAAACAATATTGCTATCTTTTTCTAATTTCTCACACGTACGTTGTCGATGTGAATTCACCACACAATACATGTTTACAAGTCGTACTTTGTCAACAAACACATTTAAACAAGTTGTACTTTGACAACTCAATTTTTGACGCCTTCGCCTCTATGTTTCTCTATGCCACAGTACATGAGTAGTAGTATCACAGAGTTGCATCTGATGGGTGTAAGTATTAGTGACAGCACACGGTGTAACTTTTGACGTTTCATACAAAACGTAAACAAACATCATAAATACATGCACAAAAGCTCACACGTACAGGCCACAGTACAGACTAGTATGCAAACACTGGTGCTAATTGCGTACTTTCCAATATGGTGGTATGGTTTTTAGTACAGAATGATCATCGCTGCCTACACGCAAAAAAAAACTTGTGTCGGAGTGAGCAAAAATCTGGCATAATTTTACCAAAAATATGCTAAAACTACAACCGACGAAGTAGTTTTCGTAATTTAGCCAAAACACTTATGTAAAAAATTTTGAAGAAAATGCTAATGCTATTTAAGCAAAAACTTGGTAAAATATACCAAAAGAAATATGGTGAAATATACCAAAATTATTTGAAAAGCTGACTAAAAATAATGCTAAAAATTACCACATTTATGCTAAAATAAATTTTCAATAAATTTTTGTAAAAATTTGTATATTTGTTGAATTTAAAATTTTCACAGAATAAATCCATATTAATATAATAAATGTTGTGTAGGATTTAATTTACCACCGACCAACTGACCCTTTTTGTACAATTTTCTCGAGTGACTGCTGCCTACGCTTCTTCTTGAAGTAAAGGATCCGCTATAGCTTCACGAATTTATTTAAAAGCATCCTGTAAAAATAGAAAATTATTACAAAACATAAATTTTTAATTTAAAAAATTGGTTAACCCCATTGGTCTCTTGGTAAGGAGGAACACTTACTTTGTCATTCCATTTGTAACTCATCAAAACAGGTATGGACTCCCTTGGCTTTGGGTTTTTAGGTTTTAATTTTATAACTAAAGGCAGGATTGGTGTCCACGCTCTTTATTGTAGTGAAGGATTCTCCATAGCTTCAAAAATTTATTTAGCACTACCCTGTAAAAATATAAAATTATTACCAAACACTAATTTTTAACTAAAAATCTATTAAACCTTATTGGTGTCTTCGGAATGCGGGTATACTCACTTTATCATTCCATTTGTTATTCATCGAAACATACGTCTGGGACTCCATTGGTTTTTCTTATTGAATGGTGTTTTAAGTGATGAAAGCAAAATTAACTTTAACATTATTTTATCTTACATTTATTTATCTTTTAGAAAACTAATTATTTATTTTTATTTATGTATTAATTTATTTTTATTTTATATACCAATTTCCTTTTTACGTTTTTATAACACAAAAAATAAACGAACAACGCACGCACACAAAAATACAAAATGAAAATGGCGGTCTGTATTTGTTTTGTTTTTTTGTTGTTTTCTTTCGATAAATTTTTGTGCAGGTAATTTGCGTTATTGAGCAAGCTACTTGGTTATTTTACATAAAAAATGAATTATGTTACTTTAACATCGACAAGCATAATATAAGCAAAAATTTGGTAAAAATTTTTTTTTGGTATGAAAAAAGTTTTACCAAGTAGGATTGCTCAATCTTACACAGATTTTTTTTTTGCGTGTAGTATGTGTGCCTGTACGTGTGAGCTTTTGTGCATGTATTTATGATGTTTGTTTACGTTTTGTATGAAACGTCAAAAGTTACACCGTGTGCTGTCACTAATACTTACACCCATCAGATGCAACTCTGTGTTACTACTACTCATGTACTGTGGTACAGGCACACATATACTAGGCAGCGATGATCATTCTGTACTAAAAACCATACCACCATATTGGAAAGTACGTAATTAGCACCAGTGTTTGCATACTAGTCTGTACTGTGGCTGTAACCATAAGGGTGAAACGAATAAGTTTCGCACATGTTTATGTATTAGTGACGGCACGCGCGTAAAACTGTTGACGTTTCATACAAAACGTAAACAAACAACGAAAATACAGATTCAAAAGCTCACACGTACAGGCACACGTATTCTAGGCAGAGAAGTAAATTTAGTAGTATTTGGTATGCGTCCATATTGAAAGTACCAAAATAAGCACTCGTGTTGCATGTCTATATGGTCTGTGGGTGTAACCCCTATTTTTAACACACAATATCAATTTTTTTTTGGCGTGTATGTGTGTCAAATTAACAATTTTTTAGTTCGAACTACCTATGTTTTTCTATGAGTGTATAGCGTTGACAACTCATATCTTTCCGCCGACAACTATACGCCGTTATCAACACAATTGGCTTCGTACTCTGGCGGCCATATTTTCACATTCGAGACGTTGCGAAGATATATTTCTTTAGAAACTAGAAAAAAAGCTTGGAATTTCGATAATTGAGGCGTGGATTTTGTTTCTAAAGTTCGTATACACACATTAAATGAGTGTACATAGAATTTTTCTGGAAATTATTTGTGTACTTAGAAGGCCAAGTTTATAATTGATCCGTTTAATTGGCCGGCCACTCGAATTTACGAATTATCTAGCTATACGCAGAAGGTAAGACTGTCTAAAATCATATCTTATTAAGCATATCATTTCGTATATAAAACTATTTTCTACTCTCCCGAAACAATAAGGAAAAAGTGTTTTAAATATATAAAAATGTTAAAATGTGATTACAATAAAATGCAAAAAAATGAACACAAAGACAGTACAGTGGTGAATACAAAACAAAAAGTGCGTAAAAAAAATGTCCGCGTTTAATTTAGAAATCTGTTGTAGTCTATTCATTTCTTCTTGAAATGCAAACACTGCCAAAAGTAATGCAAAAACAAAGGTAAGATTTATAGAATCAAATCCAATAAATATGTTGGTGGTAATGTACAACAAAAATTTATTAATTCATGGAACAACTCGACTGGCATTGTCACAACATGTTATTTTTATAATGAACCGAACAAAAATAAAGTGTTTTGGCTATTGTTTTGTTATAGCACGAAAAAATTTCTACCAAGAACATGTTAGTAGTTTTTGCATAATTATGCTAGCATTAAGCAAAAACTTGCTCAATGTTACTAGTTTCCGCATAATATATGCAAAAAAGAAATTGAACCCGAATGCTACGAAGTTCTTGGTAAAAAATTTTCGCATTTAAGTTTATCCATAGCGTGTAATTTTGTGTCGTGGCTTTTGATAAACAATTTTTTTGAAAAATGTATTTTGATTACAAACTCTATAAATGTAGCTCAAGTTTCTTTTCGCAAAAGTGCACTTTATGGGGCAAACAAACATATGTCACATGCTTAAGAATTAAAAAAAAACGAAATATTAAGGGGGGCTGGTGCCCCTGGTCCCTGGTATGTGTGGGTACTAAAAAAACGTTTCTGCGTAGCCGGCTTCCGGCCGGGCTTAGGGATTATAAAATCCATTCCTTAGACGCCTGTGGGCAGGATAGCCCACCTATTCCGCATAATAAAGTTTTTTTAGGTAGCAGGATTTACGCGTTTAATTTTTTATGTGTTAAAAAAATACTGAAATAGGCCTTGTGGGTACCACATTGAGCAAATACATAAAAGAAAAAATACATACAATCGTGAGCAAATTGTGTTAATTTGAGTACCCATACATACATTAAGGTGGGTATAGCGGTATGGGGGGCCAAGTGCCTCAGCCCCCTTTAAAGTGCACTTAAGCCGGCTTTTCTATCAAGGGAAGTTCTCCAACCCTTATAAACCGATTTTCCTAAAACTTAATATATGGGTGAAAACAAAAAATGTCAACCAAACCGTGTAATATCTCATACATGGGTTAAAGTGTTCGCATATTTTTTTATGTACAACGTCTTATAGATTGCTGTTCTAGATAACTAACAACAATCGGGACAATAATCAGCTATTTTAAACAAGTTATTTTTGTAGGCCATATGTAAACTCCGTCGCCAGTAACCAGTTCAGTTTTTAAACTTTAGCCGGATATATCTTATAAACCAAGAGCTTAATAATTGACTACATTTTTAAAGAGGGAATGTTGACGTTCTTAAAAACTTCTTTTATATAGTCATAACCAGGGAAACCAAAAATATGCTCTAAAAAACACGTTTTATGCGCTTAAAAAATACCCTTAAAAACGGAAAATATGCTCTTGAAAAAAATTATGTCCCCTTTTTCGAGGTGTTTTTTACAATTTTTTAGAGAATAGACCCAAAAATACCCCCAGGCAGAAAAATACAAACGGGCCAATACTGGCCCAGTAACGTAAACAGTGGTACAAGTATTGCCAGGACGTAGAATTTTTTGTATTTCAGTACTGACCCGGTTACCCAAATGATAACTCTGATCTACGGTTGGCCCAGACGTTCAGACAGCATCGTAAAAGCACTGTAAAAACCAAAACAACAACGTTGTCCCAATACTTCAAATACAAAAAAATCGGTATTTATTTCATATTTTTATTTATTTATTTTATATTATTTTTTCAAGGCATACTGACATATTGAATGGAAAAGATTTTAAATTGAATGTTTTAGCACTTTGCTGTGACATCCCAGCTAGGGTTCTCTTTTTTGTCTTAATCGACTTTATTGATTTGTTTTACTTGTTGCCAAAGGAAAAACATATAAGAAATTTATAGTCGGTCAAGACCGACCATATAATACCCTACACCAGAGTTTCCCGGAAAATGGGTCTCATGGACCGATTAGATCTATATGTTGCAAAAATAAGTGTAAAAAACACTCACAAATCAAATTTGAGTGAAATAGGCTTCTATTTGTTGACAATAAACCGCTTTAGCTGAATATCGGGCGAAACTTTCGCAAGGGGCCTGAGTCCAAAACTGGTCCGATGATTATCAGGTTTGATAAGGTTATTTAAGTACGCGTTTAACATACACAAACAAAATTTTAATTAAATATTTTCTATTCTCATGAAATTTGAGACATTTATGTGAAAATCGGGAAGGTGGTTTGTATGGGGGCTACAAGAAGAACTGGTCCGATTTCTTTGAAATTCGTAATGATGATTTGTGAAGACAAAACATGTTTACTTTCCAAATTTCAAAACGATACCTTCTATAATACGGTTATTAGAGTCATTTGAGCCAAAACTAAAGAGGACCTTTGTATGGGGGCTAGGTCTAAATATGGACCGATTTTTTCCAATTTCAATAGGCTTCGTCCTTGGGCCAAGAGAGACTTAAGTTTCAAATTTCAAGTCAATTGATTAAAAATTGCGACCTGTATCGTGTTTACACCGTTTACATGGACAGACAGACAGACAGACGGACGGACAGACGGACGGACGGACGGACATCGCTAAATCGACTCAAAAAGTGATTCTAAGTCGATCGGTATACTTAAAGGATGGTCTAGGACCAATATTTCGGGTTGTTACAAACATCAGCACAAACTCATTATACCCTGTACCACAGTGTGGTGTAGGGTATAAATATATTTTCCAAAAAAAAAAAAAAACACCGATTATTACAACGATTGCTCATAATCTTATCCACATAGCGGATGAGGTAATTAATACGAGGTCCCCAATAACAGAGTGTTCAGCTTTTTAAAATAGCCAAGAATATATTAAATCACTTATAAATTTACCAACCAATAATAAATGTTATTAAAGTGCTTATTAAAGTGCTAATACTTGCTTTTTTCAAGTTACTTGATGCTGCATTTATTAGGGTTTTTGTAAAAAATTTCGATATATTCAACCAAAATTTTTTAATTTATCGTAATTTCCATAGAAAAACCCTAATAAATGCAGCAACAACAACATAAATACAACATTCAGGGCGGATTACTCAATGAAAAGTTAGCTGCTAACTGGCGATATAACGGAGCCTTCCCAATAAGCAATTTTAAAATTCAAGTGCAAATCAAGTATAAAACAAGTGTAAATCAAGCCCTAAATTCCAGCCCCTGCTTGATTTATACTTGAATTACACTTGAATTTAATAGCATACTCCAGCAAAACGGACACTGGAATTCAAGCCCTGTTTTTACAGCCTTTTCCCTGGTTTTCAAGCGTAAAAACAGCGCTTGAATTCAAGTATCCGTTTTGCTGGAGAATGCTGTTGAATTCAAGTGTAATTCAAGTATAAATCAAGCATAGACTGGAAATAAGGGCTTGATTTACACTTGATTTATACTTGATTTGCACTTGAATTTTAAATGTGCTTATTGGGTTATGTCAAAATTTTAGAGTCCGACCGAATATTCGGTTTCGGTTTCGGCCGAATAATGGGGTTTCGGCCTCTATTCGGTATTCGGCAAAATTTTGGCCGAATATTAGTCGAAACCGAAAATTTTTGGTATTTTAAAAGATATTTAAAAAAGTCGCTGAATTTTTTGATTTTGTATTTCATTACACTTGTTTCAGTTCAATTGAAGAAAATGTTACAAGTTTATGCAATAAATGTAAAACTGTTTCAGTTCAAAAAATTTTTTCTCCTAATCAACAAACAAAATATACAATTTTTTTGTAAGTTTTTTAAAAGACATATTTTTTTTTTTCAAAAATACAACAATTCCTATGGTTTAAAAGCATTATATGCTGTATATTTATCTTTAACAACTTTTTAAAAATTTTATTCATGACAGGCGGTAATTTTTTTTTAAGTTTCGGTTTCGGTTCGGTTTCGGCCGAATATTACTTTTTCGGACGAATATTCGGTTCGGTTTCGGTTCGGCCTCGAAAACTGGTTTCGGTCGGACTCTACAAAATTTGTATAAAAAAGTTAAATTTAACGGAGAAATAATTTATAACGGAGCATTGAGTAATCCAGCCTAAGTAATGGTAACAAAATGATGGTAACGGAAATTTTTAGTACTGAACTTCCGGTTAATAAATAAAATATTTACAAAACAAATAGTTTTAGTTCACACCAAAAAAAGTAAAAAAATTATATTAAGCGGTAAGATTTTTTGTAATAAAGTACTGGTACATCACTTTTAGGGTTGTTATTTCCAACACTGGCAAAGTACTCTATTTTTTAAAAAAAGGTACTTTGCCAGTACTATATTTTTTGTACCGCTGGCAATTTCTGGCTGGGCCGTTATGTGGGGTAGTTAGAGGCTTAATATGGGTTAATGAAGCAAGAGCAGGCCAAAGCGTAACCAATCGTCACGACCCCGTTATTTTGGAAAAGAAAAAAAACAAACATTTCAATCCACTTACAAAATTAAAAAAAAAAAAAAAAACCCCACAAAAATTAAAAAAAATTAAAAATAAGTGTTGTTATAAAAAAAATTGAAAAAAAAAAAAATCTCTAAAAATTTAAAAAATGCTCTAAAAACTTAAAAAAATGCTCTAAAAGTGAAAAAATGCTCTAAAAATTGAAAAAAATGCTCTAAAAATATGCTCAATGGATAATCCCAAGTGAATTTCAGAAACACCCTATTAAATTTAAGAAAAGCCCTATTGAAGTTTAATCAAGTGAGAGTGTTAAATTCGGCTGTGCCGAATCTTTTATACCCTCCAAAATGTAAAAAAAAAAAAAAAATTGACAGAGGCGTTTTTTTTTTTTTTTTTTGGGGGGGGGGCGTTGATAGGGTCAGTGGGGCACGTTGAGAGCACCTTCCCATCGCGATAAATATACCAAATGTTTCATTTATTTAACAAAAATACAAAAAAAAAACCATGTAAAAACCTGTATTTTTTAGAGGTTGGTTTAGTTCTTCAAGGGGGAACTTTTTTCCCCCTGGTCCGATTTTGCCAATTTCCGAACTTAACCTGCCTAGGAACATAAGACATATTTGTGCCAAACTTGAGGTTCCTAGCTCTTTTATTTTGGACTGCATCGTGTTAACTACAGACGGACGGACAGACGGACAGACGGACGGACGGACATCGCTAGAATGTCTTAGAATCGATCACTGATCAATAATATATATACTTTATGGGGTCCCCGACCGATATTTCGATGCGTTACACACGGAATGACAAAGTGAGTATACCCCCATACTGTAGTTGGAGGGTATAAAAAGCTAATTGAAATCCCAAATAAAATTTAGAAACACTAAATGAAATTTCGAAAAGTCAACCAATTGGAATTCAGAAGTCCCAATAGAAATTCAGTAACGTGCTATTGAAATTTACAAAACACAAATTAAAATTTTGAAAATCCCAATTGAAATTTAGAAAAGCCTAATTGAAATTCAGAAAACCTTATTGAAATTCATTGAAATTCCTATTGATATTCAGAAACCCAAAATTAAGAGTTAAGAAAAGCAAAATTTAAATTTGAAAATCACAATTGAGTAAAATTCAGAAAAGTGCAAATAAAATTCAGAAAAGCACAACTAAAATTTAGAAATCCCTATTTAGAAAAGCAAAACTGAAAAAAATCAGGAAGCCAATTTAAATTCAGAAATCGCAATTGAAATTCAGAAATTCCAATTGAATTTTAGAAAACCAAAATTAAAATATAGAAATTACAATTAAAATTTAGAAGAGGCCAATTTGAATGAAATTTAGAAACACTAAATGAAATTTCGAAAAGTCAACCAATTGGAATTTAGAAGTCCCAATAGAAATTCAGTAATGTGCTATTGAAATTTACAAAACACAAATTAAAATTTTGAAAATCCCAATTGAAATTTAGAAAATCCTAATTGAAATTCAGAAAACCTTATTGAAATTCATTGAAATTCCTATTGATATTCAGAAACCCAAAATTAAGAGTTAAGAAAAGCAAAATTTAAATTTGAAAATCACAATTGAGTAAAATTCAGAAAAGTGCAAATAAAATTCAGAAAAGCACAACTAAAATTTAGAAATCCCTATTTAGAAAAGCAAAACTAAAAAAAATCAGGAAGCCAATTTAAATTCAGAAATCGCAATTGAAATTCAGAAATTCCAATTGAATTTTAGAAAAATAAAATTAAAATATAGAAATTACAATTAAAATTTAGAAGAGGCCAATTTGAATTCAGAAAATCACAACAAAAATTAAGAAATGCCAATTGAGATTTAGAAAAGCCAACTTAAATTTAAAAATCCCAATTGATTTTAGAAATGCTAAATTTTAATTTAGAAATCACAATTGAAACCAGTTGAAATTCACAAAAGATTGAAATTAAGAAAATCCAACTGAAATTCCGATATGGGCAGCTGAAATTCAAAAATCCCAATTGAAATTCAGAATTCCCAATTGAAATTCAGAAATGATTTATATTTTTTAAATTTAATTGGTTTTATTTTTTTTAATTTTTGTTTTGATCAATTGTAGACTCCGACCGAAACCAGTTTTTCGAAAAAAAATATCAATATTCGGCCGAAACCGAACCGAAACTTAAAAACAAAATAGTTGCCTGGCTTAAAAAAAAATTATTATGATTTCTTTTTATAGAACTTAATGTTCTTAAGCCATAGGAATGGTTGTATTTATTAAAAAAAATATTTATTTTAATAAACTTAAAAAAAAATCAAATTTTTATAAACAAAAAAAAAATATTTTACATTTCATTACGAATTTTTTTTTTAACTATAACAGTTGTATATTTATTGGACAACCTTGTTACTTTTTTTCAATCAAACTGAAACAATTGGAATGAAACACGAAATTAAAAAATTCAGCGACTTTTTTTATATTTTTTTAATTAGAAAAAGTTTCGGTTTCGGCTAATATTCGGCCAAAATTTAGCCGAATACCGAAAAGCGGCCGAAACCCCATTGTTCGGTAGGACTCTAATCAATTATAATTCGAAGATTCCATTTGTAATTCGTAAAATATCAATTGTAATTCGTAAGAGATCATTTGTAATTCAAAACAGATCAATTGTAATTCAAAAAGATCAATTGTAATTCGTAAAAGATCAATTGTAATTCGTAATAGATCAATTGTAATTCGTAAAATATCAATTGTAATTCGAAAAAGATCAATTGTAACTCAAAAATATCAATTTTATTTCGAAAAAGATCAATTTTAATTCGTAAAAGATCAATTGTAATTCGAAAAAGATCAACTGTAATTCGTAAAAGATCAGTTGTTATTCAAAAAAGATCAATTGTAATTCGTAAAAGATCAATTGTAATTCGTAAAATATCAATTGTAATTCAAAAAAGATCAATTGTAATTCTTAAAAGATCAATTGTTATTCCAAAAAGATCAATTGTATTTCGTAAAAGATCTATTGTAATTCGAAAAAGATCAATTGTAATTCGTATAAGATCAATTGTAATTCGTAAAATATTAACTGAATTTCCATTGATCTTTTTCGAATTGGCATTGAGGTCTTTCGAATTACAATTTATTTTTTACGAATTATAATTGATATTTTACGAACTACAATTGATCTTTTACGTATTACAATTGGAATCTTCAAATTACAAATTGAATCTTCGAATTACAAATGGAATCTTCGAATTACTAATGGAATCTTAGAATTACAAATGGAATCTTCGAATTACCAGTAGAGTCTTTGTTGCCACTCAATTGTGTATGCTTTTTTAAAGGACAAAATCGGCTGCAGTTGTACAGAAAAAACTACTGAACCGATTTTGATGATTTTTTTTATTTGTAGATTTATAAAGCAATGAAACAAGAAAAGTAAATATACTTTATGTGGTCATTGACTGATATTTGGATGCAACGACGTATTCAGAGGGGGGGGCCCAACAACAACAACAAAAAATATTTTTTTTTTATATGTATTGGAAAACACAAATCTCACGAAAAGAACAACAAAATTTTTTTTGTTGTTGTTGTTGGGCCCTAAAAAAACAATCCTGCATACGCCTATGTTTGGATGTATGACAAAATGTAATAACAAATTGCATGTACCGCCACTTTTTGATTTTGACGGTATACAAAAAATTCTATTTTCTAACACTGGCTAATTCTTTTCAAGTTTTTTTTTTCTTACTGAAAACAACTTATTTTTCTTATCTTTATTTTTATTTCTACATGTATATTTTATTTTAAATAAATTTATTCATTATTATATTATTTTATTTTTGGAAAAATTCTAGCCAAATTTTATTTAAAAAAAATATTTGTGAAAAACATGTGATGCATAGAATTTTATTACATTCAAAATAACTGAAAAGAATCGTATAGAATTCTAGTAGATCAAAACTACTAGTATCTAATTTGATTTTTCAGTGTTGTAAATGCGGGGAACTATAATAAATTTGTAAATTTGTATAGTTCGTTTGAATATGCTTTATGTTTCCATTTTTTTATTCAAAAGGAAAAAAAACAATTATTTTTAAAAAACTAAACGCTAATAAATTTGTTTTTTTTTTTTGGTTTCTTATAAACATTTATTAGGTTGTTGCTTGAATCAAATTTTTTTCGACCTGTAGTAAGGAATGGATTCGGAAGATTCACGGCCTGGGTCATCAGCATCAAATTCTTCATCAAATGCTTCGGAAAACTCTCGACAGTCATTTAATGACGGGGAAAAAAGGGAAAGTCCTATACAAAACTCTGTAGTGAGTCCAGCTAGTAGTCCAGAAAGTAGACATTCACAAAGGTCTGGATCTTTAAATGGAGGTTCTGAACATTCGCGTTCTAAATCCGACTCTGATTCTTCGTCAAATACTTCTTTAAGTGAAAATGAAGAGGACGATGATGGCGTTAAATCATCTAACAGTCCGAATCGCGCTAAAGCTACTGCATCCCTCAGCAGCGAGAGCGGTAAGGTCAGCGAAACAAAAAGAAATCTATCAACATCTCCGTCTATAATATCTCGCCCTAGTTCGAGAGGTTCTGGTTCTTCCTCAAATCGTAGCAGAGGCAACAGTGAAGATCGCCAACAAATAGCAACTGAAATGAATATTACTCACGAAGATCTTAGTGATGTCAGTGATTTGGAAAGTGAAAAGCGTACATCTGTTTATAACAATAGCAAACAATCAGTTGATGATGATAGTACTAACGAAGCTGAAGGAATATTGGATAACAATGAGCTTGACGAAGAAGTTTCTTATTTAAACAGAAATGAACAAGCCGAATCGCCTATAACTGATTTACGTCAAAAACTAGAAAAGAAGAAGTTTCAATTGAATGTGAGTAATTCATTCTATACAGTTAACTTAAGTTAACTTAAGAAATTTCTCTAAAAATCCTATTAAATGACCAAAAATTGAAATTTTTTTGAAAAATGCAATTAACTAATAGAAACTTGTTCTGTACTTTTGTAAGTATTTATTTCCCTATAAAAATAGAAAATTTTAGGTTTCAAACTTTTTATGTGAATTTGTTACATAAAAACTTATTTTTTTTTTTTAAATATTTGTATATATCGCTCATTTACTTGTATAGTTCCATAACTCAAAAACGTGATTTTTTTAGTTAATGATAAAGAATTATTTGTTATACATAGCATGCTTTATATTGTGTCAAAAATTTGTATAAATATTTTTTAAACTCACCGTTTGAGAACAGAACACGCCATTATTACATTTTTAATGTACCGTCTTTTTTTTAATGGAAAACCAGTTTCAATTGTAAACTTTAAACTCAATTTCTGCAAAATCAAATATTTTGAGTTATGACACTATACAAGTAAATGAGCGATATGTGTTTTTCATAAATTCTGATTAATTTTTATTAAAAAATAAAAATATAATACATAATTATAATTAGAGCCTGAGCTCGACTGTCTTTACAGAAACAATAATTTAAAAATAACGACTATAAGTCGCCCTAAGTGGCAATATCAGTATCTTTGGAAAACTGGCAACACCTAACATTTGTGTCTAAAATATAGACCATGTCTGGCAACGTTTGCAAAAATAAGTACTTAGATCAGAATTGATGAAGGAGAGGAAGAAGAATAATGATTACTAAAATCATTATTTCCTTTACTAATGAAAACTATGATATTCTCATAGAATAACTTTCAAGAACATTATTTTTCTGTTTAAAATTTATTTATGTTGGTCAAATCAATAAAATCAAATTTAAACAATTTCTGGACTTACAAGGAAATTTTCCTTAGTTTCACCCTCCGATCTTCATAAAATTTTTATATGTTGTTCAGAGCAAAAATTAATTAGACGCGCATTTTTTTTGCGTTCCAAACTCCTTTTTACGGGGGGTTCGATTTGTTCAGAGTGACCTTGACTTTAAGATGTAATATTAAATTATTTTTTTTTTTAACTATTTAAGGAAGCAAAGGAAAGATGCACAACGCCAAGTGAAGCCGAAGATAAAACAGTAAATGGTAAAGGCAAAGTTGAAGAATCCTTGGAAGATTTGGTTAAAACTCACGATGAAGATGCATTAGATTTCGAGGCCGAGGAGGGGGAATGTCATGAAGTGTGCAAGAATGATGAAAAAAGTGAAACAGAAAGATATAATGATAATAAAGATAACCAAGCAACTTCGCCGAAAAGTAATGCCGACGGAAGTGAGGAATTGGAAGAAGGTGAAGTTTCGGATGAAGACGAGAAACGTCCTGAGGAGACAGAACCAAAACCTGTATGTAGGTTTTATACTCGTGGACAGTGTACGTGGGGTATGAGCTGTCGTTTTCTGCATCCAGGCGTAACTGATAAAGGCAATTATACGATGTTTGATTTGGTTCGGCCTGTACCGTTGCCTCCTAGTGGAGGTGTAGTTGGAAGCCGCCCAGCTAATTATCCCATTCATTCTGCTGATTATCACGATTACCGAAGTGAACGGCCGCCATTGCACCATCGTCCAGCACCGCAACATCATACGGCTAGCATTTACCCATCAAATCATGAATCTCGTAAGATTGTTGTTGATGGGCCCGTTGTCGTTGAGAGTGCTTGGGAACGCGGTCTACGCACTGCCAAAGAAATGATGCGAAAAGCCAATAAACGAAAAGAGCAAGATATGGATTTTGAAGACAAGAAAATGAATTTAACGTTGTCACCGGACGAATTAGAGAAGGATCCCTACTTTTTAAAGGATAGATTATCTCCAGCAGAGGTGAATATTCTTGCATTTTTAATTATAATTTTATAATTTATTTTTCATTGTTTTTAAACAGAATGTACGTCACGCTATATATACGGAAGCACCAAGTGATATCTACAGTGCGAGTGATCGCTATGGACGTGGTCCACCCCTGCCACATTACGAAGAAGTTGATCCGTACGGGCGTTCTACTCGTTACAGGGAGCTACCTCCTCATCGTATGCCACAATACGAAGACGAAAGACGTGTGCGCCCTACTCGCGAAGTAATTGTGCAAAGAGTTGAGCCGGTAGGTCGTGGCGATGAATGGAATGATCCATGGATGCGGACAAAATCACCGAGTGGAAGGGGAGTCTCCCGTGAGCGTGGAGATAAAAGACGACGTGAGCGCCGAAGCTATAGCAGCAATTCGTCATACTCAAGTTCTAGTAGTTCACAATCTGATTCTAGTTCGGATTCCAGTCGTTCCCTAAGTCCTCGCAATAGCCATAGGCGTCGCTACAATAGCAGTTCACACAAAACCCCACCACCAACATCCCGTAGAATAGCTGGAAGATCGTTACGTTCTCCAAATTCTCCACACAGAAGATCAAAACGTTCGCCAAGTAAGTTTTAATGAATTTTAATAATGTAAAGTATTAAATAATACTCGTTTTTAATAATTTATTGCAAGCTGCTTGTCTTGAATTCCAAAATGATATTTCGGAGTTAAAAACCAAATGTATGTTAAAAGGTACATAAGAAAGAGTATTTTTTCAATCGATATATGATTTGGTAAAGGGTGTCTGTCGGTCCAAAAACGCTTATCCCCGTGACTAGTAAAAACAGGACATATCACTAAAATATTACTAAACTGCAACAAAAAATACTTATCCGGTGACCAGAGACATTAGGAAATATAAACATTTTCTAACTCCCACAAAATTTTCCAAGCACCGGTAGCAACATTTTTTTTGGAACTCTTTTTTTTTCGCATTTTGGAAATATATCGAAAATTTAACAACTCTATTTCAGACATATTTAACACTCATAGTGGATGCACCCGATGTGCTGACGACTTAAAAATGAGTCAAGGGAAAGCATTACTTTTAAAGATTTATAACTCATTTGATCAGTCGCTTTAACCGCTAAAGATTTTTTTGAATTTTAACCTCAATTTTCTTAAAAACCAAATGTGATGTGCAAAAGTTTAGAGACCGGATTTTTCACCAGTCGAAAAATTGTAATCATATTTATAAGGTGGAGTTCCATTCACATCAAGTTATTTTTACATGATCAGTAGCCTAAAAATCGTTTCTGAAGAAAAATAGCTTATTAAAAGACAATTGTTGATTCAACGGTAAAAGCGACTGATCTCATGAGTTCTGCAGCTTTACCCTTAAATAATTTTAAAGTCGCCGTCACATCGGGTATTGTATATTTTGTATTTAATTTATTAAAAACACAAATACAATTATAAAGATCCCAAAAACGGTTTTATTTATTTGAAGAAAATATTTGAAGTGAGGAAAAAATTAATTTTACAAAACACAATTAACAAAAACTACATGATCAAAAATTAATAATGTTGAAATACAAAGTAGATTTAAAATACATATAACAACATGCCTCCTCAACATTATGAATTTAATACAATTCCAAAATTATTAGAACAAAAAACATGTTTAACTTTTGGTACAGGTTTAGTAAGAACATCCGCTAACATTTGACCAGTAGGTAAATACTGCAACTCAATAATCTTCCCCTCAATAGCTTCCCGTACAAAATGGTACTTATAATGGATATGCTTCGTACGAGAGTGATGAGCACCAAACTTAGCCATCTGTTGTGCACTTTGCGAATCGGTGTTAATTACTATTGGTGACTGACTTGAATACCCAAGTTCATCTAGTATGTAGCGCAGATATGATGCTTCTTTTGCAGCTTCTGTTAGAGCAACATATTCTGCTTCGGCACTCGATGTTGCTACGACCTTTTGCTTCTTAGATTCCCAAGACACAAGACCACCTGCGAGTAAAAAGCAAAAACCTGATTGAGACTTCCTATCATTAACGTCTTGAGCCCAATTGGCATCACAAAAGCCTTCAAGTGGTAAGCCACTTTTCTTATAAGTCAATACAGCATTTTTAGTAGAATTTAAATATTTAATGACATAAAAAGCTGCATTGAGGTGTTGTTTACGCGGATCTTTCGAAAACTGTGACAGCATACTAACTGCACACGATATATCAGGTCTACTATACAACGACAAATAAAGTAAAGATCCAATAATTTCCTGATATAATTTTTCATCAACCTTTTCTGCTTCCCCCGAAATTGTTGGTTCTTTTTCTAGTTTTATTTTTGCTTGCATTGGGATTTTGACGGGTTTGCAGTTTTCGAATCCATATTTTTTAACGATGTTTGAAATGTAACCAGGTTGTGAAATTGAAATTTTATCATCCTTTACGTCTACTTCTAGACCGATGCAGTGCCTTGGAACCCCCATATCACGAATTTCAAAATTATCCTGTAATTTCTTAACAAACATATTTGTTAAATCATTGTCATTTGATGCGATTATTATGTCATCCACATATAACGCGACAATCATTGATTTTTCGTCATCACGAATGTAATATATACATTGATCATATTTTGATTGTAGTAACCCGAAATCTTTTATGACACAATCAATTCTCTTGAACCACTGTCTTCCTGCCTGTTTAAGACCATAAATTGCTTTTTGCAACTTACATACTTTTGCTTCAGTTGCCTCCTGAATAAAACCTTCTGGTTGTACCATGTATATCTCTTCATCTAGATTTCCGTTTAAAAATGCAGTAGACACATCTAACTGACGCAGTTTTAAATTATGTTCCACGGACAAAGCGTATAACAACCTAAGAGATGTTTGACGGACAACTGGTGCAAATGTATCAACATAATCTAGGCCATACTTTTGAGAATAGCCTTTGGCAACTAATCTCGCTTTACGTTTTTCAATGGTACCATCGGGTCTAATTTTTGATTTAAAAACCCATCTGCAACCGACTGGTTTTCGCCCTTTTGGTAAATCTGTTAATATCCACGTTTGATTTTTGCTTAACGATTTATATTCATCTTCCATTGCTTTATACCAATCTTCGCAATGATCAGAATTTAACGCTTCGTTCACTGTTTTCGGATCGACAACATTCTGTACGGCATTGGCCGATTCTTGTCCTTTTTTAGAAGTCCACGATCGAAGTCTTTGCTTTATTGATTCAACTGGAGCATCTTTCGGAACACTGGGCTGAGTATCTTCTATTTCCTGGTTTTCATTTTCAATGGCTTGAACAGGTTGTTCATTATGAACTGGTTGTTCACCGTTAATATTCTCTAAATTGTCGAGAAATTCTTCTAAATTTTCTATAGGGTCTTCAATACATTTATTTTGTAGAAAGTTTTGTGCTGGTACATATTCATAAAAATGCTGTTGTTCATTAATACTTTCATAATCACAAAGTTCACTTTCTAAAAATTTAACGTCTCTACTTTTCTCAATAGTTTTTGTACCTGCCTTCCAAAGTCTATAAGCTTTAGATTCGTCTGAATAACCAACAAGAATAAACTCATTACTTCTAGCATCCCACTTTGATCTACTTGATTTTTTGTCTAGCACGAAAGCCTTGCAACCAATACGACGGAAATGCTTAACTATTGGTTTTTTACCACACCATAATTCTTCAGGAGTTTTCATTCCGTTTAACTTTGTGGGACAGCGATTTCTTATATATGCCGAAGTCATTATCAATTCCCCCCACAAGCCTGTAGGTAAACCTGCTTCTAGCATATAACAACGAGCCATTTCGACTAACGTTCTATTCATCCTTTCGGCAACGCCATTTTGTTGGGGTGTGTACTGAACCGTTAACTGTCGTTGAATACCGTTATCTTTCAAAAATTTCGTAAACTCACGACTAACTAATTCTGCAGCATTATCACTGCGTATCATCTTTATTTTCTTTCCGGTTTCAGTTTCTACCATATTTTTAAATTCTTTGAATTTTTCAAGATACTGACTTTTATGACGAATGAAATAAACGAAAACTTTTCGGGAATAGTCGTCAATAAAAGTTGCGAAATACAAACAACCACCCAACGATTCTTTCCTCATTGGACCACAGAGATCAGTATGTATGAGACCTAGCACTTCGTCTGACGACTTCTTATTTTTATGTGGAAACGGTAAACGACTCTGTTTACATTGAATGCACGATACACAATCGACTTGAACATTCTTAAACTTTGGTAAACCTTTTACCATATCATTTCCCTCCAATTGTTGTAATTGAGAGAAATTTAAGTGACCATACCTTTTATGCCACAATTCCATTTCCCTTTCATCATACTTTCTAACCATGTTCGCTGTATCGTCAGTGTTTTGTACCACTTGTACTACATAAATACTATCTTTCTTGAAGCCTTCTAATAAATCTTTTCCTTTTCTTGAAACAAGTACATTATTTCCTTCCATAACAACTTTACAGCCATTATCGGTCAATTTACTAGTCGATATTAAGTTACTACGTAAGTCGGGGACGAATAAAGTTTTGTTGAGAACTAATTTCTCCTCATGTCTATTTACTTTCACAGTTATTGACACTTGTCCAATGCCTTTTATATCTAACTCTTTATCATCTGCTAATCGTATTTTACCGCTATAGTTTGTATCTATATTTCTAAAACAAGCCTTTTGAGTACACATGTGGGACGAGGCACCACTATCAACAATCCAAATCTGATTTGAATTAGCAGACAAAGCATTTTCAGTTGTAGTTATTGCTGTTTCATTTACGCACTTTGTGCTTTCCATTTTGGTCTTACAGTCTTTCGCTTTATGACCTTTCCTTCCGCATCGAAAACATTTAAAAGTAAAATTTGATTTACACGTACCTTGATCTTGATTATTTTGATTATTCTTACTTTTGTTACCTCTTTCTTGACGATTTCTTGGGAATGATTTAGCTTTCATAGCAGCATCTGGAGTTTCTTCTTCCTTATCCCCGAGTTCTAATAATCTTGCCTTCAAAACATTTACTTTTGGAAACTCATTTGCAGTATCTACAGCCGCTTTTATAGCTGAAAATCTTTCTGGTAGTGCATCCAGCAAAACAACGCTAACAAGATCCTCATCAACATCAATACCCATTTCCAAAAAACATGAAATGCACACATCAAAATCAATTAAAAACTGTGAAATAGACTGGTTATCCCCCATTTTCATATTGAGTAACTTACGGTAACATTCAATTTTTCTTCTCATCGACATACGATTATACGTTTCTTGAAGGTACTGCCAAATTTCAAAAGAAGATTGAAAATTCTTGACCATAGTAACAATATTCGGCTCTAAAGCCATCAACAATTCTGCTCTCGCATCCATATCTTTTTCCACGAACTTTTGAAGAGTTATTATTGATTGGTCGTATTCTGCTGTTTGCGCCGCTGTTGGGGCTTCTGGAAGTTTCTTTACCTTTGGTTTCTTTTCCAGACCCACCACAATATTCAACAATCTTGCTTTATGTAATACAGCTTCCATTTGCGCCTTCCAGGTACCATAATTGGTTCCGTTAAACAACGGGATTCTACCAGCATACGAATTCATAATTCTTGCATTCACCAATTAATACAACCGGATACTTCAAAAAATTTTTTGTTTTCTTAACAGCTTCCAACAATACGTTTTGAATTATTTTTTATAAATCTTTTACACCGCTATGGGATCTGGGCCCATAACCTATTGTATATTTTGTATTTAATTTATTAAAAACACAAATACAATTATAAAGATCCCAAAAACGGTTTTATTTATTTGAAGAAAATATTTGAAGTGAGGAAAAAATTAATTTTACAAAACACAATTAACAAAAACTACATGATCAAAAATTAATAATGTTGAAATACAAAGTAGATTTAAAATACATATAACAACATCGGGTTCATCCGCTTTAGTTGTCAAAAATGCCCAAAATTACGATTTTTCAACTTTGACCTGTGTATAAACTTCAACCCTATTAAGAACTTTAAAACAAAGGTCTAGGCAAAAACTTACACGGTTGCCCACATTTTAAATTTTGTTTAAAAATTAACAAATAACACTGTTGAACAAATTTATAGAAATTCGCACTCCCATGAATCAAAATACATGAATTAAATAGATTTCGGATTCCTGATTTCAAATCTGCCTTCCAAATTTTTCTATCACGTAAGGGTTTTTAAGATATTAAAAGAGTTTGAATATTGAAAAATGCGCTAATTTAGCACATTTGGATTGCGGTTTTGGAAAAAAAAATTTGGATTGCGGTTTTGGAATCTAGAGGTCCATTTTATGTAAAATCAAGTCCCATTTTGTAGAAACAACTTAAGAATACGTAACAGTGGACTCCCAAAAGTGCTAAAAAATTGATTTTTTTACGTTTTAACAGCGAATATCTCAAAAACGGTACGTGCTAGAAAATGGCAGATTTGAAATCAGGAGACCAAAATCTATAAGGACTAGTTAGACATTTCACTGGGAGGTTTTTGGTGTAGAACAGTGTAATTATGAATTTTGTGACTTTGTGACTATGTTTATAACAAACACAGGGAATATAAAGTTTAAACATAAATGGTATTCATCTAAAGGTATAAACAACTCGTATATCTGGAATGTTTATACAATTTATCTCGAACTCCATTTTTAACAAATAAGTTTTGTAATTTTACACAATGTACGAGGTGTTTACGAGTTTAAATGAATACGGACATAATATTTAACAATTTTTAAAACTTTTTTTATTAATATTAGGCCTCTGTCTTTCACAACTTTTCAATTCACATGAAAATTTCCGAATCACATGAAATCAAGTTTAGTGTTTTGTTGATCACGCTTTCATCCAAAGTGGAAATTGAATAATTTATATTTAAAAAAGTGCATTCGTTTTACTTTCACCAAATTTTATTTATGTGAAACAAAACGAAAAAGAAATTCGGATGTGAAATCTAGAACACCAAAAAAATTCGGAAATTTTCATTTTTACATTTTTTATGTGAATTACTTTTTTTGGAACAGCGGCCTTAATTTACTTTTACATTTTTCTACAAAAATTTTACTTCAAAAAACACTTGTAATGTAATTTTATTTATGTAATTATTTATAGGTTTGCGACAATCTCCAGGTTTAAAAAGAAGAACAAATTCATCAACATCACCAATTTATAATAGGGGAAATGCGTATAGTCCCGTTCATAAGAGAAAACGATTGTCACCGATTCCGAAAAAGATGCACAATGATAAAACAAAAGTCAAACGTAGACACTCTTCTAGTTCGTCTGATTCAGGTCATTACCTTTTTTTAGTTTTACAAAATTTATTTATGACTTGAATGTATTTTTAGATTCTACAGCCTCTGACTCGGAATCTGATTCTGGTTCTTCGTCGTCTGGAAGTTCATCACGATCCAGAGATCATGGACCTAAAAAGCGATCACGAATTTCGGTAAAATCAGCAGCTGACGAACGTAAAGGACTTAAAAAAGGTTAGAAATTAAAATTTTAATATTGTATATTATACAAAACTACACAAGTGAACATTGATTTAACGACTGGAAAGCGACTATGTACGATCTATTTACATGATTGAGATCAAAGTTCGTATTTTAAAAATTTATAGCGGATAATGTATTTGAAAATTAAAATAATGTCTAAAAAAAGCTCAAAAGATTAGAATAATCAGTAATTGCAGTTATAGTTACGCTGCGCTTATGCCATTGGATTCCCAGCAAAAACATGGTAATGAGTTGTGAAAAGTAATAGTGTCCGACCGAACGTTTGGGTTCGGTTACGGAGTTCGGTAAAAAGTGACGTTCGGCCACTGTTCGGCCAAATTTTGGCCGAACTTTACTGAACACCGAACTTTTGTATGTGTTGCTTTTTATCGTCTTAAAACTAAGCCATACTACCAGTGCAACTACAATGCAACTTTACACCTCGAATCGGGCTATTGTTAAAATGAAATATATTAAAAAAAAATCAACTTGATTATATTTTTTTACTTTTTTTAAGTATGCAAAAGTACAAAATATTTATTTTTTAACAATAAATTGGTACAACTAAAAAAAATACTTTTTAGGTGTTTTTTTTTTTTCAAAATTATTCACACAATTTTTTTTTAAATAAAAAAAAGTTCGGGTTCGGGTTCGGCCGAACATTGCAAAATTGAAAGAAGTTCGGGTACGGGTTCGGTCTGAAAAAGAGCGTTCGGTCGGACACTAATGATTACCCAATACGATTAATATTATTTTAAGCCCAAAAGTAACTACTTTTGAATAATATGTTGTAAAAATACTTTTAAGTAATTTAAAAATTGTTTTCAGTAATAGGTCACAAAAGTACTTCTAAGTAATAACATCTTGCCGTTGCATTTTTTAACCTTTACAATTCTATTTGCTCAAAAATTACTTAAAAACTTGATAAAAATTACACAATTATTAATTTATATTAAAAACAAGTTTAATTTTAAATGTTTTATTAGTCCCATTTGGTAACTAATTATTTCACTTCTTATTGGTAATGGGGTTTTTTTATTAGTAATCCGAGGCAGTAAGTACTGATTTATCACCATACTCTTCACTACTTATTTTTGTCTCACACCTTTGTTAAAATAATTAGTGTTTCATTCAATAAGTAACTACTGATTAAGATCTGTTTCGGATTACAAAACCCATTACTGGTAATGCCAAATTTTGATCAAACCAAAAATCTAGACTCCCGAATTTGTCACAAATGTGTATTGCGTTTATAGGCTAATAAAGTTGGTTTAGTTCTTCCCTTTGAAGAACTAAACCAACCTCTGAAAAACTCCAAATTAGACCTAAAGATCTTAAAAATTTTACTTTTTTAGTCCGCCTATTTCGCGTGGTATTTAAAAAGTAATAAAATTGTATTACTTCCCAGCAAAAAAAGTACGGAGTACTTCTATTTGGAGTGCTTTAAAACTACAACAAATGTAATGAAATACAACAAAAATAACAAAAACCACAAGAAAAAAACACACAAACAGTTTTTTCTACTCCATAAAAAGTTGTTATTCAGCACTTAACTCATTACCTTCCGCGACACTCCCATACAAAAGTAAGTAGATATTCAGTAGATAAGAAGTACTCCGAGCTTTCAAACAACTTCCAACTACTTCCACGGAGTAGTTCTTATCTACTGAATATCTACTTACATTTGTATGGAGGTGTCGCGATAGGTAATGAGTTAAGTGCTGAATATCTATGTATTCTGGAGTAGAAAAAACTGTTTGTGTGTTTTTGTCTTGTGGTTTTTGTTTATTTTGTTGTATTTCATTACATTTGTTATAGTTTTAAAGCACTCCACTGAGAAGTGGTAATGACTTTTTTTGCAGGGTTAAGTGCAAAAGTTGTTTTTACATTTTGTGGGATATAAAGATTCGGAATATACGAATGTAACACTCTCACTTGTTTTTTGTACTTTTGTTTAGAAAAAGTTCACCCTTGTGGAAAAAGTAAATTTGTTGATGAAAAAAAATTTGATAAAAAATTAATAAAAAAAAATTTTTTGTCAAACAAAAAAATTTTGATGAAAAAAAAGGATAAAAAAATTTATGATAAAAAAAAAAAAATTAAGAAAAAAATAACTGAAAAAAAAAAAATCGGAATCTTTGTTATACCCCGAAAGACCAGTCTCTGACATTTTGTTTTTGCCAGTAACTTAATTCAAATGTTGGCGACTACGCTATAGTAGGTCTTTCGGACCGTCTAATTCTCGGTCACTCTTTCCAGCAATGCGAAGTCTTGAATTGTAGCTAGCTTTTCAACGAAGACCCCAAAGAAAAAAATAGTCCGTCATCTTGGTGCGGTAGCGCTCACCATTGACGGTGATGCTCTGTCAGGTTTAAATACGGACCGGTGACTACCAGTCTAAAAACAGAGCAAACAGTGGATTTTTGTAGATGTAACGAGAGTCTGCGAATTGCTCATCAGCTCAAATGCCGACATTTGGTTTATTTACGTATCCATTTAGATAGAAATGTGCGTCATGACGGAATAAAAATAACAAAAAAAAAATTTATTCCGATAGAACCACCTGCCTGCCGGGTAGTCTCAGTGAACAATTAAATGAAGTTATCTATAAAATAATAAATGTCAAGAGACTGTTCTGTTCTTTCGGGTCATAATAAAGGTTTGAACATCAAATTCTCTTTAAAGTGTTTTATTTCGAATTTAAAAAAAAGGTCTTAATGGATCACCCTTTATAAGTTTATTGTGTCGACTTTATAATCGTTTTTAAAGCTGTGGTATACGTAGTAGCCAAATACCATTATTCTAAGACGGAATCAATTTCAAACATTGTTTAGAACTGTCTAAAGTTGTTGATGCATGCATTTTTTATAACGATTTGAGGTTTTTTAAGTTTAAGTGAAATTTTCGCCTTGAAAAACAGAGTACTAACATTATGTAGTTAAATCGTACCAAAACTTTTAATTTACGTCTGCTATCAGCCACGAAAATGTTAACACATTAACAAGAGTAGCCGCTTTCCAGTCACATAAAACAATTAAAATATTAAATTATATATATTTCTTTCTTTTTTATAGATCCACCAAAAAAGCGGTCTCCCATAACCATTGAATTAAAAAAACCGGCAATTGTAGGAGTTTCAGCACTTACTTCTCCACCTCATAATGCTTCATCTGAAAAAGATTCGAAAAAATCTCGCCGGGAAGAACTTCTTAAGCAGTTGCGTGCTGTTGAAGATGCAATAGCCAAAAAGCGTTCAAAACTTACTTAAAACAAAAATAGACATCAACTTATAAGTTGCAAAGAAATAAATTTTTCGCATTATTTTTAAATTTATGCTTCATTGACAAAATTATATAATAAAATCAAGTAATATACAAATGAATTAATTGAGTGATTGTTTGTTTTTAAATGGAAAAAGAACGTACATTAGACCGACCCACCTTATATGGGCAAAAAAAAGTTAAAGTTGTACCTTAACTTAACCTTAAGTTGTAAATTAACTTTGACATGTTTTATGAAGATTCCCAAAATATTTGGGCTCTGGCGATAATCTCCCGTGAGCTAAACCGCGTCAAAAAAGGGTCAAAAAATGGTATTTTTTATGAATAAAAAATTCAGTAAATTTTTTTTGTCCAATGAATGACCAAATATAATAGATATTTAGAAATTCTTTGATTCTTCATTAAAACATTTTAAAAATCTAACCACTCGAGATAACGAGACGTTTATATGTCAGTTTTTTGATGCTTTTCAAATCGATTTTACTGAAAACTTATTTATTTTTTGTCCGATTTTCACTTCTAATACATCGTTAGAAAGGTGTTGACCACCGCTTAGGATTTTAGTCAAAAATTAACCCTTAACTGCACTGTCTTACTTTTTGATAACATTAACTTCGACATCATTAAAAAACCATTTTATAACCACAAAAAACATATCTTTGTGCAGAAAACACGTTTAATTAATATATTTGATCACAATTAATTTAACCCATGCATGATCAAAATATTTTGGGAAACATTTTTAAAAAAGTTTGTTAAAGTTGTTATCGACCTTTTCCTAATTTTATTATTACGTTATTTAGAAGTTTCTAAATCGGCATTTTTAGGTCATGTATTCTATTTATGTAAATAAAAGATTATTTCATAATTTTTCCGACGTTTCGTTGGAGAGTCCCAACATCATCAGGGATATTTTATTAAATCTGGCAACATTAAAATAAATACACAATAGAAAAATAATAGTTTAGTAACAAACACGACAACTTAGTTTAACAGGAATAATATTACTCACATATAATCTTTTAATAGTTTCACATTTAGAAAATTTAACACACATTTTTGTTTTATATAAACATAAATTTAATTAAACAAAACAAATGTAAAAATATAAATAAAAATAAAAAATATCACAGTATAATTATGTTAAACTAAGTATCACATCAGAATAACTAAACTAAAAAATTGCGATTGTGTATATTGCATTCGTGTTGTTTTTATCGTCTTTTGTATATAATGCATTCGTAGCTTTTTCCCAAATTCTCAAACTTTCCAGTGTGTATCGTTTATTTGTTCTCTTTTCCTTGTCTAATATTTTAACGTTCGTGAGATCAGGTGTATGTTTTTCTTCAAAACAGTGTGTAGCCATAGCTGTAGTAATTTTATTTTTCCTTATGTCTGTTTCGTGCTCAGATATTCTTGTACCAAGGCTTCTTTTTGTGGTACCCACGTAAACTTTGCGACACTCTTCACCCGTTTTGCCTAGACATAAAAGTTTTTGCGGAAATTATTGAAAGCTAGTTGTAATACTTTAAAAAAATAAAATAAATAAGGTGTTTATCATGACGTGCTTATTAATATCAAATAACTAGTACGTGTAATACTTTCCCGGTCAATTTTTTTTTCGGAATTTGTATGTGCAAATTAATTTTAAAAATAAAATATAAACAAATTTTGTCTTTATCGCATATATTCGTGCAAAAAACGCATCTAATAAATAGATCTTAATATTTTTTATTTATCCCGGCAATGGCCATAACATATTTTTTTTAGATCAGAGTTGATGAAGGAGAGGAGGACGAATGATGATTACTAAAAAATTGAATTTATTCACCATAATGCAATTTCACCTTCTTCTGTACGAAAAAAACAACAGCAACAACCACACAGGAATTGAAAAACCATGATTTAGTTGATACTTGCTTAACAGCCAACTTAGCGTATCGGTCTAGAGTGATCGTACCTAAGAGGCAGTTAATAGCAAAAACATTACAGATCATGGGTTCAATCCCTGGCGGCTGCGATCTGTTAATAATTTTCACATATAGAATAAAATTGACTATTAACTGAATAAATTTGACATTAAAAGTTTTTCTGATGATTATAATAACTGGATTATATGAAACTAGTAAAAAACGAACCAGGATGTCTTAAATTTTTAGAAAAATAAATTTTTCTTTCACACCTTTCTCAATTCAAACCATATATAACATGATTAAAAAATTATAATACATAATTATAATTAGAGCCTGAGCTCAACTGTCTTTACAGAAAAACAAAAATTTTTTTTTTATTTTTTTTTTTTGCTTTTAAATTATTATTATTTTTTTTTTAATTATTTAAACTTTAAAAAATACCTAAAAATAAACAAATTTAGTCGATTTTATATGATTTTTTTTTTAAATTTAAATTATTAAATTATTAAAAAAAAAACATTCCCAGCAAAAAAAGAGCTTAGCATTCTCTACAAAGTTCACCACAACTTATGAACCAGATGTACTTCTTCAACTGAAACATTGATGAATTTAATATGGGCGTGACACACAAAGTATGTTCTTTTTTTCGCCACTTTTCAGTGGCGAAAGTTTGACACTTAAGAATAACATATATCACTAGTGTTTATTATGTACATATATATTAACATTTTTATCACAACTTCTGAAGTAGTGATCCGGATGTTAATATTTCATCACTTCTTTAGAAGTTCACATTTCTTGGCATGTTGGGTGCGATTATGTCATTTTTAATTGGTGATTTAGGACTTCTAAATTAGAAGTGATTTTTCACTTCTTTTTGTAAGATAAATTGAAAGTTTTTTTTTGTAATATTTACACTAAAAACACTGTTTGACAGCAAAAACCTCCCAGTGAAATTTCTAACTGGTCCTTACAGATTTTGGTCTCCTGCTTCCAAATCTACCGTCCAAATTTTTATAGCACGTACCGTTTTTGAGATATTCGCTGTTAAAAAGTAAAAAAAAACAACTATATTTTAGCACTTTTAGGGGTCTACTGTTACGTATTCTTACGTTGCTTCTACCAAATAGGACTTGATTTCATATAAAATGGACCTCGTAATTCCAAAACTGCAATCCAAATTTTTCAAGCATGTTCTGTTTTTGAGATATTCGCGTTTGAAAATGTTAGCGTGATTTATAAAGAATATAAGTTTGCAACAGTGTATTTTAGATTTTTAAACGCCAATATTTCAAAAACAGTACACGATAGAAAAATTTGGATACCAGATTTGTAATAAAGATGTCTTATTTTTACTAAATCGTGTACTATTGTGTTTGAGCAACTTAAGAATACGTTACAGACAGGCGCGGATCCAGGGGGGGGGAGAATGGGATTTCTCCCCCCCCCCCCCAAAATGATTTTTAAAAAAAAAAAGGAAAGGAAAGGAAAAAAGAAAGGAAAAAAAGAAAAAGAAGGAAAAGAAAAGAAAAGAAAGGGAGAGGAACAAGATGGAAGGAAAATGACCAGAATGTAAACAAATAGAGGCTATTTCTACTGAAGTAAATTTTTTTTAAATTCTTAAAATGTTTCAGAATGAAAGAAATTGCATTTGAAAAACTTAAATGACAATAGAGTTAAATGGCAATAGAGTTATCATTCTCTTAGAAAAAAATAATTATCTGAATATTTTTATAGAAAAATGTTTCGAAATTCCAGACTTTATTTTTAGAAACGGTTTTGATACTTATTTGACTCTAAATGTAAAATTTTTTTTATTGTAAAACTATCTTAAATTTTAGGGAAAATGTCTTAAAACTTTTCTATAGAAAACATCCCACAGCAACTGAGAATTTTTCCTTTGAAAGAATGTTTTAGAATATACCAAGATTTTTTTAGCAAAAAATTTCTCAGAATCGAATAACATTTCTTAAGGAAAAACGTCTTAAAGTCTGAATATGTAAATTTTTCTTTTGAAATGTGTCTAATAATATAATTTTTTCTATATGAAAATGTTTCAGAATCTAGATGGCATTAAATCCGTAACATTTTTCGTATTTTAAGAAAATTGATTCAAAATTTCTTCATAAAATGTTTTAAAAACTGATAATTTTTAAGTATCTGATAATTTTCTTTTACGAATTATGTTGCAGGATCTGAGAATTTTTGTATACGAAAAAGTTCTTAGAATCTGAGAATAACTTTGAAATATGAGAATTATTTCAGAAGTTTTTTATAAGAAAAATATATCAGAATTCGGATTTTTTTTACAGAAAGAATGTCTCAAAATCTCAGATTATTTCTATAGAAAATTTTAAAAATCTGAGACATTTTCTATAAGAAAGGGTTTCAGAATCTGAACAATTTTCTGAAAGGGTTATTTTTTTATATGAAAAATATTTAAGAATCTAAGAGTTTTTCTGTAGTAAAATTGTTTCATCATCTGAGATATTTTGTGAAGGATACATGCATAAAAATCTAATACTTTATTATTTTTTTTCGGAATATTAATGCTTAATGTTATTATTGTTTTCGAAAATTAAAAGTTTTTATATAAAATTTTACGTGTCTATTCACAGTTGTGACTAGCTTTAACTGTCATAAGCCAATTTTTATGACTGAAAAGTCATAATATCAATCTTAAAATTTGCAAATGAAATTTAAAACTTTTTAATTTTTTTGTATAGAGAAATATTTGATGTTATGACTGTTCAATCCTAAACATTGGCTTATGACAGTCATAGTCAGTCATAACTGTGTATAAGCACGTTTGTAAGACTTTAAAAATGGTCCTCTTTTGGAAGTAAATACGACTGACAGGGTCCCCTTGTGAAAAAAATTTTTGAGTAAAAAAAGTTCACCTAAATCCAAATGCTTGAAAAAAAGTATTTTTCTTGGTTAGTAATTTGTTACGCAATATTAAAAATATTAACAAAAATTAACGCAATACCCCCCTTCCCCCCCCCCCTTCAAACCAAACTTTATTGCGATTTTTTGGTAAATAAAAAAATCTCCCCCCCCAAATGAAATTCCTGGATCCGCGCCTGGTTACAGAGAATACCCAAATATATCAATATTCAAACGCGAATATCTTAAAAACCTTACGTGATAGAAACATTAATTTCATTGATAATCAGGATAAAGGAGTAATTATAAAGATCACAAAACTAAAAAAAAATCACGGAAAATCGATTCACCAGTTTGTTCTGACCACAAGCATAAACCTCAATTTTCTAAAAAGCTTAAACAATCTTCAATAATGTGGTGGAGAAACATCCGCTTTAGTTCGTAAATGTATTTATTTAATTTAGGACCAACTTGTTTCGATATATGAAAGATATAGAATGCTAGTTAAACGTCAAATTGCTGGTATGAAATTTAAAAAAATTATCAATAATCGATTTTCGTCTTTTCGATTTTTTAAGCTCTAAATAAAGAGAAATAAAATGCCATTACCAAATTTTGTCACCATTTTTGCAAAACCTAAATCTATTCGAAGCTGGACGTAGAAAAAAGTGCATACTTCGTGTATCACCCCCATTCTAAGTGTTTCAGTTGAAAAATAAGTTCATATCGTTAAACTATATTCAATTTGAGCTATCTAAAATAACATAACTTTTCAGGAGAGCTAAAAAACCGTCACATTCGCGTATTTTTAAACTTTTTGTCGGCCGATCTTTTACAATATTAATTAATAATTACTACTAAATTTTACACGTGCTTTGTTTGTAAAAATTCGTATTATTCGCTGAGTTACAGCAGATAGCTCATTTGAAATTATTTGAAATTAATCAACCTAAGCAGATAGCTCAATAAATATAGGCCCTTACCACAAGAAAACAAAAAGTCTATTTTAACAAAAGTTTTATTTTAAATTTCAAATTTTCAATACATTTTTTAAAAGTCGATTTTAAAAACAAAAACAATTTGTATGGAAATAAAATTAAAAGCTGCTTTAAAATATATTTTATTTTTCTATGGTAAGGCTGATAGACTTTAAAGCTTTATAACTTTTTAACGGATTATGATAAAAATGTGAATTTGGTACCATATTTATCAGTTTTTTAAGCCCTTCCATTACAGGTGTTAAAAAAATACTTTTTAATTTTTTTGTAAATCATCGATTTTTTCGCGCTTTATCGCCATTATTTGGAACCTTCATAAAGCTTGCGAAAAATGTCATAACACTTGTGTTTGCTGTACAATCGAATGGGCAAATAAAATATGCAAAAATGTTATCCGGTTTTGCTCCGCATCGAAATATGGGTCAAAAACCGCGTTTTTAACCGCGGAAAAGAGTTGAAACTTTACAAAAAAAAAAAAATGCCATTATTTTTATTGATGGAAACACCGTATAAAAAGTGATAATATAAAAAAATGTAAATTTAAAAGTTTACCCTAGTAAACTATACTGTAGATAGCTCAAATTTTTATTTATAAAATAACATGGTTTCACATAGCTCATGCTATTTCTGCAATAAAATAGTCTTAAAATAATTTTTTGGTTCTGAAATTAATACCATAGATGACACTTATGCCAGCGAACATTTTGCCATCAAAAACTCATTTTCGTCAACCGAGCAGATAGCTCAAATTGAATATAGTTCCACGATATGTTGTGGTGATTTGATTTAATTTGATATGATTTAATTCCTAAGACCATATAAATGAGGTACTTTAAAATCATTAAGTTAAGAACTGGTGAAAGATGTTTTTATTGTTATTTTGTAGCATTTTTGGAAGTGATTTTAAAAGTACTTCCTACGGAATATGAAGTTCGGCACCTATCGCTACTTTGTATGTAGTGAAACCACTAATTCTTTTTGAACCACTTCGTTTATTTTTTGCTGGGTATATAATTGATATTGTGCGTAAGTTCACTCCCAATTTAATAAAAAGTATAGGAATTATTGCATTTTTGAAGTCATTTTTATACCAATAAGTAAAAATGTTACCAAAATTTTTGCAGAGGGTTGCAGATAGTGTTAAGGAATTCCCGGACTTTTCAATTTCCCGGGAAACGGGGGAAAAAATTAATTTCCCGGGAATCCCGGGAAGTTTTCGTTATCAATATAAATCCATAAAAAACATTAAAAATTTCACAAAATGTTTGTTTAAATCTGTTCTATTAGGAATAAACAATAGAGGTATTCAGAGTCTTGCTGCCAGCCACGGCAATGTAGCAAAAGTGTACATCTATCAAAAAATACATTTGTTTTGAAAGGTAATTTGAAAAAGTGCTCTTTTTACCACCAGTACTAGGTCTGGCAAGCAAGACTCTAAATACCACTAATATGTGTACAACTAATTAAGATAAGAGCCCCCCATTACCCGGGTTTCGGTCTACCCGGGCAGACCGGTCTTTTTGTTCATCGGTCTACCCGGGTAACCCGGTCTACCGGGTTAACCGGACTGTCGGTCAACCGGTCTACCCGGGTAAACCGGTTTTTAATTTTTTATTTATTGAATTTTTATTAAGAACAAGTTTAACAATTAATGAAGGGCGAAAATGAAATATTAAATTAGTTTAGTGTTATTTTCACCAAAACTTAGAAAATTTCTCCATTTTTTTTTCACTAAAAATGATAAATGCTGATATCTCAAAAACTAAGCAAGATAGAGAAAAACGGAGAAAGTTTTCAAAAGAAAGACAGCAAAGAAAATTATGGAACAGCCTTCCTCTATCCATGTGTGGACTCAATAGGTCCGAAATTTTGAATTAAAAATTCGCATTCCGGAAAATTTTAAAAAGCCAATATCCCGGTAAGTATTCTCCACACGATAAAAAGTCCAATGGCGTTTTTGTTGCTCTTTACTTGAAGAACTTGACCACAGATTATCCGAAAGCCCTGAGATCAAAAGTTTTTGAGCTATCAAGTTTGTTTAATTTTTATTAATAATAAAAATTAGTTATTTATTCGACCTTTAATTGTGCAATGAAACAATGTTTATTTCAGTTCGAGGCCAATTTCCCCATTATGAATTAATATAACAAGTACTTATGTTAACTCTACTTTCTTTATTAGGATATTCTCCCATTAAATACTCGATAGAGTTTCTTGCTTTCAAAAAATTTTACAATTTTCAGGAATGAATTGACGGTCGTTTCGGGGGATTTCCAGTTCCCCCATCCTCAGAATTCTTTAGAAAATTAGGTAATACTGTTAGTGTACAAACATCAAATATTCATTATAAGGGTTCAAGTTGAAAAAATGCAGAAGAAAAATTGAATTTCTAAAAATTATAGACATTTCTGGTATTTCCTATACCGGTTTCAAACACCCCAGTTAGTGTCATCATCAGTAGGATTTAAATGTCGGTTTGTCTTGTTAATGAAAACTGTTTTTTATATACATACTAGCTAACTCGCCCGGTACTTCGTTACCGGTTAGCTGTAAAAAAAAAACAACTTTATTACTTCAAATTCTTATTAATTTTTAATTAAACATAAAAATTGGTAGTTTCGACCTTTAAAATATTATATTTTGAGTAGATTTAAAGTTGCAAAAATTTTTATTTTGGCGAAACGATCCCATAATTCAAACTTTAAGTTTCAAGAAATATTAGTGCATAAAGAACAATATGTACCAAATTGAAGCGAAAATTCAAAAATGTATTTTCCCAGAATGTAATTTCCGCGAGTGGATCGTAAAGTACAAATTTTAAGTATCTCTACTTTCTCCCTTTTTCCTCATTAGAAGCAGAATTTTCATAAAAGTACTTATTTTAGAATGTTATTTCAGCGAAAGGATCGTACAGTCCAAATTTCAAGTATTTAGGACCATTAATTCAGCAGATACAAAATTGCCCTACTTTCCCCCTTAGAAGCAGAATTTACTAAAAAAGTGCTTTTTCCAGAATATTATTTCCGTTAGAGGATCGTACAGTCCAAACTTCAAGTATCTAGAACCATTAGTTCAGCAGATACAAAACAGTGAAAAATTCAAGTATCTAGGACCATTAGTTCAGCAGATACAAAATTGCCCTACTTTTCCCCCTTTTCCACCTATAAAACAAAATTTTCAAAAAAGTACTTCTTTCAATATGTTTTTTCCGCGAGAGGATCGTACACTCCAAATTTCAAGTATCTAGGACCGCTAGTTCAGCAGATACAAAATTGCCCTAATTTCCCCCTTTTTCCCCATAGTAGCGAAATTTTTAAAAAAGTACTTCCATTAGAATGTTGTTTCCGCAAGGGGATTCAAATTTCAAATTTGCCCTACTTTCCCTCTTTTTCCCTCTATAGAAGCAGATTTTTCCAAAAAAGTACTTCTTCCAGAATGTTATTTCCGCGATAGGATCGTATAGTCCAAACTTCAATATCTAGGACCATTAGTTCAGCAGATACAAAATTGCCCTTCTTTCCCCCTTTAAAAAGTAATTTTCAAAAAAGTACTTCTTTCAATTAGGGAATTCACATGGGTATCGTATTTGGTGTTGTATGTTGTATGTCCTATCTGAAAACAGGGTTGGTTAAACTTTAAATTAATAATACGACACTTACGCGATATGACGATACAACATTTATACCTATGTTTTGTGTGCTATTTTCAAGTATGCTAACAAGAAGAGAATCTAAGAGAAAATTATCAAATGAGCGATAAATAATTTTTACCAAACCTGTTTTTGGATAGTACATACAACATATACAACAAATACGATACCCATGTGAATTCCCTAAATATGTTATTTCGCGAGATGATCCTATATTGCAAATGTTATGTTTTTAAGACCATTAGTTTAAAATTTACCAAATTGCCCTATTTTGCCCCTATTGGCCCTCCTTAAAACCAAAATTTTCAAAAAGTGTATTTTTCAAAAAATTATTTCCGCTAGAGTATCAAAACTTAAAGTTTTAGTTCAGAAGATACAAAATTGCCCTATTTTCCCACTTCTACTTTTTTCAAGATGTTTTTTTTTTGCGAGATGATCCTGTGTTCAAATTTCAAGTTTCTGGAACCATTTGTTTAAAAGATAAATAAAGAACCGATTTTCCCTATTTCCCCCCCCCCCCCCCCCTTCCCGCCGTGGAGGAGGAATTTTTCAAACAATATTTTTTTCGGAATGTTGTTTCCGCGAGAGGATCCTAAAGACCAAACTTCACGTTTCTGTGACCATTTGTTCAGAAGGTAAAAAATTCACCGATTTTCCCTATTTTTCCACCCTTGGAGGCGGAATTTTCAAAAAATTTTGTCTTCCGCATGTTAATTCTGCGAGAGGATCCTAGAGTCCAAATTTCAAGTTTCTGGGACCATTTGTCCAGAAGATAAAAAATGTACCAATTTGCTCTATTTTCCCCACCTTGGAGGCGGAATTTTCAAAAAAATATTTTATTAGTTTTTTTTCGCGAGAGGATTATAGAATCTAAATTTCAAAAAACTATTAAAACTATTAGTTCAAAAGATACAAAATCCCCCAAAGGGCCATACTTTCCCCTTTTTCCCTCATAGAAGTGGAATTTTTAAAAAAGTTCTTTAAGTAATCGTTCAGTTCAAATTTCAAAAATCTAGGACCATTAGTTCAGCAGATTCAAAATTACCCTTCTTTCCCCCAGAATTTTGAAAAGTACTTTCTTAAGAATGTTATTTCCGCGAGAGGATCGTTCAGCCAAATTTCAAGTATCTAGAACCATTAGTTCAGCAGATACAAAATTGCCTTACCTTCCCCGTTTTACCCCTTGAAATCGGAATTTTCAAAAAAAGTACTTCTTTCAGAATGTTAATTTCAAGAGAGAGGATCGTGCAGTCTAAATTTCAAGTATCTAGGACCATTAGTTCAGCAGATACAAAATTGCCCTACTTTCCGCCTTTTCCCCCTTAGAAGCGGAACTTTCCACAATAAGTACTTTTTCAGCAAGAGGATCGTACAGTTCAAATTTTAAGTATCTAGGATCATTAGTTCAGCAGATACAGAATTGCCCTCCTTTCCACCTTTTCCCCCTTTAGAAGGAGAACTTTCAAAAAAGTACTTCTTCTAGAATGTTCTTTCCGCGAGAGGATCGTCAGTCCAAACTTCAATTATGTAGGACCATTAGTTCAGCAGATTCAAAATTGCCCTACTTTCCCCCTTTTCCCCGTAGAAGCATAATTTTTAAAAAAGTTTTTCTTTAACAATGTTATTTCCGCGAGAGGATCGTACAGTTGAAATTTCAAGTATCTAGGACCATGAGTTCAGCAGATTCAAAATTACCCCACTCACCCCCGTTTTCCCCCAGAATTTTCAAAAAGTACTTCCTTTAGAATATTATTTCCGCGAGAGGATTGTACAGTTCAAATTTCAAGTATCTAGGACCATTAGTTTAGCAGATACAAAATTGCCCTACTTTCCCCCTTTTTCCCCGTAGAAGCGGATTTTTTGAAAAGTTCTTCTTTAAGAATGTTATTTTCGCGAAAGGATCGTACAGTTTAAATTTCAAGTATTAAGGACCATTAGTTCAGCAGATTCAAAATTGCCCTACTTTCCCGATTTCCTACCAGAATTTTGAAAAAGTACTTCCTTTAGAATGTTATTTCCGCGAGAGGTTCGTTCACTCCAAATTTCAAGTATCTAGGACCATATTTTCAGCAGATACAAAATTGCCCTACCTTCCTCTTTTTCTCCCTTTAAAGCGGAATTTTCAAAAAAGTACTTTTTTCAAAATGTTATTTCCGCGAGAGGATCTTGCAGTCCACGCGAGAGGATCGTGCAGTCCTATTTGTTTAGCAGATACAAACCGGAATTTTCAAAAAGTACTTATTTCAGAAAGTTATTTCCGCGTGAGGATCGTACACCCCAAATTTCAAGGATCTACGACCATTAGCACAGCAGACACAAAATTACCTTACTTTCCCCCTTAGAAGCGAAATTTTCAAAATAGGGCTTTCTTCACAATGTTATTTCCGCGAAGGATCCCATAGTCAAAATTTTTAAGTTTCTGTGAAAATTAGTTCAGAACATACAAAGTGTACCAAATTGTCCTATTATCCCCCTTTTTACCACCCTAGAAGCGGAATTGAAAAAAAAACTTTGTTTCGGAATGTTTTTTCCGCGAGAGGATCTTATAGTCCAAACCTTAAGTTTCTAGGACCATTAGGTCAGAGAAAAGAAAATGTACCAAATTGCCCAATTTTTCCCTTTTCCCCTTCTTAGAAGTGCCTTTTTAAAAAAGTACTTTCTTCAGAATATTATTTCCGCGAGAGGATCCTATAGTCCAAATTTCAGGTTTCTGGGACCATTAGTTCACAATATAAAAAATGTTCAAATTCGTCCTATTTCCCCCCCAAATTTGAATGAAAAATTTTAAAAAAATACTTTCTTCAGAACATAATTTTCGTGAGAGGATCATATAGTCCAAATTTTTAAGTTTCTAGGACCATTAGTTCAGAAGATACAAAATGTACCAAATTATCCTACTTTCCCCCTTTCAACCCCCTAGAATCAGAATTAAAAAAAACTTTGTTTCAGAATGTTTTTTCCGTTAGAGGATCTTATAGTCCAAACTTTAAGTTTCTATGACCATTAGGTCAGAAGATAGAACATGTGCCAAATTGCCCTTTTTTCCGCATTTCCCCTTCTTATTTTTTTAAAAAAATACTTTCTTTAGAGTATTATTTCCGCGAGAGGATCCTATAGTCCAAATTTTAGGTTACTGGGGAATATCGAAATGTTTAAAATTGTCCCATTTCCCCCTAAATTTAAGTGATTAAATCAATAAATTCCCAAAAATTAAAAAATAAATGAGAAAAAAAATTGAGTAAAAAATTTGAGTCAAAAATTAAGCGAAAAATATTTTGAGTAAAAAAAATTTGGATGAAAACACCTTCTAAGTAAAAAATTTAAGTAAAAAAAATGAGTTAAAAAACTGAAGAATAAAATACAATTGAGTGAAAAAATTTTATTAAAAAAAATTGAGTAAAAAATTTTGAGTAAAAAAAAATTGAGTAAAAAAAAAATTGTAAAAAAAAAAATTTTGAGTGAAAAAAATTTTGAGTGAAAAAAAATTTGAGTGAAAAAAAAATGTAAAAAAAAAAATTTTTGAGTGAAAAAAAAAATTGAGTAAAAAAAAAATTTTTGAGTGAAAAAATTTTGAGTGAAAAAAAATTTGAGTGAAAAAAAAATTGTAAAAAAAAAAAATTTTGAGTGAAAAAAATTGTAAAAAAAAAAATTTAAAAAAAAAATTGAGTGAAAAAAAATTTTGAGTGAAAAAAAATTTTGAGTGAAAAAATTTTAGTAAAAAAATGTTTTTTCCCCGAGAGGATACTATAGTTCAATTATCTAGTTTCTAGGACCATTAGTTCAAAATTCACCAAATTGCCCTATTTTCCCTCTTTTTGTCCCCCTTAAAACCGGAATTTTCAAATAAGTACTTTTTTCAAAATGTTTTTTCCGCGAGAGTATCCTATATTCAAAATTTCAAGATTGTAAGACCATTAGTTCAGAAGATACAAAATGTACCAACTTGCCCTATTTTCCCCCTCCCCCCCCACCTTAGAAACGGAATTTTCAAAATATTACTTTACTAAGTAAGAAAAATGAGTAAAAAAACTGAAGAATAAAATACAATTGAGTGAAAAAAAAATTTATTAAAAAAAATTTAGTAAAAAGATTTTGAGAAAAAAAAAATTTTGAGTAAAAAAAAAATTGTAAAAAAAAATTTTTGAGTGAAAAAAAAATTTTAGTGAAAAAAAAAATTTTTGAGTGAAAAAAAAAATTTGAGTTAAAAAAAAAATTTTTGAGTGGAAAAAAAAATTTGAATAAAAAAAAATTTTGAGTGAAAAAAAATTTGCAAAAAAAAAATTTTGAGTGAAAAAAAATTTTGAGTGAAAAAATTTAAGTAAAAAAAATTTTTTTCCCCGAGAGGATACTATAGTTCAAATATCTAGTTTCTAGGACCATTAGTTCAAAATTCACCAAATTGCCCTATTTTCCCCCTTTTTGTCCCCCTTAAAACCGGAATTTTCAAAAAAAAATGCTTTTTTCAAAATGTTATTTCCGCGAGAGTATCCTATATTCAAAATTTCAAGATTGTAGGACCATTAGTTCAGAAGATACAAAATGTACCAACTTGCCCTATTTTCCCCCTCCCCCACCTTAGAAACGGAATTTTCAAAAT
Organism: Pegoplata infirma; assembly: GCA_963921195.1. NCBI lineage: Eukaryota > Metazoa > Arthropoda > Insecta > Diptera > Anthomyiidae > Pegoplata > Pegoplata infirma. Next base: position 173,755,976 of record OY992540.1, read on the forward strand.
ATTACTTTTTCCAAAATGTTATTTCCGCGAGAGGGTCCTAGACTTAAAATTTCAAGTTTCTGGGACCATTTGTTTAGAATATAAAAAATGTACCAATTTGCCCTATTTTCCCCTTTTTCTCCCCTTGGAGGCGGAATTTTCCAAAAAAATTTTTTCCGAAATTTTATTTCCGAGAGAGGATCCTAGAGTTCAAATTTGAAGTTTCTAAGACTATTAGTTCAAAAGATACAAAATCCCCCAAAGAGCCCTATTTTCCCCCTTTTGCCCCCCTTAGAATCGGAATTTCCAAAAATCCCTTCTTAGTGGGTGATTTTGTCGGGAGCCGAACCTACATTCCAAATTTCAAGTCTCTAGCTTCAGCGGTTTGGGCTGGGCGATGATTATTGCCAATCAGTCAGTCAGTCACCACACTCTTTTATATATATAGATGTATGTGAATATTTATAGCAGAGTCATAGAGTAGTCCAACAAATGGCGTTTGAAAAAGTAGTAAACAAAAACCATATGGTATTGTTTACGAAATTTTATCACAAATCGAAATGTGAGCGAGATGGAAGATACCAGTTTTACAGTGAGAATGCAGATTGTTTTTTGTCTCTCTTTGCTTTGCGTTTGAACTTTAGTTTGGCATTGCCAGAATTTTCCAATTATCTTTGGTGATGCCAGATCTACAAAACGGTCGATGGATTACTATGTCATTATGATTTATAGTTTCTACAGAATAAATTTTGACAGTTTCTAACACAACAATTCTATTTCTAGCAATCTCAACCTCACTTCATATTTTTTTTCAACTTTTTTGTCTCTTACATTATTTCGCAAGGGTTACCAACATGATCTGGAATTGCAGACACAAATGAAGGAATTTGCATTTTCTGTTTCGGAGACGTGCCTAATGGCGATTTCCAGTTCCCCCATCCTCAGAATTCTTTAGAAAATTAGGTAATACTGTTAGTGTACAAACATCAAATTCATCATATTCGTATTTATTTCAACCTAATGAGAAAGAAATAAAGAAGAACAATGATTTCGAAATTTGACCAGTATACCAAACCAAATACAATTGAAAGCATGTTGATCTGCAAGTTTACCGTCGGTAAATGTGCTATGCAGTTTTTTGTTTTTGCTTCAAATAGAAGACAAAAACTCACTCGTACTAAGAGTAGGGCCTCTTAGTACGAGAGTGAAATAAACATTGTTTCATTGCACAATTAAAGGTCGAATAAATAACTAATTTTTATTATTAATAAAAATTAAACAAACTTGATAACCCTACTCTTAGTACGAGAGAGTTTTTGTCTTCTATTTGAAGCAAAAACAAAAAACTGCATAGCACATTTACCGACGGTAAACTTGCAGATCAACATGCTTTCAATTGTATTTGGTTTGGTATACTGGCCAAATTTTGAAATCATTGTTCTTCTTTATTTCTTTCTCATTAGGTTGAAATAAATACGAATATGAATATTTGATGTTTGTACACTAACAGTATTACCTAATTTTCTAAAGAATTCTGAGGATGGGGGAACTGGAAATCCCCCGAAACGATCGTCAATTCATTCCTGAAAATTGACAATTTTTTTGAAAGCAAGAAACTCTATCGAGTATTTAATGTGAGAAAATCCTAATAAAGAAAGTAGAGTTAACATAAGTACTTGTTATGTTAATTCATAATGGGGAAATTGGCCTCGAACTGAAATAAACATTGTTTTTGAGCTATTTGATTTTTAAGGACCCCAAAACTCATTTTTTATGATTTCAAATGCCGATTTCTCAAAATTTTTGTTCTACGACCCTATTCTATATGGAGTCATTTGAAGCAACTACAAAAAAGTGTCGTCCTAAATACCGAAAAAGACCGTCCCAATTTCATGTAATTACAAGGAAAAAACAAGAGATTTAATAGTATAGTTGCAGATCTTTGCTAAAAAATGCATTTATGCAAAAAACGTGTTTTCAAAAAAGTGGTCTATTCGTTCTTATTCGCATAGACTATTCAATTGTGTTTCAGAAATGAATCAATTGTATTTCAGAAATGAATAAATTGTACTTCAGAAATAGTCAATTGTATTTTAGAAAAAGCTATTTTATTATATTTGAAAAATTCTGAAATACAATTGACTATTTCTGAAATACAATTGGCTATTTTTGAAATACAATGAAAAATCTAAAATACAATTGACTATTTCTGAAATACAATTAGAAAATCTGAAATACAGTTGACTATTTCTGAAAAATATAAATTTTTTTGTTTTTCAAAATTTTGAAAATAAATGTTTTTTAAATTGTTTATTTAAAGAGCCATAACTTCTTAAGGAAATATCGAATTTCTATAATCAAAATTGAAATGCAAAGCTAAAATCCTCTACTTAAAACGCAAAAGTTAAAAAAATGTCTCAATTCAAAAATGCATTTTAAATGCAAATATAATTTTTGAGTGCATTAAAAATGCATTTTTTATTGACACAATTTATTTGAACTTTTTCCTTTAAAGTAGAGGATTATAGTTTTTAATTTTGATTGTAGAAATCCGATATTTACTTAAGGAGTTATAGCTCTTCAAACTACATTGATAAACAATTTAAAAACCCTAAAATCATTTATTAACAAAATTTAAAAAAAAAATCTATATTTTTTTCTTTTTATAAGGGAAAAATTGGCAAAATTAAAAAAAAAACATTAAAATTGGAAGACTTTTGTGTCTCATAAAAAAGATGCCTGATTTTTTTGGTAAAAATATCATACTTTAATAATAGACTTGTTTTTTGCAGACCCGATTAAGATTAGTATTAACTTTATTTTACTTAAAAAAGTTTAAACTAAGTTTAACGAAGTCTGAATTTTGCCTGTGACATGCGATTTATTTTTTTTTAATATTACAGACCAACATTTAAAGTAGAATTAAGCTTTTTCGCCAAAATTTTGTTTACAAACTTGGTAGCAACAAAAATCCGATTTAAGATTAACTAAACCAAGTTTAACTTAGAACTCAAAAACTCTGCCTTAAGCTTTTAAATTCAATTTTGATTGTAAAAATCTGATATTTACTTAAAAAGTTTTAGCTATTCAAACTACACCACTTTTTAAATTTATTGTAACTTTTAAAACATGAAAATCGCGAGTTTTTGGAATTTAATTAAAGTGGAAATGTCTAAATGGCTCCATTGGGTATCTATATACACAATATGAATCTGAAGACGTCAGGTCAAAAAATATAATTTTTTCGTGCCGTTTAATGGAAAAGAGGATAAACATTGGAGATTTTTTATTACATTAAGAGGATAAAATTGACAAATTGATAAAAGAACTGAATTTAGAGGAAGAAAAGTTCAGCTCAATCCCAATGTGTACAAAACTCATTAAGATTTGTCATGATGACAATTTGTATTAAGGGTGTATATAACGGGGTGGCATAAAATTAAAACAACCGGAAATGTTATTTGTTTTCCGTAAAGTAAAACATTTTTTTTTGTAATAAAATGATGTTAGATAAATATTTCAAGGAATTTACACCTCTATTGGAGAGCTGCCTTAATACATTTAAAAACAGCAAACTGTTATACGAACATTTTAACAAGTTGAATGTGAATCGTAGCATATCTTGAGGGTGTATAAAGGGAACAAAACTTCATTCATGAATGTATAACAGATTTGTCCAATTGGAGAGAAATATGCAATGTTTTTAATGTAATATTAGGCGTATTTTGTTGGCATAATTATCAATGTTCTACCACACAAAGTTCAAGTCAGTGTTAACGCACAAAATTTTAGAAGTTAAATATTAACTTTCATACATTGTGAATGATTCTCTTATTGTTAATGGCTCTCTTTGGTATTAATAAAAAAGATAAATGTTTTTGTGTTTCTTTCACGCTAAATTGCATTTAATAAACCAATTTTATTAATATTTCATCGAAAATGTGTAATATTTAAAAAAAAACTATTCCAAACGATGCTAAATTAAATTGAGAAATTTATGGAAGTTAACGTGTCGTTTTTTTCGTTTTGACGCATGCTAATAATCAAAGTTTGCCAACAAAAAAGGCCTATTTTCGCAATTTTGTTGGTCCACTGTTACAGATTTTTTAAAAAATATGACTTTATTTCATATAAAATGGACCTCCTGATTTCAATACTGCAATCTAAATTGTTCTAGCATATTTTTATATTCGCGTTTGAAAATATTTTTCACACGAAAATCTCAACCGCGAATATGTTGAAAACGGAACATTCTACAACAATTTGGATTGCAGTTTTGGAATCAGGAGGTTCATTTTATAATCAAGTCCTATTTGTTGAATGAAAAAAAAATTATATGTAATCAAGTCCTATTTGTTAAATGCAACTAATGTTAAATTATTGGTCTTTTGACTTTTTAGAAAATTTTGGGTGGTAAATTTGTAATCAGGAGAGGAAAATCTATAAGAATCAGTTGGTAATTTTGTAATAATGATAGATATATAAGTAGATCTGATCATATCTACAATATCTTGCTGTATATGGCAGATATAAAAATCTTTGACACAAAACGTTTGCTGATGTTTGACGAGATATGACTATATATAGTCCCTGATCTAGCATATCTTGCAATATATATATATAATTTGATCAGGTATCAGATATGTTCATTAGGGTGGTGCGTATTCCAATGATGTGCTCAGATCAACTATTAATAGTGCGGAAAATTTAGTTTAAGTAAATACAAGCAATTTAAAACCTAAATGATCAAAATCGCTACATGTCTTCTGTTCGCGCATCGCGGGTCAAAATTGGGGTTTTTGAAAAAATGAACATAATTAAAAAAAAAAAAAAATTAAAAAAAAATTATTAAAAAAATTTATAGCATTAAATCTTAAATATTCTGAACATTTTTTTCGGATATTGATAACCCACCCAAACGTGAGTCAAAAAAAAAACCCACATTTTTAGCATGGAGCTCAAAACTACTTTTTCACAATTTTTAAAATTTAATGAAACAAAATTTCAAATATATTAGTTTATCGATTTGATTTCACTATGAGCAAAAAAACAGCTGCTTTTTTGCTCATATTCAAATTGGACTTTTTTTGTCTTATGAAATAATATTTTTTTTCACTCTCAGCTTAACCCAGGAACATTGACGAGGACGTGGTGAATTTTAATTTTTTTTTATTAAAAAAAAAATAAAAAAATTGTATTTTTTTTATTTATAAAAAAATAAAAAATGGGATCAGACATTTCACCACGTCCTCGTCGTTGTTCCTTTAATTCAATGGTTCCCAACCTTTGATTCTCGCCCCACTGGGGGGCAATTTGAATGCTTCAGGGAGCAATCAGCAAATTTTTAATCATTTTTTTTTTGTCAAATAAACTAAAAAAAAATATTATTTAAGGTTTATTATTTAGTTGGTTGTTGAAAACTTTTTCTAAAAACTTTGTTTAAACGATGATTTAAACAACAAGTTTGCTTAACCACAAGTAAATTTTGAATTTTGGGACAAATTTGAAAAATTTACAAATTTTTTTTTTGAGTGTAGGGGGACATTGCAGCTTTTTAACTTAAAAGCGGGGCACGGCGCAAAAAAGGTTGTGAACCATTGCTTTAATTATTTATAAAAAAATGGGATCAGTCACGTCCTCGTCGTTGTTCCTGAGAATGAAAATATTATAATTTCATAAGTAAAAAAAATTTCCAATTTGACTATGAGCCAAAAAAACAGCTCTTTGGAGTTATTTGGGTCCTGGTTCAACGAGGGTTAAAGATGTTTTTCAAGGAAACTTTGCAAAAATGTATAATTGTTCAATATTTGAAGACATGCACATTTTGAGTAAAATGTTGTTTACAGCTATAAATTAGACAAAAATTTTGATAAAAACACATTTGCTGTGTTTTTCAATAAGTGGATTTATTTTCAGATTAATCTTACTTAGTTTAAAATAAATATTTTAACATGCCAAAACAAATTTGGAATATTTTTTTTCCATAATCTACGATATATAAGCAATTATAATCCGAAAAAATAATAAAAAAATTTGGAAATTAATAATGTTTCAAATAAATCAAAATTAATCCAAAGTGGACTTATTAAATCGTAAAATTTAATTGGACTAATTTTGATTTATTTATAACTTTGTTAATTTTCCAAATTTTTTTATTATTTTTTCGGATTATAATTGCTTATTTATCGTAGATTACGGAAAAAAATATTCCAAATTTGTTTTGGCATGTTAAAATATATATTTTAAACTAAATAAGAATAATCCAAAAATAAATCCACTTATTAAAAAACACAGCAATTTTCTTGAAATCCGGTAAATTCAAATTTGCCCACAGACTAACTAGATGAAGGAATTTAACCACAAATTTTTTTCTACAATAGCTGGGATGTATTTAATGGAATAAAATGGATAAACTAGTATATTTTGAAATTTTGTTTTATTAAATTTTTAAAATTGTGAAAAAGTAGTTTTGAGCTACATGCTAAAAATGTGCGTTTTTTTGGACTCACGTTTGGGTGGGTTATCGATATCCGAAAAAAATAAAAAAAAATTATCTGAATATTTACGAACTAATGGTAAACAAAAAGTTTTTTTTTTTTTAATTTTTTAATTTTTTTTTAAATTATGTCCATTTTTTCAAAAACCCCAATTTTGACCCGCGATGCGCGAACATAAGACATGGACCGATTTTGATAATTTTGGTTTTAAAATGCTTGTATTTACTTAAACTAACTTTTCCGCACTATTAATAGTTGATCTGAGCACTTCATTGAATTACGCACCACCCTAATGTTCATATATAATTAGTTCCAAACAGGTCTAATTATTTCTACACGGGAACTTGAAATTCATTTGTTTCAAAAACTATTTTAAAAATTTATTTTGAAGTACACAGAAAAAAATAAAAAAAAATATTTGAGTAAATTTTTAATACTATTGAGTAAAAAATTACTCAATTTTGCACCAGTAAACGATTTAATAGTATTGAGTAAATTTTTAATAAAAATTTATTAAATATTTGAAAAAAAATTTGAGTAAATTTTTAATGGACACAATAAAACATTTACTCAAAATTTATCTATTTTTTTTTTTTTTGAAGTTTAAAAAAGTTTTAAATTTTTTTACAAAAAAAAAACAAAAAACTTGTTTTTCAAACTTTACCAAACATATTTATGTCTCAAAAACATAGGAAAATTTTATAAACACGATTACAAACTTTCATATACATACACAAAAAACTATAAACTAAACGAGAATTCAAAAAACTATGAGAGTTTAAAAAAAAATAAAAAAACTATTAAATTTTTATTAAATTATTTACTCAAATTGTTTTTAAAATTTTTGAGTAAATTTTCAATTGCGTCAATTAAAAAATTACTCAATTTTTGTTTTTAAATTTAAACAAGTGATTACTCAAATTAGTTTCCTCCATATTTTTTTCTGTGTAATACCCTGTTCTCACATACAGCTAAATACCATTTTTAGCAACATTTTCGTTTTATGCTTAAAAACCATTTTTATAACTCATTTTATCATACATTTTTGTTGTTGTAATATGTCAAAATAAAAATGTTTTTAGACTCCCCGAGTAAAAAAGATCATATAAAATTATATATAGTTTAATACATACATATATTATTTTATAAAACTATATGTATTTTTTGTTGCATCATATGTGATTTTATATATTTGCACTTCTAATTTGTTTCTTATATAAAATTATATAACAGAAAAAGAAAAAACGAATATTTATCCAACACATATCTAATCAATGCTTTGGCGGTGATGTCTAGAGTGCCATCCCACCAGTATTGTTAATGGTATGAAAATATTCGTGGTTCGATTCTGGACTGGGCATTGATATAAATCAATGCCCAGGCAATAACAAACAGGCATTTAAATCCTACTGATGAAGACAGTTAACTGGAACTGTCCGAAACCGGTATAGGAATACCAGAAATGTCTATAGCTTTTAGAAATTAAAAAAATTTTCTTCTACATTTTTCAACTCAAACCCTTATAGAAAATATTGACTTTTATATAATAACATATGATTTAAAGTTCGTTTATATACACTGAGGGAAAAAATCATTGTCAAATCAAAAATTTTCATACTCATTTTTAAAAGCCTCAAATTTTTGAAAAAAATTTGAATTATGAAGTTGAACTTTATCAAATTTAATATGTTTCGGTCTAAATTTTAAAATTTTACGTTTTTGAATTAAGTAATTAAAAAATCATTTTCATTTCATGGTGCTGCCATGTTAAAAATCATCATTTTAATTATAAACGTTTTTAATATGAGTTTTACACCATTTTGGCAATGACGCTTCAAAAAATAATTATTTTTAAAAAAAGTGTCGTGGTGCAAAATTATTAAAATCAATTTCCAATATAAAAAAAAAATACTTAAAAAAATAAATAAGTCATTTAAAATAAATCGCTAACAAAATTTTGTGTGAAATGTAAAGTGTTAAGATAGTGTTTAAAAACCGTGAACAAAAAAATAATTTAAAGAATATTTTGAACAAGTGAAAATTTATATGGAGTATCTGAGTCCAGGAGGGGATCAACAACTTTAACCTCCTAGAATATGTCCATCACATTATTTGATTTCTTTTTCTATACCGTCGCTGCTCTTACGAAAACTCCTGTGTGTATTTAACATTTGTTTTAAGAGACTTAAAGAAAAGCTAAATTGTGAACTTTTGAACGATTTTTATAAGTCATCTTAATGGAAATAGGACAATGCAATACCACAGACTAATACAGACTCGACATAAGTGACAGATGTCAAAAAAGTAATCTTGAACCATATGGTTAATGTTTTCAAATTATTCTACGAATTAGGTTAGAAAGAGAAAGCTAATATAATGCGCCATTAGAAAAATGGATGCCAGATCGGTTTTTGTTGTTTCACTCACTCCTAAGTCGTAGAAAGTGTTGCCATGTTAGCGTAAAACGGACTAAAAACCGCTGTGTTTTCTCCTAAAATCGCTTAGTTTTTCCCCATTTTTTCTTATAAAACTCTACTGTCGAGTCTGTATTTAGTCTGTGGCAATACCATTTATTATTTATAAAATATGTTTTTCTTTAAACTTTTATGCACCGCGGATGAACAAAATTTAGCAAATTTTTGGGCATCTTCAAAATTATTTTGAAAATAACATTGGTCTTTTCTTCGGAGCAGCGACGATATATAATTTGTTCCTATATATACTGCAAAAGTAAATGTTTAATTATTCTGTTGTAAAATAAATAAATATACATATAAAAAAGATTAATTGTTTTATTTTAAAGGAAATTTTTAGGAGATAAGTATAAAGAAAATTATATATTTATAATGCACATTTTTAAATTAAACATGACTATCATTTTAATTTGATTGTGAGCACCTTTAATTTAAACATAAAACATTTCAAATCACAGTTCTTTCATTTCATTTTTAAAATGTTGTTTGTTACTCAAGTCATATTAAAAGTGTCTACGAATATTTTCAAATTGAGAAAAAACAAACTTTGTTGACTTTTGTCACTGTTTTATTTTCAATATGAGATTGTTTTTGCTTGATTTGAGAATTTTTTTTTCTTAGTGTAATTACTAGGGATGAGATTTTCATGCACTAAAAATCGAAAATATGCGCTTAAAATATGCGCTAAAAAATTCAAAATATGCACTAAAAAACCTAAAAATATGCGTTAAAAAATAAAATGTGTGCAATAAAAATTTTGTTTTCATAGGAAAATTTTCTCAAAAAGCAAAAAGTAACGCCGGGTTTAAATAGTAACATTTAAAACTTTATATAAGCAAGATTTTTTTTAAAAATTAACACAATCTACAAAAAAAATGTTAAAGAAAAAAAATAATTTTTCTTATTTCCAAAATAAACTTTTAAAATTTAAAATAGTTTTTGAAACAAATAAATTTCAATTTGGGTTTTTGCTAATTTATGCCAAAATATGCAAAAATATGCACTTAAAAGTTGGAAATATGCACAAAATATGCATTTAAAACCAAAATATGCAAAAATATGCATTTTCAGCAAAATATGCATAAATATGCAAAAACAAATCGATGCCATTTAACGCAAATTTCTTGATTCGGAGAGATAATTGGTCGCTATCGTTTTTAGATTATCGGCAAAAAACATGCATTTGCACAGAAAAAAATATGGAGGAAACAAATTTGAGTAATCACTTGTTTAATTTTTTAAAAAAAATTTGAGTAATTTTTTAATTGACGCAATTAAAAATTTACTCAAAAATTGAAAATAAAATTTGAGTAAAAAATTAATACAAATTTAATATTTTTTTTTATTTATTTTTTTTTTCTCTTGGTGTTTTGAATTCTCATTTAGTTTATTGTTTTTTGTATATATATATGAAAGTTTGAAATCATCTTTATAAAATTTTACTTTGTCTTGAAGACATAAGTATATTTGGTTAAGTTTGTAAAAGCAATTTTTTTGGAAAAAAAATTAGAAACTTTTTAAATTTTTTAAAAAAATAATTTGATACATTTTGAGTAAATTTTTACTTGACACAATTAAAAAGTTACTTAAAAATATTAAAAAATTTTAAGTAAAGATTTAATTGTGTGAATTAATAATTTACTCAAATTTTTTATTAAGCATTTAATAATTTTTTATTAAAAGTTTACTCAATACTATTAAATCGTTTACTGGTGGAAAATTGAGTAATTTTTTACTCAATAGTATTAAAAATTTACTCAAAATTTTTTTTTATTTTTTTCTGTGTGCATGGAAATCTCATCCCTAATAATTACATATGAGGGGGTAAGAGCACAAGGGGTTCAAGTGCCTTATATTTAATAATGAGAAAAAAGAGGGTAAAGTTAAATTGCAATAAAAAATTTTAGATGCTATCTAGAAAATTATTTTTTAGTTAATAGAGATCCTGAGATGTATTTTATCTAACAAGTTAAAAAATTAGCATCTTTTACATATACAAGCACCCAAAAATTTCATTTGAAGTAAGTAACTAACTTTTTTTTATAAATTTCAAAATATATGAACTTGTTCCTCAAAATAAAATTAGTTATACGTAAAAGGAAAACCACATTTTATTAAGAAAATCTTTAATGGTTCTTTGTTACATTTTCTAGTCGTCATAATCAGATTCCATGACATCATCGGGGTCATCTTCATTATGGCGTTCCGTCAAATCTGAACTTTCAAATTTAAAAAATTAAAAACACGATTTTGGTCCAAAATGCTGGTACGCATCTGTGACCAAAATATCTGATCAGCATATTTGGACCAAAATCGTGTTTTTATATTATCTTTTAATATTTTTTAGATAACATGCTATTTTTTAGATAACATGCTTTACCAACTTTTGGGACCAATTTGGATAAAAAAATAATTTTTATCTTAAAAAATCAGCATCTGTGGACAAACATTTTTTTTTTAATTTTTTAAATATTTTTCCTATAAAGTACGCAACAATTCATAATTTTTGAGCCGGATTTGGGCAAAAAATTCTGACATGAATTTTGATTGAAAAACGTCATTTTTCAAACTTTGACCGCGGGTTACCGACTGAAGATGCCCTTTCAAAATATTTCAATTATTACTACACGAAGTTCTCGGAATTCAACCACTTTGCAAATGTAAAAAATTATATTTTAGTAATTGCTTGGAGCACAAGGGATTTAAGTGCTCATACACTCAAAATAATACATTAGTAGATTTACTAATTTTTTTTTGCTAATGCTGGTTAGCTAACTTTTAGCAAATTTTTAGTTGAGATTAGCATGTTAGCAAAAATATCTTGTAAACTTCATTTAGCGCATTAGCAATTTTAAACAAAATTTGAACTAATTTTATTTGCTAGATTTAAAATTGAGTTGACCAAATTTTTACAAGCTTTTATGCTAATATTAGCAAAATAAATGGTAATTTTTTTTTATTTTCAGAAAACTTAAAATGGCGCTATCTCGGAAACTAAGCCAGATAGAGCAAAATGGAGGCCATTTTTGGTTCTCGGGCTCTTCATATGTGTGGACCCTAATGGGCCCTAACTTTGGATCCAAAAAAGTTAGCATTCCCGAAAATTTTAAAATGCTCATATCTCGGTAAATATTGCCGACACAACAAAAAGTCCAAAAGCATTTTTGTAGCTCTCAACACGTAGAACAAGACCGTAAAATAGTCAAAAGCTTTTATTTATTTTTATTTTTGAAGTTATCGAGTTTTTTAATTCTCAAGACCCCAGTGGTCCCCTATAATCACGTATCTCAAAAACTAAGCAAGGTAGAGCGAAACGGACACAAATTTTGGATCAAAAACTATGACGATTTTTAAGGAACCCAACTAGGTCTAGGCCCATCGGGGTCTGGACCTATCGGGTCCGAACCCAATGGGGTCCTCAGATGTGTATGAACTAAGTTAAAAAAAATAAAAATTTAGTTAACTAATTATTGGCAAAACATTTTTGCTAACTTTAGCAAAAAAATTGTGGGTTCAAAATCAGCAAATTTTCTTGTAGGTTTACAAGCTTTTTTTGCTAACATTACAGTTTTTTTTTTTGAGTGTATACCCCTTGTGCTCCAAGCAAAACAAGTATTTTAATAACAAGAGCTAAAAAAAATCGCTATATCTCGCTACTGAATGAGAATTCCACATTCAACTCTTGTGCTCTGAACTTCTGTAAACTTCACCTACTAATTCCATATGTTAACTCAATTTTTTTAAAAAAGTCACTTGAACCCCTTGTGCTTTGAGCCCCTCATATAAACTTTAAAATTCTGTCTTCTTTTTTATATAATTTGATAAAACAAAATATTTGAAGTAATTTTATATAAAACTTTATGCAACTGTTTTTGTATGTATGTTATCTTATATGAGTAAAATTAAAAAAAAATTCTAAGTCCTTTACAATTATTGAACATTATAAATAATTATGTATGTATGTATAATTAATAATTATATTTTTAATATTTTAATTTCATTTGTTGTTGATTTCAAAAGCTGATAATCAGCTGCTAATGCAAATGTCAAAATAAAACCATAAAAACCAAAATAAAACGAGTGAAATTACGTGTGAACACTTTATTTTTAAATAAAACAAATGTCGCTTAAAACAGTTTTTAGCTGATTGTGAGAACAGGGTATAAGACAATTTTTTTTTTTATTTTTTTTATAGATTGTCGTAACTTTTAAAAAAATCTTGCTTCCATAAAGTTGTAAATGTTACTATTTAAGCGCGGCGTTATTTTTGCTTTTTAAGGAGTTTTTCGTATGAAAAAAAAAATTTTATTGCACACATTTTATTTTTTCGAGCATATTTTTAGGTTTTTTAGTGCATATTTTTATTATTTGGGGCATTTTTTCGATTTTTTAGTGCATGAAAATCTCATCCCTACTGATCAGCATCTGTGGACCAAAATCGCGTTTTTGGAATTTCAAATGTTTTTCCTATAAAATAAACAAAAATTCCTAATTTTCAGCTGGATTTGGTCAAAAATTTAGGAAAAATATTCTTGTTTAGTTTTGCAAAATTTCACAAAACTAAAAACAAGTGAGAGAGTTTAATTCGACTGCGCCGAATACCTTCCTAGTTGCGATAAATATTAACAAACAAATTATTTTTTATGTCCACGCCCACAAAAGGGGGACTACAAAACTGTAATTTTTCTTAAGGCATAATTAGTTTAGACAACTCACTATACTAGTGACACCTCACTACACTATAGTGAGGTGTCAGCTGATTACTTCTGCTTTATGGTGAGAGCATGGACTAATAACAAAGGACTGATATCAGTGACGTAAATCAGAACAATAACAATTACGACATTTGAAATATTTATCATATTTTTTATTTTATTATATTTATTTTATTTTCCCCTTTTCATAAAAAATTTTAAGTTGTTTACATTTTTAAAAATGTTCACTACTTAAAAAGGAGGGTATATTAATTTCATCATTTCGTATGTAACACATATCATATCAGGTATATTAATTTTACTATTCCGTGTGTAATACATATAGAAATATCGGTAAAATACCGAAAAAATATATATTTATGATCCTTGATCGGTTTTAGACGATCCCGTCGTTAAATTTAAAAAAAAAAAAAATAATTAATTAAGTGTGTAAAGGTAAATTGTAAATGTCCAATTAAACATTTTTAAAAAGACTATTTTCAAACACTAAACTTTATTTATTTATTTGAATTTACAAAATAAAAAAAATAAAAATTTTTCTATAGAAAATATTTCCCAGAATCTAAGAATTTTTCTATAGAAAAATGTCTCAGAATCTAAAATTTTTCTATTAAAAAGATTTCTCAAAATCTAAAATTTTTCTATTAAAAAAATTTTTCAGAATTTGAACATTTTCTATAGAAAAAATGACTTTAAGTATTTTTCTATAGAAAAAATTTATCAGAATATAAAATTTTGCTTTAGAAAAAATGTCTCAGAATCTGGGGTGTTACCGAGTATTTCGTTCCGAAACGCAAACGAATTCAAACCGAATTTTCTTTGGCAAATAGTTAAAAAGAATAAAGTTACGCGTTAACCCCACCTGAGAATTTTTCTTTATAGAAAAAACGTCTCAGAATCTTAGAATTTTTCTATAAAAAAATGTCTCAGAATCTAAGAATTTTTCTGTAGAAAAAATGTCTCGAAATCTGAGAATTTTTTTTTTTACAAAAAATGGCTCAGAATTTTAAAGAGTTTTTCTACATAAAAATGTCTCAGAATCTGAGAATTTTTCTTTATGTCTCAAAATCTGAATATGTCTCAGAATATGTGATTTTTCTATATCAAAATATGTCTCAGAATCTTAGAATTTTCTATTTCAAAAATTTCTTTGAATCTGAGAATTTTTCTAAAGAAAAATTTTATCAAAATCTGAGAATTTTTCTATATAAAAAATGTCTCAGAATCTGGGAATTTTTATATAAAAAATGTCTCAGAATCTGAAAATTTTTATAAAGAAAAATTGTATCAAAATCTATAGAATAAATGTCTCAGAATCTGAGAGTTTTTCAAAAGAAAAATGTCTCAGAATTCTATGAAAAAAAATTACACAGATTCATCGAATTTTACTACAGACAAATTCTTCAGAATCCAAGGTATTTTCGAAGATAAACAGAACCATGTAATTTAGAAACAATTTAATTCACACTCTAAAACATTTTTCTGTTTAAAAATCTTAAGGGGGGCATACACGATGCAGCATGCTGTACAATTTGCAGGATGAAAATGTGATTTTGATCGTGTATAGGCTTGTTGGACGACCATTACAAAAACAACACAGAAAAAAATATCGTAAAATCAAAAGTAACCAAACAAATTGTTAACAACTAAATACTAGTTCAACAACGTTTTTAATTGTATCAACAATGTATATTGTTAATGTGACAATAATTCATTTTTATTTTATTATTAACACAGACACTTTATAAACTCATTTAATCAAGCAAACATATATGTGACGATAGCACGGTGGTAGTGTGCCAGACTCGAATCATGAAGGTTGCGGGTTCGCCGCTAGTTTGCGAAACACTTGTTTTTTTTTTTTTGTGATTATTTTTTGTTATTCTATTTAAAATTTTTTAAACATGTTTGAAGCCACATTATTATTTATTTTTAAATATAATGCCACATTTTTTATTACTGTAACAACAGCAAAGAGTACACACTGATTCTACAGACACTTTACGTACACATTTAGTCAACTATAAACAGTGTTGCCAGGTACTTTTTTATCTTCCCCCTAAAAAAGTTTCAAAAACCCCCAGATTAGGGCAATTTTCAAAAAAAAACCCCTAAACTTTTTTAAATTGAAATAATTTAATTTTTGCTAGTTATATCAAATTAAATCAAAATATATTTTTTTCGTCCGCCTTACAAAATGTCAAAAAACCCCTAGATTTGAGCGATTTTGAAAATAAAACCCCTAAAAATTTTAAACTTAAAAAATATAGATATTTAATAAATTCAGAAGGTCAATCAATATAAAAAATTATGTAAATTACAGAAAAACACCAAACAAAATATATTATTGACGACTTATATGGGTCATTCTTTGTCAAATCATTCAAAAATAGTTAAAAAATGTTCTCGACCCCTTCCAATTTTTGACTAAATTTGGTTTAGTTGTTACACAAATTGTGCACTCAAAATAAAACCTTTGTCCAATTAGCTGAAAAATCTGCTGAAAATACACCCATTTTGAGCTATATGAGAAAATCTGCTAAGACAGCAAAAAAATCAGCTGAATTCAGCTGGAAAATTGGCTGATTTTAGCAGAAAATTTGCTGGTTTCAGCAAAGCATTCTTCTGTTTTTAGATTAACATCTAAAAATTATTTTATACGTGTAAAAGACTTGTAAAAGATTTTGAGCATATTTTTTTTTAACTTATAAAAAAGCGATTGTAATTTTTTCAACAAAATTTTCCAAGTTTTCTTTTCAAAGTGTTAATTTTTTAGTTAAGGTGTTTTTCAATAAAATTAATTTTTTTTAATTAAATTTTTGTAAAAAAAACTTAAAAAATTTTCATGAAAACAGGATAACTAAATATTTCTGTAAAATTAGATAAATAATCCGCTTATTTGTGGTATTTTCTAGAACTAAATGACAGAGAATTCAGAAAAAATCTCTATTACAGCATAAAAATCTGCATAAAGTTTACTAATTTAATTGAATTAAATTTTTAAGGTGTAAGAGTGTCGCGATTTTAAGATTCTGGGCTAAACTGTGACCAATTGTAATTTCGGCCCCTGTTGAATTACAGGGCTAAAATTTATTGTATTTGTCAGTTTTTCGTTTAGTTTAACAACTAAACCAAATTTCATCAATATGAAAGGGGACAAGAAAATTCATGATTGATTTCACGGAGAAGAACACACACACTAGATCATACCAGAAAACTCTAGCATATCATCACAAGAATGCGATATATGTAGATATAGACATTTCCTTTTGATATCAAAAATTATTTTAAGAAGCATCTTTCAATGTACAAAATTTTTTCTTAATAATTTTTTTATCAAAAAAATAATAAAGGTTGTTTTTTAATAAGATTTTTTTGCATTGGACCACATTTGATATTTTTGAGTTTCATATTTTTACTTTAGGATATCATACTTTTCCATCCATGCATCATCATCTTTATTTGTTCTATACAAAATTTACAACTAATTGAAGTATTGCTGTTTTTGACTTCTTAGTTCTTGAAAAAATTATCAAAAAACAAGTCTTTGGAGGTAAAAAAGTACTTTTTAAAATCATTTTTGATACCAGAACGAAATTCTTACAGTTTCTTGTGACTATTTTGTATCATATATTTTCATTTTTGAAAAAAAAAAAATTTACAGCAATATTTGTAAAATATTGCAATGAAAAAATTTTTTTTTAAATACCCCATAAATTCTGTTTAAAAAACCCCTAAAAAAACCCCCAACAAAATAATTTAAATTTTTACCCTCTAAAAAAACCCCCAAATGAGAAAAAAAACCCCTAAATCTGGGGGGAAAACCCCTAAACTGGCAACACTGACTATAAATATATATGAGGAATAGCACGGTGGTAGTGTGCTAGACTTGTAGCACGAACGTTTCGGGTTCGATGCCAGATGCCGGCGGATGATTTTTTTTTTTAATATTTTTTTTTTTTTTTAGTTTAGATTTTTTTATCAATTTGTTTTTAGTGTTTTTTTAAATATGCTGTTTAGTCAAGTATAAATACATATGGGGATAGCACAGTGGTAGTGTACTAGACGCGTAGCATTAACGTTGCGGGTTCGATGCCAGTTGTCGGTGGATGATTTTTTTTTTTTATATTTATTTTTAGTTTATTTATTTCTATTTTTAGATTATTCTATTTTTAGATTTATTTTTTTAAAAAAGTTACAATAGTCATTGTTGTATTGACAATATCCAATGTAGGCTCAGTTTCAATTAAATGTTTAATTGTATTAACAATAAAATTAATTGAATTGACAACTTTTTTTTTTCTGTGAAAATGCTCATGTCCATCCAGCAAGTTGTACAATCATTATAAAATCACTTGCGGGAATTTCTGCTCATATTGGACGTCTGAAAACAAATTCAATTAAAAAAAATACATGTTATCCAAATCCATCGATGTTTGTTTTGCACTTACTACCTTAAGAGAATTCGAAACCGGGCAACATAAAAATAAATCGTTGTATCGCGTTTTTTCAGCATTTACCAATTTGCCGATATTTAATTTTAATTGTACATATTTTCTTTTTTTTGACAAATATATATATTTGTTTTCAAGAAAATTTGAATTTGTTTTTTTTTTTGTTACCAAAATTCGTAAATATTATTTTTCTGATTTTAATCAAAAAAATAACTATGGCGACCAACTACTTGTTTTGTAGCATTCCTTTATACATCTTCCTTGGGTGAGAGCATATAAGTGGTTAGTTTTGATACGAGGTGTAATGAGGTGGGTAGTTTTCTGTAGAAAATATAATTTTCTTACATTTCTGCTCCACCTCACATACACAGCTGATAAAATAAATACAAAAAAAGTAAACAAACACATTTTTTTTGTTCGAAATAAAAAATAAAATATTTTTCAGCTTTTATTTAAACAAAAAAATTTATAATTAATTTAATTAAGACATTTACAATAAATTTAAACAAAAAAATTACATTAAAAGAAAAAACAGCTGACACGATTTTATGTGAAAACTAACACCACTAAAATCCTACCTCATCTTACCTTACCTCATCATACATCTAAACTAACAAACCCTTTATCCCCTTGATCCAAGCACAGGACTTTGAAGTTATTCTGACATAAAAATGTCTCATTTGTTTGAAAGTACAAAAAATATGATACAAAATCGCGTTTTTCAAGCTGGTTTAGTTCTTAAGCGGAAACTTTTTCACCTTGTTCCGATTTTGCCCATTCACGAACAAAAAAATTCGATAACAATAAGAAATATTTGTACTTATTGCAGGGGCCTAGCGCTTTTGTTTTGGACTGCATCGTGTCCTCCGCAGACGACGGACATTCATAGAAGACATGTTCCTAAAAACAATCATACAAATTTAATTAAATCACAATTTTGTACCCGAGTAAAAATTTTTGTATGGAGCAATATATGTTCTTATATTATTCCAGATCTGTTGATAGATCCGAGATTTGAAAGATCAGCACTGATCCGAAAAATGGATCGCTAAGATTAGATCAGTTTTAACCGGACGGATACAATTTGATCCGAAAAGTGGGTTTATCTAATTAGATCAGTTTTAATCGGTGGGATACAATTTCATCCGAAAAATGGTTGGATCTTATTGGACCAAGACAAAAAAAAAAGATTTTTTTAGCTGGATAAAAAAAGATAAAATTTCATACGAAAGAAAAAAAAAAATACCCGACTAAAAAAGTTTAGATATAGCAACATATTATTTAATATATTTATATATGGACTTACACAGTACTTTACGTAATTATATGTAAATGTATCTTGTATTAAGTTTTACACCCAAAATTTAATATGGTGCCATATAAAAGGATATCGAATCATGTGTTGCTCCACATACAATATATAAAGCTTTATTAAATTAGATATTGCATATAATATTTTATATGACTCCATGAATGACCTCATACAAGATTAGATAAATAAATATATGATATATAACTCCATGTCTGACCTCATACAAGATGAGATATACATATATATATGGTGCCGAATCGGGGGAAAAAAGTTTTCTAAGTCCCGAGAAAATTTTTTAAAATTTCCAGACACAAATAATTTTTGCGTTTTGGAGTTAAGAATTTCATTAAAAATGACTTAAACAAAAAAAAAAAAAAAATTAAAAAAAAGTCCTGAAAAAGTTTTGTAAAGTCCTGGATAAAAAAAATTGTTGGTAAATTTTTTGCGTTTTGAAGTAAAAATTTATTAACAAAGTTTTAAGAATTTTTTTTTTAAATTTAGATTTTTTTTTTAAATTTCTAAGTCCCAGACAGAACTTTTTTTGCAATTCCCGAAAAAACTTGAGATAAATTTGAAAATTATGAGATAAAAAAAATATTTTATGGAAAATTCTACATATTTTATCTTATGATATAAAATTATATACAATTATATCAAATTAGATAAACCCAATATTCGGATCAAAAATGATCATATTTAATCTAATATAACAAATTTTGAGCTATTTTGATCCACCAATTTCATCATCTTATTTTATCCAAATACGTGTTGGGCGATATCAAATTATATATGGCTCAATTTCAAATTATATATGGACCTGTATATTTATTTTTAGTCGGGTATTACAAAAAACTTTAGATAAAATTTTATCCGAAAAAAAAAATCTATTTTTAGAACTATATATAATTTAATCCGAACAATAAAATCTATTTTTAGAACTGATAAAGTTTTATCCAAACATTTTTTTTCAATATTAAGATATAAATATATATAATTAAAATTTATTTAAAAAAAAAAAAAAAACTTCGAGCGGCGGGGGAATCGAACAGCTACCAACTGTTTTGTACTCGCAATCTCTACCCTCTGACCCAGCGGACGTTGTTAATAAATGACAACTTTGAAAGACTATGTTTTAAAAAAACTTAGAAAATTTTTGAAAATAGTTTATCATATATAATTATATCAAGTTTAACTTATATATAATTAAATCCAGTTTATCTTATTGTGTATATGATTGCATCAAATTATATTCGATTTGAATTTGAACAAAATTTTAAAAAAGACTTAGAAAATTTTTGCTAAAATTTGTGATTTTTTTTTTTTTTTAGTTTATTTGCTGAGCTAATAGGGGGTTTAATACTGAGTTCAACAACATGATTTTCATCTTCCAATGCTCTTAATTTTCCAAGTTATAAAGCTTTAAAGTAAAAACGGTTTTTGGCTTATGAGCTTCACATTTTTCATCGGATCCTAATTTTCTTTCTGCCGTTGTATATTTAATAAAAATACCTTTAAAATGGTATAAAACATGTATAAACTTTTTTACTCACCAACGGCCAAATAATGAGTTTTAAGTTTTTTTCGGAAGTTTTTTCAGACAAAAATAATTTTATCTGAAAATATTGCTAACATAAGTTCGAACCAAATACACTTTTAATTATTGGCAACAAATAAAGCTTTGATTTGAGCTTGATCTGAGGACTTTAGCTATCTTAAAACCAGAGATATTGATGGTTAAACATTAAAGTTTTAAAATATTTTTTTCTTCGGATTAAATAATATATAATTATATCAAAATATAATTAGTTTTGAAATATTTTTGTTAAAATTCAGGGATTTTATTTATTTTTAAATTTGAAAAACGAAAACGCATTAAAAAATCATTTAGATTAAAAAAAAATTTAAAAAAAATAATTTTTTTCTTGACTTAGTCGGGAATCGAACTCAATATAGAAAGTTATATTACTATATATAAATAATATTTATTTCTAAATATTATCATAAAAAATAAATTAATCAATATTTTTAAGTTTAGTAAAAAATTAAAGCTTCTAAAACATATTTTCTTTAAAAAAAAAATTAAAAAAAAACAATTTTTTTTTCTTAGCTCAGCCGGGGATCGAACCCAGGGTCCCTAGGAACCATATATTAACTTATATGATGTAATATATAAAATTATATAACTATAAATAAATAATATTTATTTTTCGATTTTATCATAAAAATTTAATTATTCAATATTTTTAAGTTTAGAAAAAACAAAAAGCTTTAAAAACATATTTTCTTTTTTAAAAAATTAAAAAAAAAATAGTTTTTTTCTGGGTTGAGCCGGGAATCGAACTCGGGGTCCCCAAGCATCATATATTATCTTATATGATCTTATATAAAGTTACACACAACTATTTAAGTTATATGCATTTTTTAAACATTTAACTTTTAAAATCCAATATGCATTTTTTTAAGTTTTAAAATACAATGGATTAAACAGATTTTTTTTCTATTTAAAAATTTATAGAATTTATATATATTTTTTTTTGACTGATTTTAGGTGCTTTGAGAATCATATATAATTATACAAGCTCTCTTGTATACTTAAATAAAAATATATATGATGCAACATTAAAAAAAATATTGAAATACTGTCATAAGTATAAAATTATGCATAATTATATATAAAATATTGTGAAAGAAAAAAATATTTTTTACCTTATACAATTGTATAACATTTTATATGGCGTTACATGTGCCACCATTTAAAATTATATATAGAGTTTAAAAAAAAATTGTATTTATATGGTACCTTACAAAACTATATACGGTATCTCATAAGCCATTTATAATTATATCTTTGATAATATTAAAAAAATAAATGTTTGATGCCATGTATAGTTTTATATAACTGTATATAGAGTTATATGTGCGACCATATATAATTATATTTGAATTTTTTTTTTTCGTTTTTTAAGATGGAACCATATATAGTTTTAAATGGTTTCTTGTAAGTCATATATAATTTTAAATGCTTTCTTGTAAGTCATATATAATTATATATATAATGATATTGGATTTTTTTTAAATATGCTCGTATACGTTATTTGATATTAAGTCACATATAAATATGTATGCAATCAGATTAAGTTATATGTGTCACATATGATTATGTCTCCCACATGTATTTATATATTAATATGGTTATCATTAGATGTAATTTTATATAACTCCATTTAAAAAATTTGGAAAAACTCAATGCGAGATATAATTATGTACTTTGTTTGATATGAAAACATATTATTTCATATGGCTATATATACATACATCAAATAATGTAAAATTATATGTATTCATTTTTACTCGGGATATTAATTACCCTCTAAATTCAATATAATGTCAATTTTCTTACTTGTTTTTTGTTTCAGACAGCATAAATCAATCACGCAAACTCACGAAACAAAAATTACGCACGCTCACGCGCGAAACTATTTTCTCTGATCACGAGCACTCACGATCACGCGTGAATCACGAAAAAATCGTGTCATGCGCGCATCTCTAATTCATAGTGTCTTTAGAATCGATCATGAATCAATAATATACAGCATAAAGAACAAGGGGTTCAAGTGCCCTTTTTCTATAATTGAGTTTACATATTGTGCGGCTTAAAGCACAAGGTCTTTAAAGTTGGGGTAGGTCCAATATTTTCGGAAGTTACAAAGAGAAGCACGCACTCATTTTTACAGGGTACAGAGTGGTGTAAGGTATAAAAAAAGTAGAATGGTTAAGTTAGACTTGGCCGAAAATATAACTCTACAATACATAGTCACAGACTATATACAGACTCGACAGTAGAGTTTTATAAGAAAAAATGGGAAAAACTAAGCGTTTTTAGGAGAAAACACAGCGGTTTTTAGTCCGTTTTACGCTAACATGGCAACACTTTCTACGACTTAGGAGTGAGTGAAACAACAAAAACCGATCTGGCATCCATTTTTATTATGGCGCGTTATATCAGTTTTCTCTTTCTAACCTAATTCGTAGAATAATTTGAAAATATTAACCATATGGTTAAAAAATACTTTTTTGACACCTGTCATATTTGTCGAGTCTGTATTAGTCTGTGACATAGTGCTCAAAATTATTTTGAGTAGAAAAACACTTTTTAAGTTAATAAATAAAATATTCGTAAATTTTTGACATGAATACATTTTACGAAAACTAAAATCTATTAATCATGCGCGATGTTAGTAGATTTTTCATTTACAAAACCACAATTTACAAATTTTTATTAAAAAATTTTTTTTTTAAAAACATTTTTTTTTAAGAAAAACCGTTTCAATACCGGTACGTACCGGTACCAAAGGAAAAGGTTTTTGGATACCGGTATCTGATACCAAAACTGAGTTTTGGTATTGGTATCGGTAACGGTATTCAATTTAAAGGGTTTTGAAACGGATAACGGTATTGAAAAGGTATCGATTGCCAACATTGATAAAAACATAGCTCAACATTTTTTAGCTTTGTACTTTATTTCGGGGAAAAGGGCGCCTCTTGGGTTTCTCTTCTTTTTAATTTTAGAGGAGATGTAATTTTTTTTAATAGTGTTTCCCTTAAAAACTTCCATTCAGTCGAGAAATCTTTAAATAAAAAAACCAAATTCCCGGTG
Organism: Pegoplata infirma; assembly: GCA_963921195.1. Taxonomy (NCBI): domain Eukaryota; kingdom Metazoa; phylum Arthropoda; class Insecta; order Diptera; family Anthomyiidae; genus Pegoplata; species Pegoplata infirma. Next base: position 173,780,064 of record OY992540.1, read on the forward strand.
GTTGTTAAAGCCGTACTCCTCTTTAAAAATACAGTGAATGAACAAGTTTTTGATTATGATGATGATGATTAAGCGGATGATAAGTGTTCTTATTTAACACAAGAGCATAAATAGAGCAGCAGCATCATCATCATCCATCCCCTAACAATAAACTAATACTTTTTGTGTGTAAAAAGTGCATTTTTGACATGAAATTGTAAACAATAGTCCTTTAATAGAATACAATGAATACCTTTGATACGTATAATTGGTCATGTTAAGCAAAACACACAAAAAGTCAAGGGTCCCTTTAAATGATCCCCAGAATCCCAATATAAAAAACGATTGTATTTTTTTTATATTGTTATCTGACAATTTACTCTTAATTTTTGTTTTGGCAGTTATCGTCGTATTTGTTGTTAAGAAATTTGTGATAAAACAGCATGAATTGACACCAAAAGGGTGAGTGTTTTTTATTGGTTTATTTAGGGTTTGATAAGTCAATATTTAACAATAATTCAGGATGAATGTCATTGTATTGTTGTAAACATGTAATTAATTCAATAAATCATTAACCACTTTAGGAAAAAGTTTTCAAGAAATAAAATTAATCAAGAAATAGTACATATTTTTGTTTTAATTTATGTATTAAAAAATGGACTCTTAAAAAATTGCACAAATCAGAACAGTGTTCCATTTTGTCTATAGGGATGCTTAACCAGTTAAACATTTAATGCCTTTATGATACTTGCTTGTTTCAAGTTACTTGTTGCTGCATTTATTAGGGTTTTTCTATGGGAATTTCGATAAATTCAAAATTTTTGGTTTAAGTTATCGAAATTTTTATAGAAAAACCCTAATAAATGCAGCAACAAGTAACTTGAAACAAGCAAGTATCATACGCACTTAAGAAAAACATGTTGCAAAAGTATTTTTTTTTTTGCAACAAAACCGATCAAAGTTTTAATCACGATATTTACAATTCGTTATTTTTTACAGAAAACGCGAAGTTTTAACTCGGAATTTCACCTTCTAGGCAGCCCTGCCTCTAGACGGAGTGTACTAAATTGACCCAATATGCATCAAATTATTTTTTCATTCCAATCAAGGGTTAATAGGTGTAGGGTATTAACTTGAGTACTTTCTAAATTTACTTTGATGTTTTTTATTTGAAAATCAAAACCAGAATAATTTATATTTTTTAATTAAAAATATTGAATAACATGAAATTTAAAACAGTGTTGGCTACCGTTACCCTTTCAATACCGTTACCGATTAAAAACCCTTTAGTATTGACTACCGTTACCGTTACCAATACCGAAATAAAAAATGTTAAATACCGTTACCGATAAAAATCCATTACCTTTATTCGGATTTTTACCGGTATTGTATCGGTTTTGTTTCGGTTGTCTTAATATTACTTATTTTGAATTTTTGGCAGATAAAAAATAAAGTAAAATATTTTTAATGTCCGAAAAATAAAAAAAAATAATGAAAAAAATTATTGAAATGAAAAAATCTGTTCAACCAATGATCACATGGGACAACAGTGGAAGCTTATGCAGACGACGTTGTCATTATGTCGTGTGGAAAGTTTTTGGGCACAGTATCGGAACTTTTGGAAGTGTGACTGAGGCAAATGTGGAAATGGGCTAATAATAATGGCCTAAACGTTAACCCGGAAAAAACGGAAATGGTACTCTTTACGAACAGGTACAAAATAGAGACGTTTAAGGTCGAGATAAACGGAGTTAGAATTCCTTTATCAAACCAAGCGAAATTTTTAGGAATCATTTTAGACAGTAAACTGTCATGGAAACAAAACACCGAAGAAAGGGTCAAGAAGGCATACAACGCCTTCTACGCATGCAAAAAAATGTTTGGCGCAACTTGGGGACTGGAACCAAGGATCACTTACTGGATTTATACTTCTGTAGTAAGACCAGTCTTACTGTATGGTCTGGTATAACGCACTGGAGCGTAATGAGACGCACTGAAAATTTCAGAGAATTCAACGTCTCATGGGTTTATGCATCACAGGCGCTCTGAGAACAACATCAGCTGAATCTATTGACACGCTACTGCACCTGATACCAATTGACATCTTTGCAAAGGGGGAGGCTTATAAGTCCTGCCTTCGTCTCAAAGAGTCAAATTTATTCAGGCAACGCAATTTTGGACACAGTAACATGGACAATTTAAATGATATTGCCACCGATTACAGAGTGCCCAAACTTTTTTTCGACCGGAAATACGACGTAGAATTTCCGACTCGAGAATTTTGGTCAAACTGGAAAAACCCCCCAATGAACGCTATTAACACACTTAAAAAAATAAAACTGTAAAGTTAACAAATTTTTTTTTGTTAACTCGAGTTTACTGGCTTTTTAGCAAATTTTTAGTTAAAATCAGCGTTTTAACTACTTTTTCTAGTTAAGTTCAATTTACGAAAGTACTAGTTTTGTACAAATTTTGAATTAATTTTTTTTGTTGACTTTAAAACTGAGTTTACGAATTTTTACAAATAAATTTGCTGATTTTTTGTAACATTTTTGTCAAGTGAAAAATTTTAAACATTTCTTGTGTAGCCTCCTATGCAAATCTCATAAGTCCTACTTAAGCTGAACTTAATGCTGTGAAAAAAAAAGAAAAAAATAAGTGAAGTGTTAGTGTTTAAAACCAATATTTACCAAACTTAAAATTTTTTACAAAAAGTTTAGCTGAATTCAACTAATAAAAAATGTTACGAAATTTTCAGCTGAATTTTTAGTTAAAATTACGGTTTTTTTGCTACATTCATTCTACGAAAAGTTAAATAAATATTTTTTGTTAAATTAACTAGAAATTTAGTAGGTTCAAAATCAGGTGTTTTTTTAGTTAAATTTAACTAAATTTTTTGCTAACTTTACAGTTTTATTTTTTTTAACCTATATGTCAAAAAAGTATTGCATATGGGTGTTAAAGGATCGCTGATTACGATTGTGGAAAAAAAATTTCAAAATTCAAAATGGCGGATCCAAAATGGCGGACATGATTTTTTAATTCTTTGTTTATTGTGTTTAATATAATCATTATCGATGTATTTGGGGTCGTTAATAACGAATATGAGCTCAGACTTTTAATATTCAAAATGGCGGATCCAATATGGCGACAAATTTAAATTTAAGATTTTTTATGTGTTGTCTCTTTTGGCCAAAAACTTCGATTTTAATGGTTTTTCGGATGTTAAAACTGATTTTGGAATTAAAGATTTGAAATTCAAAATGGCGGATCCAATATGGCGAATATGCTTTTGTAATTCTAAGATAATTGTACTTAAATTAGTAATTTTTGATGTATTTAAGGTCGGTAATTACGAATATGAGTTCCGATTTTTTAAATTCAAAATGGCGGATCCAATATGGCGCCAATATATGATTTTAGAATCAAATTTTTAAAAAAGCAGATCCAATATGGAGGACAAGATATTTAAATTATTGATTAATGTTTCAAAATATCAATATTTCCCTTTTAAATGCGTCAAAAAGTTCAGTGGCTCATTTAAGAGAGAACTTTTTTATTTCCAATTAGCATTTGCATCATCCTAAATGTACAAATAATTATACGAGCTTACACTCAGAAAATTATTGCAGTTACTACATGACGGTCGTTTATGTAGTAAGTAGTAGCTGTTGTTTTTAACTACCATTTCGGTCGTTTTTGTATGAAAAAATCTCAAACAACTTTTTTTGTAGTAGTTTCAAAAAATAACTACAAAAAATATACTACACTGTAGCAATAGTTGATTTATGTAGTTGTTTTTAGTTTTTTTCTAAAAACTCGTTTTTTTTCTAGAAATTTTTATTCCAAACGAATGTGTTGAACGAGTTGGTCGTGCGGGATGCGGAAGGAATTATTTTTATACCAAATAAAAAATATCTAAATAAATTAAATTACAATTTATTAAATTTAATTATAACAAAAAATATGTTTTTGGAAAAATATTCTTGAGCGAAAGAAAATAAGTGGATAAATGAGATAGCAAGTGTGTATAATATAGCGCTCACATAAGCGTGCGTAAAAACCAATCGGAAAAAAACAAAAAATTTCTTGTCGGCTTGGTTGCCTGCGTGCCATCTTTCTTTTCTTTGTATACACAACAGAACAGGTACATACCTTTTGAAACATTGCAAATTAATTATTTTTTTTTATAAATCAATTCTACCAAAGCATTTCTTTTTTTTTTTATTCCAGACAAATTTTGATCAGAAGCGGTGGAAATTTGAAACAAACTATTAAAAAAACAAAGGTAAATACAATCAATTTATTTTGTTTAACATTTTATTAATATATATTTTTTCTTCTATAATTCCAGATAAATACACCAAAAAATTGTCATCATGTCGAAATTCTATACAACCAACTGAATTGTATTGCTTTTTAAATAAATAAATATCAATCATTTAAACGTTTAAGAAATTTTTTAAATAAAATTTCAGGCAATTGTTGTAAAAACAACTGTATTAAACAGTTTTGTAGTAGTTTTTACTACATTTTGTAGTTGAAAATCAATAGTTAAAAACAACAACATGTTCAGTTGTTTTTACCGTAATATGTAAACAACAAAATGTAGTCAAAACAACTGTCTTTTGTAGTTGATTTTACTGACATACTTTTTTGAGTGTAAAAATATTAAAATTTCTATTGCCAAAATATGCCCGCTTAAATGCGTTACCAGCTTTAATGTTTAGCACTAGAGATGGACGCTGGTCACGTGAATTACGCGTGATCGAAGGTGAGCGTGATTAAAATTTATTGTTCGTGAGTGATAAGTGAGTGAGACAATTTTTTTCGTGAGTGATTCGTAGTGAGTGCAATTCTTTTCGTGAGTCTAAATTATTTAATTGTATTGATTCAGTTTTTACAATTTTTTTCGTGTTTTAAATGTTAAGCGTGAGTTACGAGTGAGCTAGAGCCACACGTGAGTAGTGTTTTGTTTACTCATGTAAATAGTGAGTAAGTGTGAGAAAATAAAAAACGATTCAGTAAATTATGTTTTTTTGTGTGAGCGTGAGTCAAAATTCACTCACGTGCTCATCACCACTTATCACGCCAATGTTGTCAATGTGGCACATTTTTTATTAGAAATCAATAGAAACAAAAATATTAAAAAAAAATGTTGAAGTTCCATTTTAGGGCATTTCTAAACGTCATATTTTGGTTTATTGCCTCTAGATCAAAAGTTTATGAACGGTCGCACAGGGTCGCAAAAATGTGAATAGAATACATTGTCAGAGACAGATCGTAATTCGAGGTTTGTCAATATCGTTTGGACTTTGGTGTTGAAAAAGGCGGATTTCAACAAAAGTATGAATTTACATAATTTATTTAAATAAAATAAGCTTATACCATACTTTTTGGCAGTTTATCTCATGTGTTGGACAAACAGGTATGTCTTTAGGAGAACTTCGCCGAAAATTTGAAAAAATATTGTGTCGAAGTACAAAAAAAAAATATTTGTTTCATAAATAAAAAATATAAAAAAAATCTCAAACTTTGATTTTAACCTCATGCAAAAAAAAACTTTGAGCTATAATAAAAAGATATTAAAGGTGGACAAAATTCAAGATGTCGACATTTCGAAAAAATGTTTTTTAATATGTGTTGCCTTATAGACCTTATTGGCCAAAAAATGGAAATCCTGGCCCACAGTGCACTGCAATGGCTAATAGAAAGTGGAGAGAGTTAACAACAAGTGCGATTAGTAGAAGATTGTGGGCATGCTACAATCTAAGAAAAACTGAATACTTACTCTCACTCACTAGATGGAACTGCCGTGTACTTACTGGAGTGATCACACTCAAAGAATTATGTAGGTAAATTCCAGTGAATATTCACTTAAAACAAATGAAATTTTACTTAAAAACCATTCCACTGTTTTTTCATTTAAAATAAAAACACATTACAGTCAATTTTAAATGTTAATTTAACGACTAGCCAAAACATTAAAAAACTAGTGAATATTCAGTTATTTTGTATTGAAAAACAGTAAAACTATAGAAGAAATTTTTTACTGCCGAAATTAAATGTAACAGAAAATTCGGTTTTAATACAGTAAATTATTTTTTTTAAACTACAGAAACAGTAAAAAAATTAAATCCTTTATAAAATAAGTGATTTTTCTTTTAAAATGACTTTACTGATTACTTTTTAAAATAACCTACAAACAGTTAATGACATAATTTTCTTAGTGCACCGGGCACTGCCTAATAGGTTATCATAGAAAGAAGATGGGACTTATTTCTGATGCAAGCTGTAGAAGGTGCGATGAACCTAACACTGAAGAAACGGTCGAACATGTTCTTTGCCAATGTCCTGCTTTGGCCAGAACCCGACTGCACATTTTAGGCAGACATTACTTCGAGAGCTTGGAAACGGTTTCGAATGTCGACCTAAGGCAAATAGTACAATTCGCGATGAGGACAAATGCGTTCTATCAGCGTCGCTGAGGAATTATTGTGGTTTCGCTATGGACCATCCGGTCTATGTGAGGAGTCTTTGACTCCGCCACCTCTAACCTAACCTAGCCTAACCATGATCACATTTGCAATTTACTTAATTATGTGGAAATCAGTCCAACTAATGATCACAATCGCAAATTACCTAAAAATTTCTGAAGAGAAAAGTGAGTGCCACGATATGTAAGCATTTTGAAGCGGGAATATAAAAAAAGAGACAAACCTATATCGCTCGAGTGTTGCTGGCTTTGTCATCCACACAGGCAAGTGTGAAGAGATGGTTCTCTGGAACTAAATCATTATGAGCCCAAGTCGTACAGTCTAAAGGAAAACTCTGTGGAAAAATCTGTAAAACAACTTTCAGCTTGAATTAGAAAACTGTTACCAGATTTTTCTGCTAAAGTGAATACTTTTACTATTTTTAAATTTTTCTCTAAATAAATCAAAAAAAAAAAATTTAAACGACTAAAACTAAAAATTGCTCATATGTGAAAAAATCAGCTGAATACTTTAATAATTTTACAGAAATTGACCTGTTTGTAAGAAAATTTTCTTGAAAAAATTTTATCAAATTTTTTTTCAAAGTTTTTATAACATTTTTAACAAAAAAATTATTTTTTACTTAAAAAAATAAAATTTCAATGTTCAGGCTGTTTATCTGAAATCAGAAGATTTTTCATCTTTATTCAGCAGATTTATATACGGTCTTGACAGATTTTTCTGCAAACTCTACCTGGTTTATCCAGACAGAAATTTAGCAAACCGCGTTAGCAAAAAGCAGAAGATTTCTTAAATGGCCAGACATCTTATAAACACGTAAAAAATCAATTATTTATTTGTTGAATTACAATATTGCGTGAATATTTTAATTAAATTCTGAGTTAATTAATAGTCTATATAATTATATGTTGAAAATGCACCAAATTTATCAGTTTTTTGAATTTTATTAAATAAATTTTTAATTTTTTACGTGTTTTTACCAAATTTGTGAATTTTTAACATGTTTGGAAAATTTTATTCATAATACCGGTACGTACCGGTATCGTTGTTTCGGTAACGGTTAACCGTTACCTAAATAATTCAAAATACCGTTACCTTTACCGTTACCGATATAAAAAATATGTAATACCAATACCCTTACCAATACCGTTATTCGTTTCGGTTGCCAACCCTGGTTTATTTGGGAAGTAGAGCATGTAGGGAAATACACCCTACATTTTTGTTCAAATTAAAAAATAATTTTAAAAACGTTAGATCAAATATTGAACATCACAGAGATCCTGAGTCTGGTATCTATGTTCCACAAGACTTACGAAGTTGTAAATTTGTTGTTTTGCGTTCAATTAATAAAAGATCGTTACAACAACCATATGAGGGACCCTTTAAAGTTCTTGAAAAGGATAAAAAATGGTTTAAAATTGAGAAAGACAATGAAGTTATAACAGTACCTATTGATCGGTTAAAACCGGCAATTACAGAAAACATGACTAAAACTGCACTTACAAGCAGTAACAATACTACACTGAAACAAAAACACGTCACTTTTAATTTATTACCCATAAATTTTTTTCGGAGGGGAAGTAGTGTAGGGTATTAACTTGAGTACTTTCTAAATTTACTTTGATGTTTTTATAAATAAGTACTCCTGGATTTTGTTTTGATATTTTATCGTTCATGAAAATTAATTATTCTATTTTGTCAACTTACCAAATAAAGTCGAATTGGTTTTATAAAAGGAGCTGTTTTGTTTGTACTACCAACTACCACAATAGGGACTTTTGTTAGACTTAAATTGACCCGTACATGTTTTCACTGTTGTGATCAGACATATAGTTAAAAATTTATTGTCAATCAAAGTGCAAGTTTTAGAAAAATTTCCAAAATTAAATATTTTGCAAAAACGTGATTTTATAAAAATTAAAAAAAAAAATATATTTTCAATTGATCCAGAGCTTTAAAAAAATGCAGATGCGTAGATTAAGGCCTCTAGAATGATTTTTCAAGTTCAGTCAATGGATTACTTACAAGGATACTCCAGGAGAAGGATAGCCCATCTAGAGGCGGTCTTGCCCATTAAAGGGTGCTTTTTCTGGTTATTTCTGATACTTTTTTATTTTTTCTATTTCTACACAATTTCTTTAATAATCCTCTTTTTTTTATATTGCTCTCTTTATTATTTATATAAAAACAAAAAATGCAATTAAAAAAATATTTTTTTACAAAAATTGTAGAAATAAAATAAATTTTTAAAGTAATTTTTGTATATTTTTTTATCCGTTACTGGGCATGACCGCACCTAGGCAGGGTACCAACAATTTTGTCTGGACAGAAAACCGCTAAGTTTTTGATATTTCTGAGTAAAGAAATGGACTTTCCGTGTCCAAATTATCCTAGGAATATTTTTTTAATGGGAAACAAAATTGCCGGTTACAGGGTTAAAAGCCAATTTTTGGCTACAAAAACCATGCAATTGCAAAATGTGAATTTGCAGTTTTGTTGCATTTTTCCCGAGGAATAGTTTTTGTCTAAAGTAATTTTTTTCATATATCTCATCGGTTTCAAGATAAGTTTAAATGACATTTTTTTACGTTTGACAGCGATATTTTCAAAAACGGAACTGACGAAGATTTTGATTTTCGTTGAAATATATTAGTTGGGCATCCCAGCAGCGACGTATCCAGGATTTTGAAAACGGGGGGGGCACAACCCCCAGATTTTTTTTGCCATCGCCTATTTATTTTTAACTTGTACCTTCCCCCGCCCCTCCCGATTTCATCTTTATTATTATAAAACAAGAATGTCTTTTATTACAGATTTTTTATAAAAAATTTCTAGAAATCTCAAAAGTTTTTTACATGAAAACCTTCATATTCCAAATCTTCTTACCAAACTTTTTAAGCGTATTGATTTTTTTTCTGATATTCGCGTTCGATATATCGAGCGCTCCTTTTTGTGGACCTACACAAAAAAAACTTGTAATATAACAAGAAAAACTTGTAAGATTTTTTTTTGTTTGCTACCTGCTATTTGACAAAAATTGCTAGTAATTTTACAAGATTTTTACCAATAATTTTGTAATTTTACAAGGTTTTTACCATTAACCCGGTGAAAAATGTCAGATGTTATTCATATATTATTCATATATGCTCGTCCATATGTATTACATATATGAAGCAAATGCGAAAATTGGCGGCATATGTAAATATATGGACACATATGATCACATATGTAACATATATTTTTTTAATTCCGTTTTGCATTTTGGTGTAAAGAATTTCATTAAAATTGTTTTAGAAAAAAATGCTTCACTATTTTTGAAGTCTTAAAATTTTTTTTAAATTTCAGAAAAAAAACTTTTTCTATGTTTTTTATTTTATTTTTTTTTTTTTAATTTTCAAAGTTCCAAAATTTTTGGTTTTTAAGTCCCAGACACAAAATTTTTTTGGCAACTTTTTTTCGGTTTTTAATAAAAAAATAATTAAAAAATGTTTTAAGAAAAAAAATTTTTGAAAAATTTTCTAAGTTTTTTTTTTTTTTAATTTTCGAAGTACCAAGTGTTTGTAGTAAAAGTCATTAAAAACTGTTTTTAGAAAATAAATTTTGAAAAATTTTCTAAGTCCTGAGAAAAATTCAAACATCTTGTATCGGGACACATATGGAAGTACATGTCATATATGTGCAAATGTGTACATATCTGAAATTTTTTTTTGAAAATTTTCAAAGTTTTTTTTTTTGGAAATTTTTTTATGCGTTTTGGAGTAAAAAATTTAATTTCAAAATTTCAGTTCAAATGCTTTTGAAATTTTTTTTTGAAAATTTTATAAGTCCCAGACATATGTACGTGCAGATGTGTGCATATGTGTTTTCATACATCAGCATATATGAAAAAAAATCAAGAAATATTGCTTCATATATGTATTCATATGGAGCATATATGATCACATATTTTTCATATGTGATCACATATGAAACATGTATGTGCATATATGAACATTTTTCACCGGGAAATTTTTAAATTTACAAATTTTTTGACACGATAAAATTTACAAAAAGGTTTCGTAGTTTTACTACACCATTTACAGATGTAATTCGAAAAAGATCAATTGTAATTCGAAGATTCTATTTGTAATTCGAAGATTCCATTTGTAATTCGAAGATTCCATTTGTAATTCGAAGATTCCATTTGTAATTCGAATACTCCAATTGTAATTCGAAGATTCTATTTGTAATTCGAAGATTCCAATTGTAATTCGAAAAAGATCAATTGTAATTCGAAAAAGATCAATTGTAATTCGAAAAAGATCAATTGTAATTCGAAAAAGATCAATTGTAATTCGTAAAAGATCAATTGTAATTCGTAAAAGATCAATTGTAATTCGAAAAAGATCAATTGTAATTCGAAAAAGATCAATTGTAATTCGAAAAAGATCAATTGTAATTCGTAAAAGATCAATTGTAATTCGTAAAAGATCAATTGTAATTCGTAAAAGATCAATTGTAATTCGAAAAAGATCAATTGTTATTCGTAAAAGATCAATTGTAATTCGAAAAAGATCAATTGTAATTCGAAGATTCCATTTGTAATTCGAAGATTCCAATTGTAATTCGAAGATTCCAATTGTAATTCGAAAACCAACGAGTAAAATCGTTTCTTACGCCTTTAAAAACATTGTGATTTGTTGATTTACTCGTTGGTTTTCGAATTACAAATGGAATCTTCGAATTACAATTGGAATCTTCGAATTACAAATGGAATCTTCGAATTACAATTGATCTTTTTCGAATTACAATTGATCTTTTACGAATGATCTTTTTCGAATTACAATTGATCTTTTACGAATTACAATTGATCTTTTTCGAATTACAATTGATCTTTTTCGAATTACAATTGATCTTTTTCGAATTACAATTGATCTTTTTCGAATTACAATTGGAATCTTCGAATTACAAATAGAATCTTCGAATTACAATTGGAGTATTCGAATTACAAATGGAATCTTCGAATTACAAATGGAATCTTCGAATTACAAATGGAATCTTCGAATTACAAATAGAATCTTCGAATTACAATTGATCTTTTTCGAATTACATCTGTAAATGGTGTAGTAAAACTACGAAACCTTTTTGTAAATTTTATCGTGTCAAAAAATTGATCTTTTTCGAATTACAATTGATCTTTTACGAATTACAATTGATCTTTTACGAATTACAAATGATCTTTTTCGAATTACAATTGATCTTTTTCGAATTACAATTGATCTTTTTCGAATTACAACTGATCTTTTTCGAATTACAATTGGAATCTTCGAATTACAAATAGAATCTTCGAATTACAATTGAAGTATTCGAATTACAAATGGAATCTTCGAATTACAAATGGAATCTTCGAATTACAAATGGAATCTTCGAATTACAAATATAATCTTCGAATTACAATTGATCTTTTTCGAATTACATCTGTAAATGGTGTAGATTTTTTTGCTACCTCCTATTTTACGAGAATTCCTAGTAATTTTACAAGCTTTTTACCAATAAAATTGTAAATTTACTGTTTTTTGCGCAAGTACTAGATTTTTTTTTGTAAAATTATCTTGAAAATTTGTAGAATTACAAAAAAATTTGTAAAATTACAAAAAAAATTTAAATTTCGATTTGGTAAAAAACAAGGAAAACTGTCAAATATTGGTAAAATGGGATTACGAGACATTTCCTAGTAATTTTTTTTCGTAAGCTAGCGCGTTCCATTTTCAAAACATTCAAGTTTTAAGATTTAAGAAAAATCTTTTTATTGCTTCACGTAAGAATTATAAGTGAGTGCCGTATAAAAAAAATTTATTAAAATCTAAAAATTTATTTTCATGATTTATTTTTATTAAATAATTTTTTTCATTTTTATTAAATAAAACCAATATTAAGTGTCTTTAAACATATTTAACTAATATTTCGATAGAAATGACTTTTTTATTTTTTTTTAATTTTTTTAAATTTTTATTTTATTTTTAAAAATTTTCAAATCGAAAAGGGGGGGCACGTGCCCCCTGTGCCCACCCCCTGTATACGTCCATGCATCCCAGATTCACAATCAAGAAAGTCATTTACAGCGTCTGCAACTTGAGGTTAAAGTTGTTTCGGCTGAGGAGTGAGAAGTCAGCAGAAGATATTCATTACACCGTCCGACAGCCAATATTAAACATGAACCGGATGATATACGTCTGAAAGAAGAGATTAAATGCTCTTAGAAAATTATTGCAGTTACTACATGACGGTCATTTGTGCAGTAAGTAGTAGTTGTTTTTTTCAACTACAATTTCAGTTGTTTTTGTAAGAAAAATCTCCAACAACTGTCTTTTGTAGTCGTTTTAAAAAACATATACAAAAAATTACTGCAGTGTAGTAGCAGTTGTTTTATGTAGTTGTTTTTAGTTTAAAAAAAACATATAACTTTGTAGAAATTTTTAGAAAAACGGATGTGCAGGAATTATTTCCAAAATAATTTTAACCGTTTTAGGCTGGATTACTCAGTGATCCGTTATAAAATAGCTCTCCGTTCAATTAAACTTTTTCATAAAAATTTTGACATAAGGCCCCTTTAAACCGGCAGTTAGCAGCTAACTTTCCATTGAGTAATCCGCCCTTAGATGTTTAGAAGTTTTTTTTGTTAATAAAAAACTTCAGACAATTTGAGTTACAGTAAAAACAACTGTAATTTAAAGTAGTTTTTACAGTTTTTTGTAGTTGTTAATCAATAGTTAAAAATAACAACAATTTTTGGTTGATTTTACCGTACAATGTAGTGGACGCCTAAACGACAACAAATGTAGTAGTTTTAACTGTCTTTTGTAGTAGCATCTACCGTCATCATTTTTTGAGTGTGGAGTAAAACTGCATTTACAGTTTTTAATTTTGTGATCCTGTTTCCTTTTAAAAGGACTTCAAAGTTTTAAAGGATACATTTTGTAAAATATTTTTAGTTGTCCTAGGATGACACTGGTGACGGCAGATGAAGAAGAGGAGGATCACCCCTAATTTTTCCATTTTTATATTTAGCCATATCAGGATAAATGGATGTGAATAAAGTCATTTGAAAACTTTATCAAAATATTTTGTTGAACATATTGAATGATATTGAAGGACACATTTTTAAATGGACGTAACTTGCTTTCTTTTTCCTGATTTGTAAAAATAATAAAATAGGAAAATTAGGGGAGATCCTCCTCTTTCATATCCTATCAATAGTGGCATCCTAGGACATGTAAAAATATTGAAATAAAAATAAAATATTTTATAAAATTTAATCCTCTAAAACTTTGAAGTTTTACTACACCATTTACAGATGTAATTCGAAAAAGATCAATTGTAATTCGAAGATTCTATTTGTAATTCGAAGATTCCATTTGTAATTCGAAGATTCTATTTGTAATTCGAAGATTCCATTTGTAATTCGAAGATTCCATTTGTAATTCGAATACTCCAATTGTAATTCGAAGATTCCAATTGTAATTCGAATACTCCAGTTGTAATTCGTAAAATATCAATTGTAATTCGTAAAAGATCAATTGTAATTCGTAAAAGATCAATTGTAATTCGAAAAAGATCAATTGTAATTCGAAAAAGATCAATTGTAATTCGTAAAAGATCAATTGTAATTCGAAAAAGATCAATTGTAATTCGTAAAAGATCAATTGTAATTCGAAGATTCCATTTGTAATTCGTAAAAGATCAATTGTAATTCGTAAAAGATCAATTGTAATTCGAAAAAGATCAATTGTAATTCGAAAAAGATCAATTGTAATTCGTAAAAGATCAATTGAAATTCGTAAAAGATCAATTGTAATTCGTAAAAGATCAATTGTAATTCGAAAAAGATCAATTGTAATTCGTAAAAGATCAACTGTAATTCGAAAAAGATCAATTGTAATTCGTAAAAGATCAATTGTAATTCGAAAAAGATCAATTGTAATTCGTAAAAGATCAATTGTAATTCGTAAAAGATCAATTGTAATTCGAAGATTCCAATTGTAATTCGAAAAACATCAACTGAATTTACATTGATAATTTATGAATTACAATTGGAATCTTCGAATTACAATTGATCTTTTACGAATTACAATTGATCTTTTACGAATTACAATTGATCTTTTTCGAATTACAATTGATCTTTTACGAATTACAATTGATCTTTTTCGAATTACAATTGATCTTTTACGAATTACAATTGATCTTTTCCGAATTACAATTGATCTTTTACGAATTACAATTGATCTTTTACGAATTACAATTGATCTTTTACGAATTACAATTGATCTTTTTCGAATTACAATTGATCTTTTTCGAATTACAATTGATCTTTTACGAATTACAATTTATCTTTTACGAATTACAAATGGAATCTTCGAATTACAATTGATCTTTTACGAATTACAATTGATCTTTTACGAATTACAATTGATCTTTTACGAATTACAATTGATCTTTTTCGAATTACAATTGATCTTTTACGAATTACAATTGATCTTTTACGAATTTCAATTGATCTTTTACGAATTACAATTGATCTTTTACGAATTACAATTGGAATCTTCGAATTACAAATGGAATCTTCGAATTACAATTGGAGTATTCGAATTACAAATGGAATCTTCGAATTACAAATGGAATCTTCGAAGATTCCATTTGTAATTCGAATACTCCAATTGTAATTCGAAAATTCCATTTGTAATTCGAAGATTCCAATTGTAATTCGAAAAAGATCAATTGTAATTCGAAAAAGATCAATTGTAATTCGAAAAAGATCAATTGTAATTCGAAAAAGATTAATTGTAATTCGTAAAAGATCAATTGTAATTCGAAAAAGATCAATTGTAATTCGAAAAAGATCAATTGTAATTTGAAAAAGATCAATTGGAATTCGTTAAAGATCAATTGTAATTCGTAAAAGATCAATTGTAATTCGTAAAAGATCAATTGTAATTCGAAAAAGATCAATTGTAATTCGTAAAAGATCAATTGTAATTCGAAAAAGATCAATTGTAATTCGAAGATTCCATTTGTAATTCGAAGATTCCAATTGTAATTCGAAGATTCCAATTGTAATTCGAAAACCAACGAGTAAAATCGTTTCTTACGCCTTTAAAAACATTGTGTTTTGTTGATTTACTCGTTGGTTTTCGAATTACAAATGGAATCTTCGAATTACAATTGGAATCTTCGAATTACAAATGGAATCTTCGAATTACAATTGATCTTTTTCCAATTACAATTGATCTTTTACGAATTACAATTGATCTTTTTCGAATTACAATTGATCTTTATCGAATTACAATTGATCTTTTTCGAATTACAATTGATCTTTTACGAATTACAATTGATCTTTTTCGAATTACAATTGATCTTTTTCGAATTACAATTGATCTTTTTCGAATTACAATTGATCTTTTACGAATTACAATTGATCTTTTACGAATTACAATTAATCTTTTTCGAATTACAATTGATCTTTTTCGAATTACAATTGATCTTTTTCGAATTACAATTGGAATCTTCGAATTACAAATGGAATCTTCGAATTACAATTGGAGTATTCGAATTACAAATGGAATCTTCGAATTACAAATGGAATCTTCGAATTACAAATGGAATCTTCGAATTACAAATAGAATCTTCGAATTACAATTGATCTTTTTCGAATTACATCTGTAAATGGTGTAGTTTCAAACGTACCCAGCAAAACTTAGATTACCAAATAAGGTATGAAATAAGGTATAGGATTGCTTATTTTATACATTGCAGCATTGATAATTTTAACAGGGGATGAGACTCAAAGTAATGCATCCACATTATGACAAAGAATACCAGTAAGGTATAAAGTAATTGATCAAATTTATAGCAAAGCATACGAGTAAGGTATAAAATATAGCAACCAGAACATAATATATAAGGTGTTACGAGTAGTGAAAAAGTCATTTTGTATTAAATTTACTCACGTGATTGTAAGTGAGTGTAATATGCTCGTGAGTAAGTGTGTGTCATTAGAAAATTCCTTTCGTGAGCCCAGCTCTACACCATTTACAGATGTAATTCGAAAAATATCAATTGTAATTCGAAGATTATACTTGTAATTCGAAGATTCCATTTGTAATTCGAAGATTCCATTTGTAATTCGAAAATTCCATTTGTAATTCGAAGATTATACTTGTAATTCGAAGATTCTATTTGTAATTCGAAGATTACATTTGTAATTCGAAGATTCCAATTGTAATTCGAAAAATATGAACTGAATTTCCATTGATATTTTTCGAATTACAATTGGAATCTTCGAATTACAAATGGAATCTTCGAATTACAAATAGAATCTTCGAATTACAAGTATAATCTTCGAATTACAAATGGAATTTTCGAATTACAAATGGAATCTTCGAATTACACATGGAGTCTTAGAATTAGAAGTAGAATCTTCGAATTACAATTGATCGTTTACGAATTACATCTGTAAATGGTGTACACCACAACTGTATTTCCATTGATATTTTTCGAATTACAATTGGAATCTTCGAATTACAATTGGTCTTTTACGAATTACAATTGATCTTTTACGAATTACAATTGATCTTTTTCGAATTACAATTGATCTTTTTCGAATTACAATTGATCTTTTTTGAATTACAATTGATCTTTTTCGAATTACAATTGGAATCTTCGAATTACAAATGGAATCTTCGAATTACAATTGGAGTATTCGAATTACAAATGGAATCTTCGAATTACAAATGGAATCTTCGAATTACAAATGGAATCTTCGAATTACAAATAGAATCTTCGAATTACAATTGATCTTTTTCGAATTACATCTGTAAATGGTGTAGTTTAAACTTATGCATTTTTATACCCTACAACCACAGTATGGGGGTATACTCACTTTGTCATTCCGTGTGTAACATATCGCAATATCGGTCGGGGACCCCACAAAGTATATATGTATAATATTGATCCATGATAGAATCTAAGACATTCTAGCGATGTCCGTCCGTCCGTCCGTCTGTAGAAATAACGATATAGTCCAAACCAATTGAGCTACACCCCTGAAATTGGGCAAAAATATCTCTTATGTTACTGGTAATGCTAAGTTTGAAGATGGGCAAAATGGGACCAGGGAAAAAATAGTTCCCCCTTAAGGACTAAAACGACCCCTGAAAAATACGATATTTTTACGAGTTTTTTTTTTAATTTTTGCTCAACAAATGTAACATTTGTATGCCATATTATGTTCATATACCTGCGCTTGGAGCAAGGGGGTTAGAAAATTCGATTTTTCCAGGACGCCCCCTTTGGGGGCGTGGTTATAGAAATTAATTAAAAATAACGATAAAAATTTATTATTTAAGCGTAAATATCATAAACAAAAAATTTGTAAACATATATAGCGGGGGTACAGGTGTCCCCCACCAACTCCGCCGACCCCGCCCCCCTTCCCCCACCAAAAAAAAAGACGCCCCTGCGATTTTTTTTTTTTAATTTTAAACGTGTTGGAGGGTATAAAAGATTCGGCACAGCCGAATTTAACACTCTTCATTGGCGTAGGAAGCCAACATTTCTGGGGGGGGCTAAAGCCCCCCAAGATTTTTTATATTTTTTTTTAATAGAAAAACCCAGACCTATTCCTGAAGCGTTCCCTTTAACATGTGTCTAGGTGTCCTAGAAACGAATGCCCCCCGAAAGCGGTTAAAAAATCATATTTTTTTTTTAATTTTGATTCTGTAGATTTTTCGGAAATTTAGAACTCCTAGATATGTTTTGAGAATGAAAGATGTTTTTCCTATAGTAAAATCATTAGATTACTATGATTATTTTCAAGAAAAAGTTCTGATGATTGCAAAAGTTGATGATTATTAGTCAAAATTCTCAGATTCTTTCTTTCAATAACTTTTGTCTATAAAAAAAACACCTTAGAATTTAGAAACTTTTTTAAATCAAAGAAGTTAAAATGTTTTCCTGAAGGTAAAACCCTAAGATTTGGTTAAGTTTTTATTACTGACAAAAACATCAGATTCATATAAAAACTTTTTGCAATAATTCAGACTATTTTTCAATGGGAAAAACTATTAGATCTTATATAATAATCATTACGAGTTCTTAAGACTCATTGAATAATCATAACGAGTCCTCATTACATTACATTACATATTATTATTATTATTATTATTTATTTTTGCAAAAATTAATGAAATCATTAAATTATTAAAAAAAATTGTGAATGATTAAAATTCTGGGGAGGGCTAAAATTATTCTGGGGGGGGCTAAACCCCCCCCAGACAGGGCTATCTACGCCTATGACACTCTTACTTGTTTTTTATAAAATATTTATTTTTTATGTAATTGTAATGCATTATGCATACAAATGTAAATAATGCATTATTTCAAACTTTGAAATAATACATAATGTAACCAAATATAAGGCATCCATGATTTAATGTTTATAAATAATAAATGTGAAATACATTTTTTCCAATAATCATGCATTACGTAACAAATTATTAGTAAAACATTATTTTTCACTTTAAAAAAATACGTTGTGGAACAAATGTTTGGTAAGACATCCTAAAATAATGCTACAAATAAGGTATATACATTACCTGGTAATGTATTATATAATCACTATCCATTACCAAAGTTTTGCTGGGTATATTATCCAGTTCGTGTTCAACGACTTTTTTCATTTTTGTCGGACGGTGTTGTATTATACATCAACATAAATGAAACTCGTTTAAAATTAAAAGAGTTTTCCGCTAATAACCATATTTCAATTAGTGAAAAATAGGGGAAAAATTAATACAAGAAAAAAATTTCAATAAAAAAAATTAATTAAAATTTGTTCAATTTTCGAAATGTATCACATGAGTACATTTGTATCAACTATTCCATTTCTGATGTATCGTATTCCACACATTTTCATAAATTAATATAAAAATAAAAAAAAACAAGTGAGAGTATTAAATTCGGCTGTGCCGAATCTTTTATACCCTCCAAAATGTAAACAAA
Organism: Pegoplata infirma; assembly: GCA_963921195.1. Lineage (NCBI taxonomy): Eukaryota > Metazoa > Arthropoda > Insecta > Diptera > Anthomyiidae > Pegoplata > Pegoplata infirma. The sequence goes on from OY992540.1 coordinate 173,799,575, forward strand.
TAAAAAAAATGACAGGGGCGTTTCTTTTTTTTGGGGGGGGGGGGGGAATTGATAGAGGCAGTGGGGCACGTTAAGAGCACCTTCCCATCGCGATAAATATACCAAATATCTCATTTATTTAACAAAAAAAAAAAAAAAAAAACATGTCAAAACGTGTATTTTTTTAGAGGTTGGTTTAGTTCTTCAAAGGGGAACTTTTTTCCCCCTGCTCCGATTTGGCCAATTTCCGAACTTAACCTGCCTAGGAACATAAGACATATTTGTGCCAAACTTAAGGTTCCTAGCTCTTTTATTTTGGACTGCATCGTGTTAACTACAGACGGACGGACGGACGGACATCGCTAGAATGTCTTAGAATCGATCACTGATCAATAATATATATACTTTATGGGGTCCCCGACCGATATTTCGATGCGTTATACACGGAATGACAAAGTGAGTATACCCCCATACTGTAGTTGGAGGGTATAAAAAATCGCGAAAAAAATTGACAGTGCTATAATTTTTTTTTGTATATTCAAAGTTTAGATGATAGAAATTCAGCAATTGTGTAAATAATAAAAAAAATGTTTTGTTACTTAAAAATAAAAAAAATTAAATCGCGAATATCACTAATACATACGCTAATTTTGAAAAAAAAAAAATTATATTACAATGTCGTAAATTCAAATCAAACTAAAAATAATTGTATTGAACCATTTTTTTTCACAAAAAATTGATTTTTCGTGAACAAAAATATTTACAGTTGAATGGTTTCAAAGTTAAAAATTATCGCAAAAGTTTAAAAATATCGTTTTTATTGTACTTGATCATCAAAATTTTAAATCGCGAATTAACTTTTGCCGTAGGATGTCCAGCTTGTAAAAAAGTGTTCAAATTCGAGCACAGTGTAATTAGCACATAATTTCACAGCATCTTAAGAGCGCCGCCAGTTTAGCAAAATTTCTGTCAATTATAAAAAAGCGATATAAAAATCGCAGAAGTGGTGACCATAAAAAAGTAATTTTTGCCAACTTCTTTTAATTTAATTTTTTAGAAAGTTTTATTTTTTGCTTGTGTTATAGTGTTGTGGTATTTTTAAGTGAATAGATGTTTCTGCCTGAATATTTTATTCGTACAATACATTTTAATAATGTTAATGTTTTAGAGTTCTCCTAAACCTTTTTAAAATTCTGTGCGAATTGATCATCTATTGCAAAAATAAATGTGTTTAAACATTTCCAAGAGAATCTTATGAACATCTGTCTTCTTTCATGTTCTTTCGGAACATCACACATTTCATAAGGGCGATTTTTTATAATTTCTTTTGTTATTTTTTTTTGTAAATGGAATGATCATTTTTTAACAACACACTTTATAGGTAATTTTTCTTCTTTGGGATCCCTAATATTTTATGATTAAGAACTGTTTTGAAAAATTGCTTAAAGGAAAGGGTAAAATTTTCTCACGATCCATTTATGTTTCTTTAAGATTACTATAAATTAGTGGTTGGTCTATGTCTTATTTTTCCGACATGTGTTTGGTTATAGAAAATCTGTGGAAATCACGGTTAGCAACCGTTACCCTTTCAATGCCGTTACTGTTTTAATCCCTTGACTACTATTATCGATAACAATAACAAATTTTTAAAATAATGTTAAAGTTTGGAAACCAATGTCGCTATTTTATTTTCCTATCTGTTTTATGTAAAAATAAAAAACGATAAATTTTACAGTCAATATATGTTAGTTGCTTGTAAGTAAAATAATTTAGTTTTCAATTGAAAATGTTGTGGTTAAAATAAAATATAAAGCGTTCCAAAAATTTGTCCGAAAATTTCATAATTTTTAAGTTATTAAAAATTAAGCATTAAAAATGTGTTTGATTGGATTTTTGTGTTATTCTCCTCCGATGTCTGTTTTCCGTTTACCAAGAGCTTATTCTGCAGCTTTTTTGTTTTATTATACCCTCCACTCTAGTGATAGAGGGTATATATAAGTTTGTCATTCCGTTTGTAACACATCGAAATATTGGTCTAGGACCCCCTAAAGTATATATATTTATGATCCTCGATCGATTTTAAGTCGATCTAGCGATGTCCGTCCGTCCGTCTGTCTGTCCGTCCGTAGAAAACACGCTAACTTTTGAAAGACTTTACAGAGGTTACTGAAGTTTGGCATATATGTTGGTCATTTACCTGGTCAGGTTGGTATTGCAATCCAACCAAATCGGTCCAGTGGTTCAAAAGTTATGAGCAAAAGAGTAAATTTCGGCAAGGTGTTTTCGCGAATTTACGAGATAAAAAACACGCTAACTTTCGAAAGACAATAATAAGACTACTGAAGCTTGGCATATATCTTTGACGTTCCCCAGGTCTATTTGGTATTGAATTTCAGCTCAATCAGTCCAGTGGTTCAAAAGTTATAAGCAAAACCCTGAATTTCAGAATGGTTTCATCTAAAATGCCACGTGTTAAACAAGTTTTAAAAGCATTGGTGATAACTTAACAATGCTTTTCAAACTTTTTTTAGTTTTAAAGCAATGCTTTTTAAACTTGTTTAGTTTCAAAAGCATTGGTAACTTAAAAATTACACTCGAAAAAATTTTTACACTCAAAAAAAAATTTACACTAAAAAAAAATTTAGTTTTTTTTTTTACAAAAATGACAGTATTTTGTGTACATACGTACACAAGTACTCATTCACTCAGAAATATTTTTACTGTAAAAAAACATAACACTCGAAAAAAATTTTACACTCAAAAAAAAAAAATAGTAATTTTTTGACTAAAAAAGAGTTTTTTGCTCAAAATAAAATATTTCTAATAAAAATTGTTAATTTTGTTTCACGTTAAAAAATGTACTATCCTTTAAAAAAGGTATTGTGGAGGGTATTCATAGATTCGGCAAAGTCGAATTTAACTTAACTCTAACTCTACTTGTTTTTTACACTAGTATGCACTTTTTCAACTATTTATTCAATTTAAATTGTTTTCGTTCTTTTTAAATAACAGGATTCTGATATGAATTTGATAAAAACGCAATTTAATTTATTTTATCTTTATAAATATATATATTTTCATTTTTTTGTAAAGTATCTATAAGAAGATGAATGAAAAATACGATTGATGTTTACAAACACTTGTTTGTTTTTAATAATATCGATTCAAAAATTAAAAACAAAATTTGAAATTATTTAAACTTTTAATTAAAAATGTTTCCCCTTTATTTTTTTTTATAGTTTCACTAAACAACAGCTGTTTTCTTAACAGCTGACTGTTATCAAGTTGCACGAAAAAAATGTACGGGTAAGTTCGGTAAAATATGATTTTCCCAGTTGGCAACGTCCTCGAGCCCTCCTCAGTGACGGAGCGATGACATGTCAGAGTCACACCTGACATTTCATACAAATTTTCCAAATGTCCTCACTCAAAGTCAGCAGTGGTCAGGGCTGACCTTCTGGGGACATGTCACCTAAGACTTCTTTGGGGAAATGTCTGACATAGGTCATGCGAAAATACAAAAAAAATTCGTATTTCCTTTAGTTTTTACTTTTATCCATTTTCCTTTATAAATTATCTTTCTCATATTTAGAAAAAACTTTTCGCCTTTTTTAGTCCCAACTGGATTTGAACCTGGAACCTCCAGTTTATTAGTCCCACACCTAACCACTTGTTCCAAATTTTATTTTTAAAATTGTTTGTCTATTTATTACTTTTATTCTACTTGTTAGATTTTGATTTTATTTTAATTAAGTTGATAATATTGCCATCTTTTTCTTGGAAATTGAAGAGTTGCCCAGATTTAAAATTCTAATTTAATATACTGCTATTCTGAAGACATTTCCTTTTAGACGTCTTAGAGGAATTGTCCACACTCTTAAAGCAAACATTCAGTGCTGACAATGTTAGGACATGTCATCAAGGATTGCCTATGATTTGTCAGAACCTGAAGACATTTCCTCAAGGAATCACTGTGGAAATTTCCACAGTGACACATTTTCCAACTGGGTTGTTTATGCTCAACTAATATGTAGTAACCGTAATACTTTTCTGAGTGCACAGATATTTAATTTTGATAGTTTTAAAAGTTATTCTCCTTATAATTAGAACTTTTAATTAAAAAGTCGAACGTATGAATAAATCGCCGGACAAAGGGGTAACAGATGTCATCTAAAATCTCTTTTATTATTTCGTATTCGTTATTTATGAATGCTTTTCTTCATTGTTTAAAATTTTGAAATAGTAATTCTAAGTGAACTCAAATTTTGATTGTAGTACGTACGAAATGGGACAAAAAAAAAAGAGTTAAGAAATGTCACTCATGTCAGCATAAGGGTTATTCTGTTTCCTTATTTTATGTCTTCAATTTCCTGCTATGTCACAAACAGCGCCAGTACGGTAAATAATTGTTGATCCCATGATCTTTTGTTTTTTAAGTCTCTTGAAAAAAAACTCTGTTCAATTAAAAAAAAAAAAAATCATAAAGAATGAAAATGAAAAATGATCTTTCATTTTTGTCCTTTGCTTTGAATATTCATAGCATGGGATGAAGAGGTAATCTGTGTCTTTCGAAAATGTCAGTTATAAAAATGCTACTGAGAAAGGTTAAATCAAAATATTAGGGTTACATTAGAATGTTTAAAATTTTTGTTCTGTCATAAAGTAAAAGTGCATGTTCATATTGAATTTTTTAAATTCGATTAAAATTTATGATGATCACGTAGAGTTGGGATAATAATAGTAAATGTATGTTTGTGTAAGTTTAAAATTTAAAATTATGCGTCAATACATACAGTGGCGGTAAAAAAAATAGCACCAAATTTTTTATCCTCTCAAGTGCTGTTTGGACAATACGAATTTTCGGTAAGATTTGTCTTTTTGGAGTATGTTTGATTTTGACCCGCTTGTCAAATAATTTTCTGAATAATTACAAAAGATGAGTAGAGCCACCCGTATGTCAAACCATAAAAATTTATTTATTCTGGCTGTGTTAAAGCTGCGAAAACAAGAGTTTTGTGCAAAAATGTTGGACAAGTCTGCTGGTCTAAATTACCCTTTAATCTTTAGTCCAAAAATATCGTAAGAAAAATCAGAAATTTTCCATATCTGGATTTTTAAAATATTATCTCTAAGAAAAAAAAATTTTGTCTTCACTATATGACTGTTCGTTTAGCTTACTACAATCTACTCATTTTAACTACTTTTACTACAGCTGGAAATTTTCAGTACAAAAAGTAAACAAACATTTTCAGTTGTAGTAAAAATAGTAAGAAATTTAAGTAAACAAACAGACCTTATATATGTACGTATTTCTACATTTTTCAACTTGAAAACAAATGATTACTCGATTTTTTTTCAATATTTTTTTCTGTGTTCTGTAACGTTTAAGCTACGTTCACAATGTTGGAGTCACTCCAGACTCGACCACAGATGGAAATGTTAACTGTGCAAAATGTAGAGTGAAGTTCTGTCGCAATTGGGGTTTTCACAGTGACGATTAAATTTGCCTTTTTTAGTGTGGTATTTGGCAAATGTGCCAAAAAATGTCAATTTGAGTGTGACATATTTTTCTTAAAATTCCAAACTTAAACATTGTCTAAAAAGAAAATGCCAGAGTGCAAATAAAAAACAATCATAAAAATGAAAACAGCTGTGATTGTTTATGCTAAAATTTCGAACGCGGCAACAAAAACATTTATACAAAAAGAAAAATACAGATTTTTTTGTGTTTATTTTAAAATTGTGAATTTAAAAAGTTATTAAAGTTAATTAAAGCTATTTTGTGCAAATTATTAACAAAAAGTGCGCTCACGTATGTCAAGAAAAAATGGTGGCAAATACTTGACGTTTAGTAAAATGGCAAATTCGCCAAATACCACACTAAAAAAGGCAAATTTTATTGTCACTGTAAAACCCCAATTGTATTTGTCAGTTTACTTATTTGTCTCATAATTTGAAAAAATTATCCCACTAAATTTTGTTTACATTAGAAATTATATTTTTTTAAAGCTTTACATTATTTTTTTTTCATTTTAAATTGTTTTAATATAAAATTTTTTGTTTTGTTTATTTTTTAAATGACATTATTAGAAGATGTCACTTTCGCAGGGGTGTATTTTTGCTCTGTTAACGGTAAACATACCTCTGTTAACTCCGGATTGGAACTCTAGAGTAGAACATGTTTGACTCTGGAGTGGATTGAAAAAGGATAGTCAAATTCAAAAATATGAAAGTGCAAAAGGGAAAGATATAAAATTTTCAACAAATTGGAGTACTCCAATAGCGAGCACCATATTGAACAAATACAAGAACAAAATTCATACTTGCAATCGTGACTAAATTGTCTTTAATTTAAGTACCCATACATACATGAAGGTGGGTAGGACGATACGGGTGGCCCACGTGACCCAGCCCCGTTAAATTTTGATTAGGTTTTTTTTTTTTTTAATATTCTTAATTACGTGCCCCGTAAAGTGCACTTTAGACAAGAAAACTAAGTTAAACCTATAAAACAATATGAAAGTGTACTTTTTTTCCATGTATACCACAATCACATAAATTAAATAAAATTTCAATGACGATTACACGTGACTCTCCAAAAATTTTGATTAATTTCTACTTAAGAGGCGTGTTTTTTTCGAGTTTGTTATAAACTTTCCATACAAATTTAAGTAGATATACACTTGGTAAGTAGGGATATTTATATATTTTAAAAAGTTAAGTATTTATAAAAAGTGGTGCCAAATCTTAAAATATTCGTTTTTTTCAATTACCAACACTGTTCTTTATCTCGAAAAGTCAAAAAAATAAATAAATAAAATTCCAAAAATTAGTTTGATTATTTTAAATTCTTTACAAAAAAAATAGAAAACTATTGCAATAATTTTATTAATTCTATAAATTCAATAAAAAGAAATATTTATACATTAAAATAAAGTGATACCAAGTACATTTTAGAAATTAAAAGTGTTGCCAGAATTTTTGTGATAAGTAGTGATACGGTTTTTTTACTAGTAGTTATAGTTATACATAAAAAACTCGAAAAAAACACGCCTAAGGTTGCAATTTTTCTTCACTTACCCACTGCTATTCCACTTCACTTACCCACTGCTATTCCACCGTTTGTAACTCACCGAAATATCGGTCGGGAGCCCCATAAAGTATATAAACATTTGATCCATGATCAATTCTAAGACATTCTATGAATGTCCGCCTGTGTGTAGAAAACACGATGCAGTGCAGAATAAAACAGCTAAACTTCTGAAGTATGGCACAAATATGTGCCATACTCTGAAACCTCTGAAAAACATCACTTTTTTATTAATTTTTTTTTGTATTTTTGTTAAACACACAGTACCATTTTAACCATTATGGCCCAGAGCCCGGACCTAAGGGGGCCCCAAAATTCCAATAAATTTTCTTATAAGAAAATGAAGGAATTTTTATTTTTTGGATTTAAAGAAAATTTCACATTTTCTTTCAGAAATTTTTCAGAATCTAACAGATTTTTCGTATACATCTGAGACTTTTTCTATTTGTCCTATATCAAAAGTAAAATATTTTCTTACATTAAAATATTCAGGTTGTGAAATATTTTTACATTTTGGAGGGTATAAGAGATTCGGCATAGCCGAATTTAACACTCTTACTTGTTTTACTAATAAATTTGCAAAAAAATAAAATCCCAAAAAATCCCGGGATTACGATTCCATGTTTATTTAACATCCCTAATTCAAAGCGATATTTTCTGAAAATTTTGTGTTTTGATAGTGACCATTATACAGTTTTTTTTTTTTTGAACACTTATAAAAGAATAGTAATGACCAAAAACTAAATCATATCCCAGTGGTGCTATTTCTGTTTACCACAACTGTAAGCACTGTGTGAATGATGTACACAAATCACGATGAAATTTTATCCCTTCCTTTTTAGAAAGTAAGGGATAAAGTTCGCAAAACATTTTAACCCTTTCTTTAGGGTTGATTAGACAAATGTATTTTGTGGAGAGAAATTTAAAAGATCACAAATTTTACAACATACTGTAAATGTTTAAACGAATGCAGGGCTTAAAATTTTCCCTGTGCCTAGAAAATTCATATCAGGTAAAGATCGCAATTGCAATTATCACACGTTCGTTCGTACACCGAGTTTTTGCTTAATTTATTTTAAGTGTTCTTAATAAAAATGTGCCGCATTCAAAGATAAAAAATTCATTCTCTTGTTGTACACTTCACTAGTAGATAGTTTGTTAAGATAAGTTTTTGTTCATTTATTTTAATGAAAAATAATATTGAATAATTAAACGTTATTTGATTTTTGGTTGCTGCCCGAAAAAATGCATTTATTAAATAAGATAATGAACAGAAATTCGGGTAATGCGGTTTCAAGATATTCCCAATTTCAGGTTTTAGAAACTTTCAAACCTTTGACTTCTTTTGCAAATATTTCTGGATATACTCACTGGATTTTAATCCAAAGTTCTCTTTATTGGAGTGTCTTCATTGTGTTGTGTAGCAGAGTTGGAGTTTCATTATTTTAAGTTATTCTTAGATTAGCACATAAGGGTTAAACAATTTTTGATTAGGTTTTAGTTATTTTATATTTATTTAGGTTATTTAAAATTGTTGTTTATTAATATTTTTTGTTTATTAATATTTTTGGTTTAATATGCAACTAATTTTTTATTAATTACTGCTAATGCAGCATTTACTTTATTGACCTAGTTTTAAGCTAGTATTAAGTTTTACTTTTAGGTATAAATAGAAGAAAAAAATAAATAAAGATTGTCTAAGGTCTGATGATTGAGCGGGCGACAGAAGTGCTGTCGCCTCGCATCGAAAATGTAATTGGTTTCTTGATTTTGGAAATTATTGGTAAGTATGAAATTCCCTAGTCCCTCACAAACACTTAAGGATAAAACCAATAAAAGGACATTTTGAGATTCCTAAAAGGACATTTTTGATGTCCTGATAATATCATTGATCGTATCGAGTCCGGATTTCTTGCGGAAGTTATGTAATTTTATTGGGAGTTCGAATAAAAAAAAATATGAATAACAGGCGTTTTTTGTTGGCATAATTATCAGTGTTCTACCATACAGAGTTGACATTAGTGTTAACGCTCAAAATTCTAGAAGTTAAAAATTAACTTGCATGCATTGTGAATGATTCTCTTATTGTTAATGGCTCTCTTTGGTATTAATAAAAAAGATAAATGTTTTTGTGTTGCTTTCAAGGTAAATTGCGTCTAATAAACTAATTTTATCAATATTTCATAGAAAATGTGTAATATTTTACAAAACTATTCCAAACGACGCTCAATTAAATTGAGAAATTTATGGAAGTTAAGGTGTCGTTTTTTTCGTTTTGATGCATGGTAACAATCAAAGTTTGCCAACAAAAAAGGCCTAACTTTAACATACACTTTTTTAATCTGGAAAAATTGACGGTTTTGAAACAAACATTTAGGAAGCAAAAATACTTTGGGGAATGTGTTTTATTTTTTTTTTTATTTTTTTTAATTTTAACAAAAAAATTAAAAAATTGGTACGAAATTACATATCTGCTTTAAACAGGACATTTCTTGCAAATTTCGGATACTTATAAGGATGAAACCAAAAGCACATTTTAAAATTCCTCATGATGTCCTGATGGTATCCTTGAACGTATCGAGTCCGGAATTCTTTCAAAAGTTAGGTAATTCTATTGGAAATTTGAATAAAAAAAATATGAATAACTTTAACATACACTTTTCCAAAATTTAAAAATTTGTTTGTTTTGAGGGTTCCACAAAAACTAACAATGCCTATATCTCGAGAAGGCTATCCACAGATTTGGCCTTCCCTTAATCAGAAGCGCACAAGTGAGGAGAGATTAGGGTGTTCAATTAATCGGGTTTTTTTATTGTTCGATTAAACGATTAATCGACATTTGCCATTTTTGACTTGTTCGATTAATCGAAAAAAATTTTACAATTGATCGATTAATCGAATAATTCCAAATTCCGAAATTTTCAAAATTAAAAGATTTTTTTTCGACAATTTTAGAAAAAATTGGTACTTAAGTAAATAAACAATATTAATTAAAATTATTTTAACATTTTATTAACAAAAAAAAACAAATGTAACAGCATTACAAAATGTAAGTTTTCTGCAATTTTGTTTGAGAAAATTTAAAAAAAAATAGTTTTAGAGATTTGAAAAACTTTTTCAATAAAAAAATATTTTTGTTGCCAAATTTATATGAATTACCGATATCACAAAAATTTTATATTTATTATCTAAATGCATTTTGGAAAATGTTAAACAAAAAATATTTAGTTTTGAGCATATTCATAAAATTTGTAATTAATTTTTTTTTTATAATTTAGTAGGTTTTTGCTCAAAACTCGAAACTTTGACAGATCTTATCGCGGTCACATTGTTAACTGATTTGGTCCAACATTTTATCAGGTACTAAGTAACTTTAGGTCGTTTAACAAATCCAAAACTTCAGGAGCAACGAAAATCCAAAAAATATAAAATAAGATCCACTCTAGTTAACATGCCTGGCATAATTTATATAAATTTACAAAAAACCATATGTTATTATTAATCGATTAATCGGCATAAATTCTTCGATTAACCCTTTAATCGAAATAAGCAATTTTAAATTAATCGAACAATTATTCGTCTAAAATTTTTCGATTAATCGAACAAAAATTAATCGGCTGAACACCCTAGGAGAGATCCTACAAGATCCATGCAAAAAAGTCAAATGACTTGCCGGAGTTGCATGGATGAAAAGGAGCTGGAAACTATCGAACACTTTATCTGCTATTGCCTGGAACTTTTTTGTCAGAGACTTGCTTCATTGGGATCTAGGAAGCTGCACGATCTGATTTGTCGGATGTCAAAATTCAATATGTAAGGAGTTTCATAAGAAGCTCAAATTGGTTTAACGGCAGGGACTAGTAAGGGAACCTATTAAAGTCCCGTGGTATCACAAAGGAACTCAGAGTCTATGTGTGTCAGCAGCCACTTGCAACCTAATCTACACTCGTAACAACTATGATTGACTCCCAGCAAAAACACGGTAACGAGTTGTGAAAAGTAATCATTACCAAGTACATTATTTGTAATGAGTACCCATTAGCATTAACATTATTTTAAGCCCAAAAGTAACTACTTCTCAGTAATATGTTATAAAACCACCTCTTAGTAATAATATCTCCTTGCACTTGTAGTTTTTAACCAGGGATGCCAAACGGGATTGACATTTACAAATCCCGGGATTCGGGATTTTAAAAATCTAATCCCGGGATCCCGGGATTTTTCGGGATCCCGGGATTTTTCGGGATTTCGGGATTTTTCGGGATTTCGGGATTTATTAAAATTAAGGTTTTTTACGTAACATTTTTAATAAATTTTTTATATAATTAATTAATTCATAACCATTGAATATTTTTCGTAAAGTTTCACATATTTAGCACAGAAAAACCGAAAATTTAGGAACAGCTATGACCGATTTGAATAGACTCGAGCGATGTGCGTCTGTGAAAGACGCGATGTAGTCGAATTCAAATGATTAGAAAATACTTTTTTTTCGGTCGGCCTCTTTTGTAGACGTGGATATAAAATATTTGTTTTAATAATGATAAAATTGTGTTAATAAATTTTTTACAATTCCTCGCGAGGGGAAGGTGTCCCCAACGTCCTCTGCCAATACAAAATTTGTATTAATTGTCCTATTGGTAGGCGAACCGCATTTTAACGGTTTTCTTCCCTTTGCGATAAATGTTTACAAATACATTTATTACGCTTAAGTAACAGAATTTTATCATTATTTATATTATTTTTTATATTCACGCCCACAAAAAGGGGCGGGACGAGAAAAAATTTATTTTCTGGCTAGGTGAAACTTAAAAATGTGTCATTTGCTTAACAAAAGTACAAATTGGTAAACAAATTTGGGTTTTCAGAGGCTGGTTCTTCAAGGGGGAAATTTTCCCCTCATCCGCTTTAACTCATTTACGAATTAAAACTGTTAAAAATAAACTTTGCAGATGGATTACTTAATGATCCCTTATAAATTAAAATCTCGGCAAGGGATCCCTTTTAGACAAAAAAATGTGAAAGTTTCAAACAAAGTAAAAAAATGTTTTACTTTGTTCGGAATTTTCCGATTTTGAATACATTTCCCTGCAGGAACAATATTGACCATAAAAGGCATCAATTCTGACTCCGACAATTTTTAAATTCGAAAAAAGGAAAATATGTTTCACACTTCTGTATATTAAGTAATACGACCTGAAAATTAAATTGTACTCCAAAAGAGTAAGAGAATTTAAGCCCAACATGCCTCATTTGAAAGATATTTCAAACACCTTTCAAACGATATCCATTTTGTTACCATCGGACAACAAACACTGAAGAAATAGTCAATTTTTGTTACAATATTTGACAAAAAAATCCCGAAATCCCGGGATTTTTCGGGATTTCTCAATCCCGGAAAATCCCGAAAAATCCCGGGATTGAAAAAAATAAATCCCGGGATTCGGGATTTGTCAATCCCGAAAAATCCCGGGATTTCGGGATTCGGGATTTCCCGTTTGGCATCCCTATTTTTAACCTTTACAACTCAATTAACTCAAAAAGAACTTAAAAACTTAATAAAAATTACACAATTTTTAAGTTTTAGTAAAAACATGTTAAATTTTAAATGTTTTAATTAACTAATTATTTTACTTCTTATTGGTAATGGGTTTTTACCACTTATTAGTAATCCGAGTCAGTAACTACTTATTTATCTTCATACTCTTCACTAGTTATTTTTGTCTCACGCCCTTGTTAAAATAATTAGTGTTTCATTCAATAAGTAACTACTTATTAACATCTGTTTCGGATTACAAAACCCATTACTAGTAATGCCAATTTTTGCTGGGCTATGATACTTTTTCTCGGGGAATCCCTCGTTATCGAACGTAACAATATCATTTGGCTTATTGGGTAGCCAATTAAATAAGAATTTGCTAGTATAATAAACGTAATGGTTGGTACTCACCCCATAGTTTGGCAGAGCATTTTTACTCAGACTTCTAACACATATGTATTGAATGTATTAGCTTTGTCCAAATGTCCAGTTACAAAAATGGCTTCTTAATCATAATCATTTTCAGGTTGATTTTTTTTATTTCTTTTTTAATATGGCGATATACACATTGTGTGGGGGTTGGTAGGATTTCGTGTATATTAGGGTTGAATTATATCATGTTTATGAACTTTTGGGCGGCACTATGTTATGTGAAAACATATTTTGTGTTTGTAAATATTAAACTGATCGAAAGTGTCTTATTTCTTAAATTTTTCTCAAAATTGGTTGGCTAATTTTTTTTTATACATTTGACGATATTAGTGGCAACACTTATGCAAAGTTTTAATGTTGTTAAACGGAACTTTTTGAAAGAAATTTGATAAAAATTTAACATTTCTTCATTAGGTTAGCCTTAAGAGCCCTGCAGTTTCGACGTATCGTAACGTGGTTCAGTCCTGGGAAGTATTGGGTATTGCCATCTTGAGTACAAGCAAATTTTAAGTATTTTAATGACTACAATAATTACAATTGTAAGCGACAATCCTTTTAACATTGAAAAAAATGGTGCTTATAATCATGTTCTCATTGTAGCCACCGAAATACTTAAAATTTGCCAAAACTTAATACCACAATACTTAATAAGTTTTAAGTATTATTCAGCTTTTCAGCTTTTATCAGATTGGATACATTATTATCAATTAGAAGAGTTTTTATTGCATTCTTCGGAATTTTTTTTCGGGACTTAGCAAATTCTAATTATTGCGTTTGGTTGGGTTGCACTTGCGTTTTAAAATGATACTGTTAAAATTACCATTTTTGTAAAAAAGGTACGGGAAGTACCTTAGTTTTTTTGATTTTTTCAAAGAAAAACTAAAAAAAAATCAATTTTTTACAAATTTAAGTTTTCTGTGTTATTTTTCGTATAAACCGGAAGATATCTTTAATGGGTTTAAAAGTCTATAAGAAGGAATGAACTTTTGCCTAAATTTTGAGCTCATCACGGTGAAGATTGATCATCTGGTTTTTGTTTTGGAGCCTTTTAAAAATGATGCTTTTTCTAATTTTTTTCACAGTGTTTTTTTTAAATACATGTTTGGCCAATAATAGTGCAACAACTTCAAATTTTTTTGATCATATACTTGAGATCATAGTTCAATTCTACTCTAACGCTTTACACCTGATTTTTATTCCACCCAGTGGCTGCTGTGCAGGCTTTCAAAAAAGGCAAAAATCGTGTTTGTTCAAACCGGAGCCAAAAACCTTTGATTTGTTGAGCGGTGTAATTTTTAAGGTATTTTTTAATCGAAAACGCAAAAAATTTTGAGTATTATAAAATTTAAAAACATTTTTTCAGAACTTAAAAATTTTTCAAAAAATTGTTTTTCCTAAAATTAAAAAAATAAATAAATTTATGATATACAACTCTATGTATGACCTCATATAAGATTAGATATACATATATTAGAGTGTCCCTTATTTTGGAAATGTTGGAAATGTTGAGACGGTACCCCCTCATTTTTTTCCTTTTGACTAAAAAATAACTCAGGAAAAATTTTACGCCCCTACGACCACGCCTTCCCTACGCGACGGGGCCTTAAAGAACGGGGCCTTAAAAATCATTTTTCCATACAAACCAAAAATTTTTTTTTTGATTTTCAATTTTTTTGTTATTAATTATAATATTACTTGGTTAGCTTATTCACGACAAAAAATTTGATTTTGGTGGAATGAGGCTTTCAGTTCTAAAAAATTTTTCGAAAAAAAAAATTTAGAGCTTTTGGGGTCCAACAGTAAAAATTTTTTAAAAAAAAAAAATTTTTAGTTTTGACAAGCAACGGTTTTAGTTGTAATGTTGCTTTTAATGACATATATTCGTAAAAAAATATTATTCATATCTGTGACATCTTGATCGTGTATCGAAAAACATCAAAAATGCATTTTTTACCCTTTTTTAGATCACGATAAAGATGTCACAGATAGGAATAATATTTTTTTATGAAAATATATCGTTAAAAGCAACAATTCAACTAAAACGGTTGCTTGTCAAAACTAAAAAAAAATATTTTTTAAAAAATTTTTACTGTAGGACCCCAAAAGCTCTAAATTTTTTTTTTCGAAAATTTTTTTAGAACTGAAAGCCTCATCCCACCAAAATCAAATTTTTTGTCGTGAATAAGCTAACCAAGTTATATTATAATTAATAACAAAAAAATTAAAAATCAAAAAAAAATTTTTTGGTTTGTGTGGAAAAATGATTTTTAAGGCCCCGTTCTTTAAGGCCCCGTCGCGTAGGGAAGGCGTGGTCGTAGGGGCGTAAAATTTTTCCTGAGTTATTTTTTAGTCAAAAGGAAAAAAATGAGGGGGTACCGTCTCAACATTTCCAACATTTCCAAAATAAGGGACACTCTAACATATATATATGGTGCCAAATCGGGGAAAAAAGATTTCTAAGTCCAAGAAATTTTTTTTTAATTTTCTAAGTTCCAGACACAAAAAGTTTTTGCGTTTTGTAGTTAAGAATTTCATTAAAAATTATTTAAACAAAAAAAAAAATTATCCAAATTTTGAAAAATTTTACAAGTCCCGAAAAAGTTTTGGAGAATTTTCGTAGTCCCGGACACAAATGTTTGTTTGGCAATTTTTTTGCGTTTCCCGAAAAAACTGGGTACATGGGATAAATTTTAAAATTATGAGATAAATAAAAAAATATATAAAATTCTACATATTTTATCTTATGCTATAAAATTATATCAAATTAGATAAACCGGATCAAAAATGATCATAAATCTAATATAACAAATTTTGAGCTATTTTGATCCATCATATAATTTTATCCAAATACGTGTTGGGCCGTGTTAAATTATATATGGCTCAATTTCAAATTATATATGGACCTGTATATTTTTTTTAGTCGGGTATTTAAAATACCTATCTCGTGATAAATATTTTTCGACTTCTTAACAAAAAATTTCCTAATTTTGTTCCATTTTACTGAATATGACGAAAAGTTGTGCATGTTTGGACACGTTCTTTGCTCACGAATATACGTTTTCCAAAGACCTTTCATTTAGTATGTATGTAACATGACTAGGTTTCTTTGTATAATTTAGGAGATAAACGCAAACAACTGAAAAATTACCGTTTCTTCCCCCCTCATTTTCAGAACCCTAAATATGAATTTGGTCCGCTAAAAAAATACGTGTCCCTTAATTTTTCCTGCTTTACAAAATAAAACCAATTCCATAAAGACACGGGTGACACCAGGGAGACCTTTCCTGTCAGAAGAAGTAATCCTACTCTTAGGTTAGGGTGGCGATGTCTGCCACCCTAGAGAGAATTTGTTTTCAATAAGAGGAAAATTTGACTACAATAAGAAGCAAAAACAAAAACTGCATTTACAATTTGCCGACGGCAAATATGCAGACATCTACTAACTTGCTTTCATTCGGTTTGGTGTACTACTGGTGACAATTCAAAATTATATTTCTTTCTCACTAAGGCTGGATTACTCAATGCTCCGTTATAAAATAACTCTCCGTTAAATTTAACTTTTTTTATACAAATTTTGACATAAGGCTCCGTTAAATCGTCAGTTAACAGCTAACTTTTCATTGAGTAATCCGCCCTAAGTTGAGAGAATTAGGAATATAAATATTTCTACGCTAACAGTATTACCTAATTTTTTAATGAATTCTGAGGATGGGGAAATTGGAAAATCTTCGAAACGATCGTCAATGCATGCCTGAAAATTACCAGATTTTTTGAAAGCAAGAACCTCTATGATTATTTAATGGGAGAATATCCAAATAAAGAAAGTAAAGCTAACATAAATACTTGTTATTTATGTTAATTTATAATGCGGAGCATGAAAAGACCTCGAACTAGAATGAACTCTTTTTCATTGTACAACTAAAAGGTCAAATAAAGGTAAATATCGATATAACGAATAATATAATGTTTGGCCCATTCGTTATATAAGGAGATTCGTTATATCCCGAAAGATTTTTAAAGCATGTTTTTTTTATGTAACCAAGTTTACAGTGAATTCTTGTTACTTTTAACTAGTTCCCGGGAATACCGGTATTCCCGGTTCTGATCCTGGTACCGGTTCTCAAAAAACAAAAAAATACTATGCCATAAAATATTGAAATTACACCATTTAATCAGTATTTCAGAAATATTTAGTTGTGTTTGTAAAATTATTTAAAAATCATGTAACTATTTTCTTCTTAAATTCATAAAAAAGGGAAATGGTGTTTTTCACATGTTTTGTATTCTTTTTGGTAAAAGCGAAGAAAAAATCTTAATTTTACATAATTTTACAAAATATGCATACCGGTAGTCCTGGGAATACCGTCAGAACCGGGAAACCGGTACCATTTCCCGGTAATACCGAGAACCGGGAATACCGGTATTCCCGGTACTACGGTACTGACCGCAGGCACTACTTTAAACATAAAAAAATGTTTTTAATCAACAAGTAATCAAAATAAATTAACTGAAGCCAAAAGTACAGTTTTTTGGTTTCTGGAAACTACTGATTTAAAAAATTCTCTGTAGCGAGCTTAGACCTTACAACTTTTTGGATCTTTTCAACTGATTTTTGCTCTTTTTTATAGCAAGCGTTCGTTATAATTAGCGGGACATGTTTTAAACGTTCGTTATATAAGGTAAATAATAGGCGTGTTTTTTTCGAGTTTTTTATATATAACTATAACTACTAGTAAAAAAACCGTATCACTACTTATCATAAACATTTTGGCAACTCTTTTAATTTCTAAAATGTACTTGGTATCATTTTAATGTATAAATATTTCTTTTTATCGAATTTATAGATTTAACAAAATTATTGTAATAGTTTTCTATTTTTTTGTTAAGAATTTAAAATGATCAAACTAATTTTTGGAATTTTATTTATTTTTTTGACATTTCGATATAAAGAACAGTGTTGGTAATTGACAAAAACGAAAATTTTAAGATTTCGCACCACTTTTTATAAATACTTAACTTTTTAGAATATATAAATATCCCTACTTACCAAGTGTATATCTTAAATTTGTATACATAAGCGTAGCTAGACCATTATTCTGGGGTGGGCAAAAGCCCCCCCCAACTTCCAAAAAAAAATCTTTTTTTTTTTTTTTTTAAATATTAAAACAAAACTAAAAAATATATAACAAGAAATCGCAAAAAAGTATTTATAGAAAATTAAACGTAAATACTATTTTCGTTAAAAATATATTAATAATAACACTACTCTACACGGTTTATGCACAGCCATGTTAAATACATTTACTAAAGTATTTTGGCCTCCTAAACACGAATCTGTCATCAGAAAAGTTTTATCGAATCGCCTTCTCGAGATGTAGGCATTTTCATTTTTCGTGGACCAAGCCCTCAAAACCGAAAATTTTTTTAATATTGAAAAAGTGTGTGTTAAGTTATTCATATTTTTTTATTTGAACTTAGTCTACAAAAATTAAAAATGTCTATATCTCGAGAAGGCGATTTGATACCATTTTTCTGATGTCAAATTCTTGTTTAGGAGGCAAACATTTTTAGGAAATTTGTTTTAATCTATTTTTCTTTTTAATTTTACCAAAAAAATCATAAAAATTGGTACGAAAAAATGTATGAAAAAAAATATGCAAATTTGGTTCAAAACTTTGATTTCTTTTCCAAATATTTCTGGGTATACTTAATGGATTTTAACCACAGGTTGTTTTTATTGAAGTGTCTTATTTACATAACACAGGAAATTCTTGCAAAATTTGGATAGTTATAATGATATAAAAATAAAAAGTACTTTTTTAATTTTCTTATTGTGTCCTGATGGTATCCTTGATCGTACTGAGACCGAATTTCTGGCAAAAGTTAGGTAATTTTGTTGGGAGTTCGAATAAAAAAAATATAAAAACTTTTCAAATATTAAAACATTTGGCAGTTTTGAGGGCTTGGTCCATAAAAATTAAAAATGCCTTTATCTTGAGAAGGCGATTGTATACTACTTTTCTGATGACAGATTCGTGTTTAGGAGGCCAACAAGAGTTCTAAATGTACCCTAGAACTCTGTGCAAAAAAAAGATTTTTGTTGAGTAGTGTAATTAGTATATAAAAATCCATTTATAATGGAAAAAATTATTAAAACGTTATATTTCTATTCTTCTGAATCTATTTAATATTTAACTATTTCATTTTTAATATTAAAAACTTCTAAATTTGAAAATCGTTCCTGAAGCATTGCACTTCGTAACCATGTTTTTATTCTACACATAGTTAAGAAACTTCTTTCACAACTAGCACTAATAGGAAGGTTTATTGCTACTTGTAAAAGTTTGGATAAATATTCCTGTCAATTTTGGATTTTAGCATATCAAAATTTAATCAATTAAAAAAAAGGAAACTTGTCTGGGGTGGGCTAAATCGGGTCTAGGGTGGGCTTTGCCCATCCCAGCCCTCCCCTTTCTACGCCTATGTTTGTATAGAAAGTTTATAACAAACTCGAAAAAAACACGCCTAATGTTCAAATGTTGGTTGTGCGTGATATTGAGCGTAAAATTTTTGAAACGTTCGTTAAATAAGGTAGTCAATGTTAAAATTTTTGTCGTTCGTTTTATAGAATATTCGTTAAATCGAGATTCGTTAAACCGGGATTTCACTGTAAATAACTAATTTTTATTATTTTTTAATTAAAATTACACAAACTTGGTAATATTATTTAACCCTTAATATCTAATACCTGATTCTGCAAGGAACCAAAAAAAATTTGTTTAAGGGATTTTGTTTAAACGTTTTTGGATTCAATATCTACTATTTGCGCCTTTGTCCACTGGGAATCATCATCTCTGCTCAGCATAAAAATTGTTGTAGAAAGGCACTTGTTAAAAATTTGATCTTCGGGAGATAGGTTTTTCCGCAAGGAGCTAACCAGGTTGTCTTCACATAGCTCAGGTAAATGGAACCTATAAACAAGTCGTAGAATAGAAGTAATTTAGCATTGCGAGTTTTATTCATAACATGTGTTTTTTCAGCTCAACAAAAACTTTTTTGGATATTTTAAAGCTAAAAACGAATAAAAATTTTGAAAAAACAGAAATATGAATGAAAATCGATGATAGTCAACTCTCACTTCACAGTTTCTGGTTTACAGTCCTGGAGTTTTGTAAAAAAATATCGTTAAGTTTTTCAGACATACGGACATTACTAAATCTGCTCAAAAAGTGATTGTGAGTGGACCGGTATACTTAAAAGTAGGTCTAGGACCAATATTTCGGTAAGTAACAAACATCAGCACAAACTCAAAAAAAAAAGACATTTTGTAAAAAATTGAAAAAAAATCGTTGATTTTATTTAGGCAAATTGGTTCGATGCATTTACTTACTACATAGATGTTGTATGACAAATTTAGGGGTTGGGGGTAAAGAATATCTACAATGTCCAGAATGAGGACAACCCTAATACACACACAAGCTGATAAATAGATCATGTACAAACAAACGTAATAAACTAACAAATATTAAAATTTTGAACGGGTTGTTTGAAAGCCTATAAATAACTGCAAATAAATCAAATCCCTCAATGCGCAAAAATTCGATATGTTACAATTGACTTCACCGATGATCCAGCCATAAATACATATATCTTACGTATACAAAAACATACGCAGACATGCATGCATACCTACATTAGTGTGGTTCAACGAAACTCATGACTGAAGTTTTTGCAGAGAAACTTTTTTTTTTGCAAAATTAATTTGTTAAACTACTAGAGTCCGACCGAATATTCGGTTTCGGTCTCGGTTTCGGCCGAATAATGGGGTTTCGGCCTCTATTCGGTATTCGGCAAAATTTTGGCCGAATATTAGCCGAAACCGAAACTTTTTGGTATTTTAAAAAATATGTAAAAAAGTCGGTGAATTTTTTGATTTCGTATTTCATTACACTTGTTTCAGTTCAATTGAAGAAAATGTTAAAAGTTTATGCAATAAATGTAAAACTGTTTCAGTTCAAAAATTATTTTCTCCTAATCTGCAAATGAAATATAAAATTTTTTTGTAAGTTTTTTAAAAAACATATTTTTTTTTAAAAAATACAACAATTCCTATGGTTTAAAAGCATTATATGCTGTATATTAATCTTTAACAACTTTTTAATAATTTTATTCATGCCAGGCGGTAATTTTTTTTAAGTTTCGGTTTCGGTTCGGTTTCGGCCGAATATTACTTTTTCGGCCGAATATCCGGTTCGGTTTCGGTTCGGCATCGAAAACTGGTTTCGGTCGGACTCTAAAAACTACATATAAAATTGCTTTTATGCATAGATTTAAAAATATTTGTCTCAAATTGATATTTCAGCATAAAATCTGTTAAAATAAAATTTTCAGTCATTATTTCTAGCTAGACAACTGAAGTTTTGTATAAATATATATTGAGGTAATACGCAGGCTAAGCTTGTTAATGATCAAAATCGTTCCAGGTTTTTGGGCCCGCACTCTTTGGTGAGCATTAATTTAAAAATAATAACGGCTAACCGCTATTATTTAGTCCAATTATTTGTTTGATTAATAAAAATGTATAATAGAACTACATTACTGATTTTATGTAAAATGTAGACAGTGGAGAGTATAGCCAGAGTTATAGAGTAGGATAACAAATCGTTTGTTTATTTTTGGTATGACCCAAAGACCATTTTTGGGAAAATGGAGTTAGGAACAAATTTTACACCTAAAAGTTAAAATATTTTTCTCTACTTTTGTTGTGATGCATATAACGTTGAAAGGGTGCATATCAAAACAAACTAAAAATTGACGCTTGGTTATTGGTGTGACCCATAAACCATTTGCCAAATGGAATTAGGAATCAATTGTTTATGATTGATAATTTGGTCTTCATTTTTTTTTTTTTTTTTTTGGAAAAAAATATGTATCGATTGTTTTATTTTTACTACATTTTAGTTGTTTTGACTACAAATGTAAGTAGATTTTACTACATCAGTCAGTTGTTTTTTTTGTCAGTTAAAATAACTAACATTGTTAGTTGATTTAACTGAAAAAGTAGTAGACCCGAAAACAACTTACAAAGTAGTTATTTTAACTGACATTTTCAGTTGATTTTACTAACATACTTTTTTGAGTGTAAGAATTAAAAGATATCCAGCCCCAACTTTGCTAATTATAGCCAAAATTAAAGATAATTTAATAAGGTAAACTCAGGTTGACTCAGGTTGACCCACGTGAAAGAAAATTAATTTTTTTTAAGAAAATATTCATTTAAACGGGATATGGATAGGCTGACCATACGTACTGATTTGATCAGTACATGTACTGATTTTTGATCACGTGTACTGATCAAAAAACCTTGTACTGATTTGTACTGATTTTTTGAAATATGTACTGATTGTACTGATTTGTGAACATCCATAAAATAAGTCGTCAGAGTAGATTTTTGTAGCATAGGTCTGACAAGGAGATAATTTGAATTATTTCCTAGCAGATAAGAGTTCGTGAATCAAGAGGAAAATGTATCTGAACATGAGATTAATTAGATCTTCATAAATTTATTTTAAAAGGCGCACAGAATTTTTGAGGTTTTCGATAACGAAAGATGATGGATTTTTTGCATGAATCCAAATTATTCTGAGAGGTTCGGTGAGGAAATGACATCAGAAATTATTAGAAAAAGCGCTCAGTTTATCAGCGCTAATTAAGCATGTATTTAATTAGCCCTTTCTAAAAAAAATTATTAAAACTTAAGAAAAAAAGTCCACAGAGTCTAAGGAATTTTCTTTTTCTCAAAACCTGTGGGCTTTTGTTTTATTTTCTGTACTGAAGTTATTTGAAGTCAACTAAATTTTCTGCAAAATAACGAAAACAGTTTATGGCAGTAGTTTTTTAATAGTTGTTTTTACTGAAATACTAACTAATTGAACTCAAGTTTGTTAGTTTAACTGAAATGTTTTTCAATAAAAAAAGAGACTTCAGAGAGTTATTTCTAAAAGAAAGAAAAAAAAGTTTGTACTGATTTGAGTTTAGAAAAAAATGGTCGCCCTAGATATGGAGCAAAACGCGACCAAGTCCTTTTTTATTAAAATCATAATAACTTTTGATATCTTGTGCAAAAACGTATAAAAATTTATATTTTTTCTTAAAACATTTTAAGCAATCGATACCAAAAGTAAAAAACAAATCTATCGTGTAGATTTTTAATAAAGTTGATGAGAAGTTTTTTTTTTCGTTTTTCTCAAAACAAAGTAAATGGTCTTTGGGTCATACCAAAAATAAGAAAACGAAATGGCGTTTGAAAAAGTAGTAAACAAAAACCATATGGTATTGTTTACGAAATTTTATCACAAATCGAAATGTGAGTGGGATGGAAGATACCAGTTTTACAGTAAGAATGCAGATTGTTTTTTGTTTCTCTTTGCTTTGCGTTTGGCATTGCCAGAATTTTCCAATTATCTTTGGTGATACCAGATCTACAAAACGGTCGATGTATTACTCTATAACTCTGGGTATAGCTTTGGCCTTTTAGGGGAGAAAGCTACACCATATTTTTTAAAAAATAAATAATTAAAAAAAATTTTTTTTTTAAATAAACACGGTTAACCAAATGTTTCTTCGAACTTTACCAAATAGTCAAAGCCGGTTATATCGAAACCCGAGAGACCAGTAAAAATGGTTCGTTATAAACGAAGTTCGCCATAAGCGGTGTATATTTTTTTATCAATCTTGTTATATTTCCAAAAAAAGATAAAATTTTATTTTATGTTTTTTTCATAAATAAACTACTCATTGAGAAGAAAACATTAAGGCCTTTATTCATAATACTTAAAGTGTACTTAAAGTAGGTTTATTTGACAAATATTCATGCAATATCAGTCAAATAAACCTACATTATACAGTCAAACTCGGTTATAACGAACTCGGTTATAACGAATTCTCGGTTATAACGAACTAATTCTAAAGTCCCGACGTTTTAGCATCAATTTTCACACAAAATACTTCTTTTATAACGAACTCGGTTATAACGAATCCTCGGTTAAAACGAACTGCTTATTATTGACCCACGAACTCAATTTCATGTATATTTACCTTTTTATAACGAACTCCGGTAAATATTTTTTAATGTGTGGCAATCTTGTTTATCAAACTAACAAAAGGTTCGAATTTTTTGGTTTATATAATAATTTTAATAGAATTTATTTTTATTTTTAATGATTTCTTCTCAATAAGTAGTTTATTTTCTAAAAAAACATCAAATAAAACAAAATTGGATCTATTTTTCTGGAAATAAAACTAGGTTGATAAAAATTATACCCCGCTTATAGCGAACTTCGCTTATAACGAACTATTTTTACTGGTCCCTCGGAGTTCGTTATAACCGGGTTCGACTGTATTTAATTTACTCATTATGAATAGCCCAGTAAAAATTTATTTTATAAATTTATATTTAAAAACATTAAAAAATTTATTTTATAAATTTATATTTATATATAAACCAAAAATTTCCAACCTTTTGTGAGTTTGATAAACATGATTGCCACACATTAAAAAAATTTTATGGGAGTTCGTTATAAAAAGGTAAATACACATAAAATTGTGTTCGTGATATCACAATAAGCAGTTCGTTTTAACCGAGGATTCGTTATAACCAAGCTCGTTATAAAAGAAGTATTTTGTGTGAAAATTGCTGGCAAAGCGTCGGGACTTTAGAATTAGTTCGTTATAACCGAGAATTCATTATAAGCGAGTTTAATATACAGCGAGTTTAATATGCTGTAAGGACATTGTCAGTGAGAAAATTTTATAAAGTTTATTTTAAACCTTTTCTATACATATACATTAAACTATAAACAAAATGAGAATTCAAAAAACTATATGAGAAATAAAAAAACTTTCAACAAACTGTTTATACGTATGTATTTGTTTTTGTATGTAAAACAAAGCAAGAGAAAAACTACACGCAAAACAAAACAAATACGTAAAGCCAAAAATTTAATTAAACAATTAATTATATTAATTAAATATTTAATTAATATTAAATTTAAAAACAAATAAAATGTTAATTAAAATAAAGTTAAATATTTTATTAAACAATCAATTATATTAATTAAAAATTTAATTGATATTTAATTAAAAACCAATTAAAATTTTAATTAAAATAAAATTTACCATATTATTTTCTAGGTACCAAAGAATTTTTTCATTCCAATTAAAAATAAAAAAAGTGCGCAGGACTCTTTTTAAGGACTTGTAAATAAAAACCTGAAGAGAGTTGACCTGATCTTTTGACGTGTTCCAAGATTATATCCATAAAGAAGGGTAGACACCGCATTCGAAGAAAATAATCTTAATTTGTTACATTGTTAGTTACATGGACTTGCAGAAAATTAAAAGGAAATGTGAACTACCCTAACTTACATACATATATGAGTATGTATTTGTATGTTACATACTCGTACTAAATTCATAGAGGTAATTTTTTTGGTGTTTTGGTCGTCTTTCATTATTTGATCCCCTTGTATTGAGTATCCTTTTGTGTAAACATTGTTGCAAAAGAAAGGATACGAAAGAAAGGGTGATGCAATGACACACAAACCCAAAACCCTAGCCATCAATAAACGCGCTGGTATGTGTATGTGTGTGTGTGCGCGCGGAATCCTTTACGTATTCATTGTGTTCGATGACTGCGAGTGTGAAATTTTACAATAATTTTAAAAAATGGGTTTCAATTTAATCAATATTTTTGAAATGTTTGTATGGTTATCCCTTTGTGTCTGTATAATGTGTAAAGATTACGCTCTGCTGTCTATAAAACACATTTCTATCCATCCAGTTCTAATGGACATTAGATGCATTGCACAATAGTTTTAATTTTATTTATGATTTGATTCGAAAACGATATGATAAGCCTGGGAATATACATAAATGTTCGAATGTTGCATCAGAGTAATGCGGTGTGAAAGGGCATGTTTTGTGGATAGATTTCCTGCTGTTTTAATGGATCACAATATGGGCCTTTTATTTGCAGTATTCTTCAGACAGTATCTCTACCTGATGCGCTTCAATTATCTGATTACAAAGAGGATTTCGCAAAAAAACAAAAACTCTTGTCTATCTACTAATGGCAGTAAGTTGGCATGTTATGTGAAATTATGTTTTTATTTTATCTTTCATTTGTCATAGTTGTCAAAATCTAGCTCACAAATATGTGAGCGTTATAGAATTATTAGTAGATTTTAAAATACATTTTTGTTTAATCAACAATCGACCGTCTATCGAATAGTATAATTGATTCAAATAATGATTTCGAGCATTTTAAAAAATTATAAATACAACTACATATTTTATTGCATTTTAATGAAAATCTTATGCTAATATTATGCCAAAATTTTTAGAATGATGATAAGACAATATACCCGAGCAGAATACTACAATCGGGCCAACTAATTGTAAGTGAAATATACCGATAAGAACCCAACACCGTAAACCCACTACTAATACCAAACAAGAGTTAGTTCCAATATAATTTAAATACTACTACCCAGTATTACCGATTTAAATTAAAAGCCAATATGAACCGATTAAAAACCAATACCAATACGAGCTATACAAATATTGATAAAAAAGCCCTAATGCCGTTATCCCACAACCAGTTAAAACCATTACTTTACCCAGGAAAATTTTTCAGAACCTAGCTAACAACAAGCACGATCAGTAGAAGATTGTGGGCATGCTACAATCTGAAGAACACTAACTATTTACTCTCACTCACCATATGGAACTGCCGTATACTCCCTGGAGTGATCACCGGGCACTGCCTTATATGTTATCATAAAAAGAAAATAGGACATATTTCCGATGCCAGCTGTAGAAGGTGCGATGAGGAAACGGTCGAACATATTCTTTGTCAATGTCCTGCTTTGGCCAGAACCCGACTGCACATATTAGGCAGACATGACTTCGAGTGCTTGGAAACGGTTTAGAATGTCGACCTAAGGCAAATAGTACAATTCGCGGTGAGGACAAACGCTTTCTATCAGCGTCGCTGACGAATTATTGTGGTTTTGCTATGGACCATCCGGTCTATGTGAGGAGTCTTTAACAACGTCACCTAACCTAACCATGTCATATATGATTGGATTTATCATTGTTTAATAAATTATTGCAAATCAAAATATTTCTTTAATTCTCGTTTCTGTTCCCCATTTTACTTCTAGAACCGTTATTGTCAAAAATGTAAAAACTTTAGAGTAGTTTATATTGGGATGTATAATCGTACGGCCGCCAAAATCATATATATGGAGCATTCCATGTCAAATCGGACACTTTGAAAAATTTTTTTTTTTGGATTTTTCCCAATTTGTTTACAGTTTTTAGTACCCTTCAAAAACTCCTTCGTGGTAATTTTTCAGATTTTTTTGATGACCCGTTCAAAAGATATCGAATTTTTAAAAATTGGTAGTTTGTTCCTTTACTCAAACTTCTTTTACTCATTACTTCTTCAATAATGGTCCAAATTTTATTTTTTTTTTCAAAATTTTTGTTTTTTACGTACTTTAAAAAAAAAATCCCAAAAAATTCTTAAAAGCGCTCTAGTATGCGATTTTTAAGTTTTAAAATTTAAATCTCATTTTTGAAAATGTTTGTACTCTTCGATTTTTTGAAATTTTTTTGTGTAAAACTTCTATCGATTCTTCAATTTTTTTGCCCATGAGGATCGTGGGATAACGATTATTACTATTTTTTTAAAATTTTTTGAAAAAATTTTATTGTAATTTTCCAATCATAAAACTATTTCTACTGCTCGAATGGTGCGTAATAGAGGGGTCCTTTATAAGACCGACCCCCATTAATTTTTTCGTCTTAACATTTCTTTGGAACAAACTAATACCCTATCTCCAATTTCTAAGGGGGCTCCCACACAAAACGACATTTTTAAAAATTTGCTCCAACCGCTCTAACTGCCCTAATAGTGCCCTTAGAGCAACAAAATGTATGACCGACCCACAATACTTTTTTAGTCCAAACATTTTCTCTGAACACACTACCCTCTATCTTTAACTGTTAAGGCGGTCCCCATACAATTTTTTTTATTTTTTGTAAATTTGTTTTATTTAATCAGCTTCTACCGGTCCAATGGTGCGTCCGAGAGGGGTCATTAGTGAGACCGACCCCCATTTATTTTTACCCTACAACATTTTTTTTAAAACATACCTACGCACTATCTCCACTCCCTAAGTAGGCTCCCATACAAATAACAGTTGGAGCAAATTTTATAAAAATGTAATTTTGTATGGGAGCCTACTTAGGGAGTGGAGATCGGGCGTAGGTATATTTAAAAACAAATGTTGTAGGGTAAAAATAAATGGGGGTCGGTCTCACTAATGACCCCTCTCGGACGCACCATTGCACTGTGGCCGAAATCACTGATCTAGCGGCGCTAAAGTCAAAATTATAAAATTAAGATCGATAAATGTTTTTGCACTGCATCGTTTACCTATACTTTACAGAAAAAATTTACGTTTTTACTTTTGTTTTGCTTTCAATATTCGCACAGCTGTAAGCTGTCAAATATACATTTTCTGCAGCAAGTGTATTAAAGGAATTTGGGGCCTAATTACTCAGTGAGTTTTTCTTGACACTTTTAAGTCAATTGTTTATACATTTTGAGCCAAAAAGTTTTATTTGAAAGTAAAAGTATGTTTTAACTAAAAAGTAAATGTTTGTGGCCTGTGTGTATCTATTTTATTATTAGTTCATTATAGAAGTTTACATTTGTGATATAAACTATAGTTTCATGGACTGCAACTTTTGAAATTCGATCGTATTCGGTCCAATTCCTGTTTTGTTTATTATTTTGGGTTATTTTTGTTGTGTTATTTTCAGTATGGCGTGCTAGTTCGCGCAAGTTGCTCGGTTTTTTAGGGTCCATCTGCCTGTCCAAATAAACAGTATAAACGCGATACAGCCCACAATTTTCAATCGATTTGCCTAAAATTTGAAATTTAAGATTTTTTATCGAAAGAACAAAACCTATTAAATTTTTGACAAAATCGGTCTATTTTATCCCATAGCCCCCATGTTAATTTCCTCTTCTAGTTTTACTTAAAAAGCCCTAACAATAGTATTTTAACAAATAGCCTCTTGAAATTCGATTGTTAAATTTTTTTATAGCCATAAATAATCACTCTAAATTTTAACGGAATCGGAACATTTTAACTTCTAGTCCTCATAAAGACCACCCTCCCGATATTCACTTAAATTTCCCAAAATACATAGAAACACTGAAATAAATATGGTTAAAAATTAAATTCTTTATAAGTTTTATAATCACAAATATGCATTGGGCTTTATTATTTTACATTTCCGAATTAAGCGCCACTAGATTGGGTGTTTCGGTCATTGTGCATTGATTAAATAAAACAAATTTACAAAAAATAAAAAAAAATGTATGAGGACCGCCTTAACAATTAGAGATAGAGGGTAGGTGTGTTCAGAGAAAATGTTTGGACTAAAAAAATATTGTGGGTCGGTTATACATTTTTTGTCAATAACCAACATGAATAACCCTAATGTGGTATTATTACACTCACAACAACAAATAACATATTGTTGTAGTCCAATGGACTATCATATGTAAAAATGTTTTAAATATTTTTGTTGGTTATTGACAATCGTTGCCTTACTAGTATAGTACAATTTCTTCGTCTTTCTAATTCACATTGTGGATAGAGTCGAATATGTATTAATACTTTAGTTTGTGCACAAACGATTTGTCATTAGACTCGTTTGCTACTTTGTAGTAAATCGTTTCTATTTTTACTAAATAATCTTGACAATGGAATCTGAAAAATTCCGAAACACGTGTCGATTAAGTCTTGCAAAAATGACCAACATAAGGCGTGTTTTTTTCGAGTTTTTTATAAATAACTATAACTACTTGTAAAAAAACGATATCACTACTTAACTTTACAATTTTGGCAACTCTTTTTATTTTGTTGAATGTACTTGGTATCACTTTATTATTTATTATTTTTTATTGAAGACTTTTTTATTTAATTAATAGATTTTATAAAAAAATTTTAATAGTTATTTTTTTGTTGTGAAATAAAATTGTTCAAATTATTTTTTGTAATTTATTTATTTTTTTGTTGACTTTTCAAAATAAAAAAAGTGTTGGTAAGTGATATAAACGAGAATTTAAAGATTTGGCACCACTTTTTTTAAATACTTAAATTTGTATGGGAAGTTTATAAAAAATTCGAAAAAAATACACCTATAAATAAATTTAAAACAAAAAATAATTTTCTTGAAAATTATGGTATGAGAATATCATGGTTTTAATTAGTAAAGAAAATAATGACCTCGAGCCAGAATAAACATCCTCAAAATATAATATTTTAAAGGTCGAATAAAACAATTTTTATTGTTTAATAAAAAATAATCAGAATGTTCTTAAAAATATTAATTTTCATACGTTTTAAAAATATAAATTTTAAAAGATTTTTTAATAAGTCTATTAAAATTCAATTTATTCAAAAATTCGATTAATCGATAATCGCGATTAACGGCGATTTTTTTAATCGTAATCGCGATTATAAAATATCTTGATTATTTGCAAACTCTAAATAATATGTTCTAATTTCGCTGACAAACACCTGCTGCTTTTGGAACAATCCCTATATAAAAATAATCTGTGTTGAACAAGAATTGAAACAGGTTCTAGGGAAGTATAAGGGCCAGTTTACAGAAGGCGAACGCTACACACGAACGAAAATTTTACATGTATTTTGTTGGTATTACAATAATAAAACACATGCAAAATTTTCGTTCGTGTGTATCGTTCGCCTTCTGTAAACTGGCACTAAGTTGTTCCACAATCGGTTCTTTGCAACCGAAAATTTAGCTTGTACGAATAGCCAATACCTAAATAAATCAAATTAAAAAAAAAAAACAGTGCCAAGTAGTTTTTGAAAACCAATGCAAAAATCTTTGCTTCATTTTCCAATTATCCAGAACATTTTTGTTAAGAGTTGGTAAAATATTACATATCAGTTATGATATGTAATATTTTGTTTTGATGTCAGCAATTTTATAAAGGGATGGTCAGCAGTATGGAAGGGATGATTTAGTTTTTGCCGACTGGGTTTTTTTTATAAAATTGATTTTCTATTCATTTTCAATTTCTTCAATATTTTGAGTTAAGTTTATATCCAAATGAAAACGAAATTTTGAAATTGCAGTAAATTGTCTTGAATTATTCGAAAATCACGCAAGTTGTTACAACTTTAATCTCCTACATCTCATTATTAAACACAAGTCAGTTGAACCCAACGGCGTATGAAGGACTGTTTTTTCAGGGCTCAACAACAAAAAAAAATTTGTTGTTTTTCCGTGAGATTTGTGTTTTCCAATACATATAAAAAAATATTTTTTTGTTGTTGTTGTTGGGCCCCCCTCTGTATACGCCGATGGTTGGACCCCTTGTGCTCTAAGCCCCTCAATTAAAAAAAAAAAACAAATGTATTCGATGGATTTCTGGGGAAAAAAATTAATATGCGCTTTGAATTTCTTTGAGAGTAATGGCGAATACGGACCAATCCAACGATTATCAACTTCATTGTGCACTTTCGCCATTGTTGATCTTACATTGTCAGCAGTGGATCAGCGACGATACAATTACTCTCATGGTAATTGTTTCTGCTGCTAATGCCACAAACGCGTTGAACAAATGCCGTCGACTATACATATTGTTGTTTAGTAAACCACAGGGGCCATGACATCCTTATGACAGCCTTTTTCTTCTTCGGGAATTTTCGAATTATGATTTTTTTCAAACTCTACGAAGTTACAACTCCTTCAGTACCATAACGAACACATCAAAAAAGATTACGCATTATGATTATGAGAAACATTTAAAAAATGAATTAGCCAAATCGGTCCAGCCGTCCTCACGTGATGGCTATTTTATATGTATCGAAAAAATTGGCGTATAAACTGGCGTGAAAACCTTATTCTTTTTTATCCAAATCGGCCAGACGTTCTCTGGTTTTTGATAAATTAAAAAATAATCCAAAGAACTAAATGTAACTGACCGATTAATGAAACATATCAGCAGGTCATATTTAAAATATTTCGGACACATTGCTAGAAGAGAGGGCACCATGGAGCGATTAATTGTTGACGGCAAAGTAGAAGGAACCAAAAGAAGAGGAAGATCGCCAACAAGATGGTCAGATCAATTAAACCGCTCATTGGGGCAACTTTAAATGAGGCACTGCACATGGCAAATAATACACAAGAATGGAGAACAACTAGCAGTCTACCTAATATTTAGCAGTGTGTCGAAGTTTTGATCGTAATTTATACTATCATTAAAAAAATCTATATAATGATTTTTAATTTTTATATTTAATATACTAAAATGTATGTATAGATGTATGTTATGTCCCTATGCTCTGTCAAGAGTAGAGGAATAAAGAAGAAGAAAGACCTCCTGGTCTTTAGCGACACCAAAATACTGTTTACGCTAACGGTGCAAGTTAAACGCATTCAAAGTCATTACGAATCTTTTCAATATCCTAAGATCCATTTGTGTTATATCCTCCAAAGTACCGAAACCGTTAATGGATCGTTTCCACCACTGCACAGAGGGTTGAAATGTACCAAAAGTGAGGATTAATTCAAAAGTGGGTGAAAGGTAATTAAATTCTACATCACTATTTGCCAAAAGCTTTTGTTTTGAGTAAATTACTCTATCGACTGTGAGCTGTCAAAGTCAAATATTTTTTTAAAATTTTTCGTGCCGTGCCTAAAACTGAAAATTGAGATATTTTGGGTGCTGATAATTCTTATTAAGCATTCTAAAAGTAATTTTATTAAAATGTAACCATCAACTTCAGGTATTTGGCTACATAATTGCATTAATGTTTTTTAGATAAATGTTTTGCAAATATTTTTAATATTTTTTTAAAAAGTGCTCCATATTTGGGGTATTTTCGATATATACACAGAGTTTCAACAAATTTCTTGTTGCGATCCAGCAAATTTTATTAAGTGATATTTAAATATAGTATTTTAGCTTATATATTCCACACCAAACTTTTGCAGAGGCACCGCGTTTTTTTACTTATTAAAATTTTTGTGAAAGAATTGCAGTTGCTAAAAAAAAAGTTAAAAAACATATGAAAGAGGGCATTATGGGAGCCCCCTTAGTTAGAGGAGATACGGGGTGCATATGTTAAAAAAAAATTGCGGGGGGGAAATAATGATAGTTGATCTCACATTTCACCCTCTAGGAGCTAGCATGGAGCGGCAGCAACAGATTTCATTAAAAAAATTATATGGGGACCACCTTAAGGGTTAAATGTACAGGGTAGGTATATTCTAAGAAAATGTTTGGGTTAAAAACATATTGGGGGTCGGTCACACATTCGACATCTCTAGGGGCACCCTTGGGGCAGTTACAGCTGTCTGAGCAGATTTTATTAAAATGGCATTTTGTATGGGAGCCCCATTATTGTGTGGAGATACGGTATAAGTATGTTCCAAAAAAATGTTGGGGGGGTAAAAATTAATGGGGGTCGGCCTTAGTGGAAACCACTCTAAGATACACCATGGGAGCGGTAGGAGCTAATTTCATAAAACAAATTTATAAAAAATAAAAATAAATTGTATGGGGACCACCTTAAGGGTTAAAGATAGAGGGTAGGTATATTCTAAAAAAATGTTGGGGTTGAAAAAATATTGCGGGTCGGTCACACATTTGCATTTCTAGGGGCACTCATGGAGCAGTTAGAGCAGTAGGAGCAGATTTTTTAAAAATGGCATTTTGTATGGGAGCCCCATTATAGAGTGGAGATACGGTATAAGTATGTTCCAAAAAAATGTTGGGAGGTTAAAATTAATGGGGGTCGGTCTTATTGATTAGTACTCTAAGACGCACCCTGAGAGCGGTAGGAGCTGATTTCATAAAATTAATTTAAAAAAAATAAAAAACAATTGTATGGGGACCACCTTAAGGGTTAAAGATAGAGGGTAGGTATATTCTAAGAAAATGTTGGGATTGAAAATATAATTGGGGCCGGTCACACATTTGACATCTCTTGGGGAATTATTGGAGCAGTTAGAGCGGTAGGAGCCAATTTAAATGAAAAGGTTATATCTTCTTTTTTAATAAAAAAATATTTTCTTTAATTTTTTTTCTGTAAAACATTTTTTTTTTACTAAATAATGTATAGTTTTTCTGAATTAATCCCCAGTTTACATATGTTTCAACCCACTGTGCACTGGGCAGTGACAAATTATGTGTTCTATCGTTTCATCTTCTACTGGTGAAGCGCATCTTTTACAACTTATCGACATTCTTTAAATGAATGTCGATAAATCAATGACCAGTTATCCCAGTCAGAGAGCTCTACATTCCCTTCTCGTAAGTGAAAGGTATTCAGTTTTCCCTTGGACATAAGTTAGCCGCAAATTTCTGCGGATTTTGCATGTTGTTAGTTCTCTCCATTTCCTGTTTGCCTTTGCAACATTGATGGAATTTCGTTTACGTTTATAGTATTAAAGCGGTGGTAAAACTGGCACCATGGTACCTATACCATCAGCTTCAAGTTTCGCGAGTTCGCCTGCCCTTTCATTTCCCTATGTTCCGTTGTGTCCTAATACCCATAATATATAAACCTGTTTGTAAACACAACATCTGCACGAAGTGTTCTTATTTATCGTTCATAAGCAGGGACAGGACCTTCATGCACTAAAAACTATGTTTTAGGCGCCTAAAATATGCACTAAAAACTCTTGAAATATGCACTAAAAATCTTAAAATATGCACTAAAAATCATAAATATCCACTTTTTTTTACTTTAATAAAAAAAAAAAAAAACAACATTTGAATTCAGTCTGGCATTGTAAGCTCAGACATACATATATACAGGTGTATAAAAGGTTATTAAAAAAATAAAAATATTCTAAAAAAATTAAGCTTTAATACAAAAAATAAAAATCATAAAAAAAAAAAAAAAATTTAAATAGCTGAATATACTAAAAAATAGCTAAAAACCTAAAATTCATACAAAATATGACCTAAAAATATGCATTTATAGCGAAATAATAGCAAAATATGCAAAAATATGCATTTTAAGCAAAATATGCAAAAATATGCACTAACGAATCGATGCCATTTTAAAGCAAATTCGTTGATTTGCAAAGATATTTTGTTTATGTTGTTCTATGACCAAAGGGAAAAAACATAAGCAATCAACTAACCTAATGGTAGGAGTACTGACAGGACATTGTATAATCGGGCAAATGTACTTGCGTACGGGAATCTCTAACAGAGACTTTTGTAAGAGCTGTGGAGGAGAAGTAAGTTAATCCCATCTTTTTGTGAATGCCCCTAGGGGACATTCACTCTAATTTTGTGGATGTTGTGGTCGTTTCGGACCTCGACTTAAAACTTAGGCTTTAATAAACCTCAGTCCAGAGTTTTACGATCTTTTCCAAATTTTACGATATCGTATTAATGTCAAGTGTCAAATATAAATTATTCCGGTGCGACCAGTACGACAATCGAATTTGAATTTAAAGTGTCACTTTAATATACATTAGGGTGGGTCGAAAAAAGTAGTGGATTATTTAAAATTTACCGTAGAGGGGGTGCTTCCAACTCTTTTTTTGTCGTTGTATAAAGTCGACCCACTCTAATGTACATATGTATATGTATGTATGTAAACATTATTCACCGGTTGTGTGTATTTGCATACATTCATACTTAGAGTACAAAAAAAAGAAACAAAAAACACAACCACATACAAATACAAACACACATCTCTCACACATCATAGTGGACGGACAATAGCTAAGGATGGATATTTATAATGGTGGTCTGATGGTGGATGGGACAAAACACATTTACATTTCTTTAAAATTTTCAAAAGGACCAAAGCTGTTAGCTAACCGATGGTTGCTGATACATCGTACAATATACTACTTACTAGCAAAAGTTGCTATAGTTCCTGTTACAATATGATGTTTCTATGCTGTTGCTGCTATTTATTTATTTGTGTTTTTTGTTTTTTTTTTTTTTCAAATTTTGTTTTTAAAGTTCTTATTTCTTTGTCCACGTTTGGGGTTGCATTTGGAATTTTTCTTGCTTGTGCCTTAAGGGCTGTCTTCGGTTTTGGTTTTGGATGTGAAGAAGAAATAAACTTGGCACAAGGACCAAACTAAACGACTATAAAAAGGTCTTTGAAGAGGGTCAAATGGATATAAATTTGTATGTTTTGGGATGGCATTAAGACGTGCACATATACATATCTACATACATACACACATACATATACCATGGACATATGCATGTTCGTCTTAACTGATACATACAAAAATACTTTCAAAGCATATTTGTTCATTCCACTTTCTTGAGATTACCCAACAAATAATGACATTAGAATTTAACTCGAATTATATTAGCTTTAAGCTACGTTCACAATGTCAGAGTCACTCCAATCCATGGCACAGATTGAAATGTTAACTGTACAAAATGCAGATTGGAATTCTGTCAGATTCCTTATGTCATTTTACTTACCTCTGTCACAATTTCATAAAATCACGCAATTAAAATTTGCGTACTTAATTATTTTACTAAAAACTGTACTTTTTAAATATTTTTTTATTAACACTTCAAATAAATTAATTATATTTGTTTTGTTTTTTTTATTTTTTAATGACATTATTAGAGATGGGACTTTTACAGAGGTGTATTTTTCCTCTGTTAACAGTTAACATAGGCTCTGTTAACGCAGATTGAAAACTCCAGAGTAGAACACGTTTGACTCTGGAGTGAGTTAAAAAAAAAATAGTCAAATTCAAAAATATGAAGGTGCAAAAGGGAAAGGTATAAAATTTTGAACAGATTGGAGTACTCCAACATTGTGAATGCGGCTTAAAGGAATGATTACACAGGTTGACAAAAGTTGAGCTTTTTCAATTTGCCTGATCTTTGGCAACTGATTTTTATGGAGTTTAGTGTGCTGATTCCGAATCTGTTATCTAATTTTTTCCATCAGCTCGCGTTCGCGATCAACTCGCTGTTAAAGAGTCGAAAAAGTGCGTTTTTACCAACTTTGCTTGGCTATAATTTCCAAAACTAATTTAAGAGCCTCTGTTTTAAACGCGAACTTTACTATATTAGATGCGTATCCTCGCTTGTATTAGCTTTTTTCTGACAGCTTTAATTTTGGAGTTATTATATATATACGTGTTCCTCTAACTCCCATTGGAGCATAGGGCGCCAATAACAGCTGATAGCCAGCGGACCCGATTTTGTGCCGTTGATCTTAACTCATTCCAAGATAGGCCAAGACTGTTCATCTCAGTTTGGGTGGAACGTCGCCACGTTGTTCGTGGTCTGCCAGGTTGCCGGCCAGATTGTTGAAATGGGTTCCATCGAAGTGCCTGTTTGGCCACGTTGTCGTCGTTTCGTCGTGTGTATGACCAATCCATTGCCACTTGCGCTTCCGTATTTCAATTTCTATCGGAATCTGTCTTGACTGTACTAACAGGTCGGCATTAGAGACTGTCCGAGGCCAGAAAATGCGAAGAATTCTTCTGAGACAGCGGTTGACAAATGTTTGTAGGCGGCGGGTAATAATATTCGTAACTTTCCAGGTTGTGCATCCGTAGAGAAGTACCGATTTGACATTTGCTTCGAAAATTCTAAGCTTTGTGCGAAGACTTATTTTGTTGTTTTGCCATATTGGGGCTAATATGCCAAAGGATGATCTTGCCTTGTTTATTCTACTCTCTACATCTAAGTCGGCACCTCCATTTTCGTCAATCTCACAACCCAGGTAGTAGAGTTGTCAATTATTCGAC
Organism: Pegoplata infirma; assembly: GCA_963921195.1. Taxonomy (NCBI): domain Eukaryota; kingdom Metazoa; phylum Arthropoda; class Insecta; order Diptera; family Anthomyiidae; genus Pegoplata; species Pegoplata infirma. The sequence continues at coordinate 173,837,500 of OY992540.1, forward strand.
TTTCAACTTTGTTCGAATAATTCAAATAATTGATTTTCCTCGTTCGATCAAACGATTAAAGATGAAAATTTATTCGATTAATCGAAGAGAATAACGAATAAAAAAATTATTTAAAAAAAAAAATTATTAACAAAAAAAAAAAACAATTCATATAAAAAAACTTAAAATAAGAAAGCTAAAATTTTTATTAACGAAAAAACTTAAAAATAAAATAGTTAAAAGTTAAAAAAAAAACTTAAAAATTTGAATAACTGAGATCACTTTTAAGAGAAATAATTCAAATACAAATTATTATTTGAAGTATTCAGACAAAATATATCATAAATGATTTTAATTTTTGTCAAATAAAACAATTTAAGTTGTTCTTAAGAAATAATCTTTTAAAAATAAAAGTCGACTCAATTTTTTTGCTTTCAAACGATTTTCGGTTTTTGTTTTTATTAAATTAGATTTTGAAAGCACTCTTTCGCTAATTGTTGTTTCTGTTCTTTTTTTCAATTTTCCCATATATACCATATCGTCTGATATATCGCTGAAGTCCTTTTTATTTTCTGAATTTTTAATACTTTGAATTGAATTATTTAACTCGCATAAAAGATTATTATTTTCATTACTAATAACTTCCTCTATTTCAATACTTTTATCTGAATTATTGTGATTACTTTCAACATAAAATAATATGGAGTATAATTCATTTGCATATTCTTTTGTTTCGCTTTTTGGAGAATATTTCCAGAAATTTTCATTGCTCGGAAAATTTCCAGAACTTCGAAAGATTATTAACGTATTTAACACTTTTATACGTCTCTCATTAATTCTTATTTTAATACGTTTTAGTAATTTTGATGCAAAATAATTATTAATTTTTTCTAAATTATTTATTAAAAACTTGATAACTCCCTCTAATATAATGGATGTGCTATCCAGGGCTATGGCTACAATATATTTTAACTTTCCTACATTTTGTATAAAATCTTTCAAAATTTATGAGAATAAATCAATTTCTAAGCATTTTTTTAATTATTTGAATGTAGGTGTGGAACAAGGTGCTATAATCCAAAAACCAAATTGTATAGGAGAAGCAAAAAACTGAATAAGTCGCGAAAAAAATTTAATTTTTTAACTTTCTTTTTGCAGATCTACAAAGATTGCCCATTTGCATCTATGTACAAAATTTCATAAAAATAGAATGAGCGGAAGTAGCAAAAAATTGCAATTGAAATTTTGTTCTAGTGGAATAAGGTGCTATGTTACAATTTCTACTAGGAATTTCAATACATTTGCCAAGTAGTTTTCTGTTTTTTGTGTTATTTTTTAAAAATTAAAATTTGGCATGATGAATTCTGCAAAATTTAGACGGGTTCCAGCAATACTCATTTTTATATAAGAATAATAAAAGGTAGTTAATTTAACAAAAAACAAGTGGTTTATGCTTTATTTTGAACAGATTTTCGCGTAATGGGTTAAAAAAAATGTGCGCAATTTATAATATAAGTTACTAACCATTCAATTTTATAGTTTTAACTCAAAAATTGGATAGATTACCTAAATCCGCCCTCAGTATTTCGTAAAACAATATTGTATTTTTGTATGGATATAGCACCTTTTTCCATATTCACACTTTAACTATAGATAGATTTGATATGAAAGCGTTTTTTGCCAAACCAATGGGCACATGCTAAAGCCTTGGATGTTTTCTACACGTTAACCATCTCACATGCAAGAATTTTGATATACCACCTTTAGTTTAACTGCAAAATACATGTTAGTATTCGGGGGAAAATATAAAATATTTCCAAAAATCGTTAAAATTGAACTTTTAAGGTCAATTTTATGACAGAAAACGATCAAGTTTTTAACAAATTTGTTTGCAAATAGATCGAACTATTGAAGGGAGATACGATTTTGCAAAAAAACGAGATTTCCAAAAATTGGATTTTAGCACCTTCTTCCACACCCACATTCATTTAATTAAAAAAAATTGTTCGATTAATCGACATTAATTAATCGATTTATTCGTTATTCGAAAATCGTCATTTTTGAATTATTCGAACAAGAGTTGGGTTTTGTTTGATCGATTAATCGAATTATTCTTAATCGACTGACAACTCTACCAGGTAGCAAAAGTTGGACGTGTAGTCGTAAATTTGGTCGCCTATATTTAGTGTTGATGGAGAGTCAACTCCTACACTCAGTGCCTTTGTTTTTCCGGTATTTATTTTAAGACCTGTACAGCGCAGTTTGTCTTGCAAATTTAGTGTTGTCTGTTTTAGATCACAAAGTCTGTGCGAAAGTAAGCATATGCCATCTGCGTATGCCAAGTTGTTCAGGTATTTGTTGTTGATTTGCCACTGGATACCATGGCTGCTATTTTCTATGGAACTTAGAACATCTTCTATCACGACATGTAATAACAAAGGAGACAATATACATCCCTGGCGAACTCCAATTTGCACCATAAATGGGTCAGATAGCTTCCCCTTGTGAATAACGAAACATCTGGCTTGGTTATAACTTTCCTTGATCAGCGATATAAGTTTTTCCGGTATACCTAACCTGACCAACCATCCCGCTTTTGGCGGGATTATCCCGCTTTTTGAAGTCTCATCCCGCCTTGATTTTCCATCCCGCTTTTTAAGCAAAAGTCCCGCTTCATCCCGCTTTATCCCGCTTTTTGACTTTTAGAATAGTGACGTATTTTGAGTATGATTGTTCTGTAGTTTTTTTCATATATATTTATTATCATAAAGATATGGTGACATTTAGAATTTTTTACCGTGTTAAAAAAATGTAACGGAATCTACTTATAAAATTGTGTTGGGATTCGAAAAAATTTCCAAAAACTTTTTAAATTTTTTTTTGAAAATTAAAAAAAAAAAAAAATAGAATTCAGAAAAAAATAAGTGTTTAGACGTGGTCAAATATGGTAAAATTGACCAATTTTTGCATGACAAATGCATTTTATTTAATTTTTTCAATGGTAATTCAACAATTCTGCAATTTTCGAAACACATTTATTTATAGAGTCTTATATGGGCTAGATTAGATTAGATTAGATTAAAGAGGCCCTATGCACTGCGACCAGAAAGATCTATTGTGCAGCCTAAAAAGGGTGCCCTAAATGTTCAGGCTTTTAATAAAGCCAAGAATCCTATTCGGCAGAGAGTTCCACACGTCGGTCGGAGATATTAAGTGTCCCCCTAGATGTTGAAGTCTTCTACCAGTCAGTCTTGGGCATGTACAAAGTATATGTTCTGCTGTCTCCTCCTCTATCTCGCAGAATCTGCACGTGTCCGTGTCAGATAGATTCTTCTTCCTAAGTTGGTAACGTAGGTTACAATGTCCAGTTAGGTAGGACGTTAGGATTCGAAGATCCCTTTTGTCTAAAGACAGTAATCGTTTAGATACAGTGCTGGATGGAATTATGAATCTTTTTGCCTGCCGCTGCCCAGCGCAATAGTTCCAATGTTCCATGAACTTAGATTCACTCCATATTTTGAGTCTTTCCCTAACATGTCCCGATGGCAAACCAAAGAATGGTTCAGGGCCAATAAAGGGTCGCCTGGCACCACAATTTGCCAAACAGTCAGCGCGTTCGTTTCCCGTGTGACCCTCATGTCCTGGGATCCATACGAGTGTCAGGTCGTTATGTCGTCCTAGTTCGTTAAGTGACTCAATGCAGTTCATGACCAGTCCGGATGTCACCTCATAAGCTATGAGAGCTTTTAGTGCAGCCTGACTGTCAGACATTATGTATATATGGGAACCATTTGTTTTCCTACGAAGACATTCGGTTACACATACATTAATGGCATATAGTTCCGCCTGGAATATTGATGGGGATTTCCCCATGGGTAGAGCGCGTTGGAAATTTGGTCCGAATATCCCCGCCCCTGTATCCTTATTGGTTTGCTTGGACCCGTCCGTATACCATATTATGGAATTTGGTTCTGGGTCCCAGGTCATGTTTGACCACGCGTTCCGTTCAAGGATTTTAGTGTCAAAGTTCCTGATAAATACTTGTGTCGGTAAAATTCTGTCCATGACCTTCAAAATAGGGTCATCAATGAAGAATTTTGCAATTCTCAAATGTCCCCGTAAGTCACCTTCCTTCATATTACCAAGTTCCGTCAGCCTTAGGGCGCTTTTCAATGCATTCTCCATTACAGAAATGTGTAGTGGTGGAATGTTAAGTAGGGCCCCGATGGCATAAGTTGGGCATGTTTTGCCAGCACCGGTAATGCCAATGCAGACGAGTCTGTAGACTTTATCTAATATAGTTCTGGCTGTACTTTGTTCCACCTTGGGCCACCATACTAGAGCAGCGTATGTTAGCATAGGTTTCACAATAGTGTTGAAAGACCAGAAAATCATGTGCGGTTTCAGTCCCCATGTTTTCCCAAAAAGTCTCTGACAGGCATAGGTAGCTCTTGTGGCCTTTATGGTTAAATTATTTAGATGTTGGTTCCATAACAAGGATTTATCCAATGTAATCCCAAGGTATTTAACCTCATCTGAAAATCCTATAGTTATGCCATTCAAAGTTGGCATGGTAAGTCCTAATTTTCTTTTTCTAGTGAACGGTACTAGTATAGTCTTGGATGGGTTAATTGATAACCCCTTTGACTGACACCAATTTTGAGTCATATCGAGAGCTTGTTGCATGCGGTCCGAGATAGTCGGCTCATGCCAGCCAGAGACGGCAATAACAAGATCGTCAGCGTAGCCGAAAGTCTTAAAACCAGAGCTATTAAGTTCCTCAAGCAGCTCATCTATGACCAAAGTCCACAACAAAGGTGATAATACACCACCTTGTGGGCATCCCCTTGTAGCGTTGATGGTCATAGATGTGCCGCCAAGATCAAACGTAATCACTCTGGATGTTAACATCTCCAGAGTCCAATTTATTATAAGTTTAGGAATATCCTTTCTTATCATAGCTTTCTTAATGGCATCATAAGATGTATTATCGAAAGCTCCTTGTATATCGATAAAGGCACAGAGGGCAATTTGTTTTGCTTCTATGGCCTTTTCAATCGTTCTGACAACATGATGGACTGCAGTTTCAGTAGATTTACCCGATTGATATGCAAATTGAAACCTATGTATCGGTTTGCTATTCAAACAGGTTTCTCTGATAAAGCAGTCCAATAGTTTTTCCATAGTCTTAAGGAAGAATGAGCTGAGACTTATTGGCCTATATGATTTAGCCAGTTGTTCAGATTTCTTCCCTGCCTTAGGTATAAATACCACTTTTACCTCTCTCCAAGGTTCCGGGACGTAGCCAAATAGAAGGCTAGATCTAAATAATCTAATCAGTTGAGGAATGATGATATCCATTCCCCTCTGAAGTAGACATGGGTAGATCCCGTCCGGACCCGGTGATTTGAAGGAGGAAAACTTGCTGATCGCCCATCTAACTCGTTCACTTCTGAAAATGTTGTTCGTTAAGCGAATATCACGACCAGTCAAAGACGGAGTTCTTGTAGCTGGTAATGGTTCACTAACGGACATGCATCCTGGAAAATGAGTTTCCAAAAGAAGTTTACAAGTTTCAAGAGGAGATTCAGTATAAGACCCATTTTGTCTTTTTAAAGTACATAGGCCATTTGAATGGTCTTGAGAGAGGGCTTTTTGCAGTCGCACTGCTTCTGGAAGATCATTTATTTTCTCACAGTAGTCGCGCCACGTAGTCCTCTTGGATCGTCTAATTTCCCTATTGTATTCAGTTAGTGCCCTCCTATAGGTGACCCAATCACCTGTTTGTTTGGCCCTATTGAATAATCTCCTAGCCTCCTGCCTAAGCTGTTCAAGACCGTTGTTCCACCATGGAACATCCCTCTTAACCTTCCTGGTCTTAAGTGGACAGCTACTTTCATAAGCTAGTGTCATATTTGAATGCAATTCGATACTTCCCTGATCTATCTCATATGTACTCCTAATGAGTCCGGTCGATTTATCAACGTTAGTATCAAGATTATTACGGTAATTATCCCAGTTAGTTTTCCTAGGATTGCGATAAGTCTGGTCTGATTCCACTGCACTTACCAGATCGAATACCAAATATTGGTGATCCGACATGGACAGTGCATCAGAAACATGCCAGTTTGAGATGGAGAACGCTAGATTAGAGCTAGTCATAGTGAGGTCCAAGACCTCAGATCTGACAGCATTTCTGAACGTTGGTTCATCTCCTCTATTCGCAATGTTAATATTATTGTTAAACACAAATTCTAAAAGCGACTCACCTCTTTTATTTATATCCGTACTCCCCCAGTTGGTGTGATGCGCATTTGCATCACAGCAGAGAATCCAGCTCAGATTATTTACTCGGCAATATTCCACGAAGTTTAATACTTCCGTGGTTGGTGCCGTATCAAACTCACCTGGCATATAGGCGGAGGCTAGTACCACCTCGTGATCCCCTGAGAGGGAGGGCACCGTTGCCCTGATTGCCACCAAGTCCCCAAGTATGAACTCTGAAATTGGAAGATATGTTAGATTGTTTCTAATGAAAATGGCCGTTCTCGGCCTCTCGTGGTTTGAGTTGTAAATTAGCTTACCTTTTTGGGCGGTGAGTCCCTTGATGACTCCATTATTGACCCAAGGTTCCTGGATAAAAACGATGTCCAGGCCATCGGTAGTGAACCTTCTGCTGAGCATATGTGAGGCAGCTTTCGCATGGTGAAGGTTCACTTGGAGACACCTAAGGTGCCTGGGTGTCTTACCTTTTGGAGCAGGCATCATGACGGGTGTTCTTTATGGCACGCTTTGCCACCTTCCTTCCTCTATTTGAGTTCAGCAGCGCTGACTCCTCTGTTGAGCTTCTCTCCCATTTGCGAGGTCGTTCTGAGCTCGACCTATGAGATGATTTTTCAATCTTTTTCTCAGGCACAGAAGAAGAACTCGGTTTAGCGATGTCCTTCGAACAGCTGGGTTTTTCATCTGACCGGTTGGTGCTGTGATTAGCTCCATTGCCAGACTTAGCCACAGTTGTCGAAGTAGTCGCCTTCACCGTACTGGCTATCCCGCGCTCGACCTCAGTTTGTGGACGGGTAGGTCTTACCAGCGCTGATCCATAGCCATAGTTCACTTTATGACCTTTCTGTTGAAGTACCTCAGCCGAAATCGGGTCAATTGAGATGGTAAGTTCAACTATACCACCCCTTATGACCCGCTTTAGAACCTTCCAGTACCCAACAGGAAGGTCAACATTCTGGCCCTCGAGTAGACCTAGAATCATCTCGTTGGATGTTTCTGACTTCTCAGGGAAGTATCCAACCACTATACGGGGTTTAGGCACCTGGTCTTCCGCGACAACCTTCAGAACGGCTTCCTTCCAGGGCTGTAAGGTTGGAACATGAGTTCCCAGCCACTCTACCGTTTCCTTGTCGCGACAGACAAACAAAAGCCATCCTGGTTTGAATGTGCAGCTGGAGAAACTTGGTTTTACCACCCCCTTTCTCAGCTCCACAATCTTCAAGAGGACAGCTTGTTGTATGGCCTGTAGCTGCTCATCCGACCACCTCGTGTTTGGAAAATCCGGTGGGATGACTCCAATCTTGGTGGTCGCTACTGCTTCCTTGTACGAGGGTGCCGCCTTCTTCTGCTTTGATGGCATTTGCGAAGTTGATGTCGCTGGCGCCGGCTTAGCTTGGTTGACTTTTGCTACCTTGCGCGGTGTACCATCAGCTTGTGTTTCTGCGGCCCATTTAGATGGACGTTTTATTTCCGGTGGAGTAGATCCATCCGACCTCGCCCTCTTACGTTGTGACAGAAGGTCACGCACCTCATTGCGGGCTTCACGCATCGGCTTCTGGCAAAGCCTGCGAGCCGTATCGATGTCGATGCCTTCGTTCAGATACTTCCTCAGGCGTATTCGGGCAGCACCGGAGAGCTTAACCCTGTCAGACACGGGGTTTGTCTGCACACCTGGTTCATCTTCAGCTTCGGTTGGTTTAGGCTGGGAGCTCAATAACTCATCCTCTTCGTCCGTTGGGATGCATTGTTCAGCCACATTAGACCTATTGATGGCCTCTGTCTGCTGAACTGCATCCATTTCTTCTTCGGAAATGGTGAGACACGGTATCTCTTGGGTATCCATAAAAAGGTCTACGTCGACCTGCTCTTGCTCATTATTGTTTTTCATAATTAATTGGTTGCTTGAATCCATATCTGTAAGTATAAAAATGTAGGGATTAAAATAAATGAAGCTAGATAGCAGAGCCCTTTGCTACCAGCCAGCTAATTACAACCAAATTTCGCCAAGAAATGGAGGTCACCGTTCACAGACACGTTAATGTAGTGCCATTCATTCCATGGGCACGGTACGAATTACACCCGGAATTACAGGTTTTTATTGAGTGTCCGCTCTAGATCCGCCATCTTCTGTTAAATAGCAGAGACACCTCCTGCAGGTTGTGGCTCTTCACCACGGATGGTCGGTCACTGAATTCTGAGAGGCTAAGGCTAGTTTCAATAGAATAAGCTATATTGCGCTTCAAGAATCCCTGCAACACTCGCTGCTTCGTCTCCACATATGGGCTATCGATTGGCATTATTTGTTTCGAGAAACAATTCGGAACTATGTATGTCTAAATATCCCAAATTTAACCTTAAAATTGATGTAGCAAAAAATAAGCCATTTTATTTTTTTAATTTTAAACGAAAGGTTCATTAAATTCTCTAGAAAATGTAAAATTTTAAGAGAGCAATTCATTTTTGTTTTCAAGAAAAATGACTTTGAACTACAAGGTATCGTAAAATATGGTAAAATTGAGCAATTTTTGCATGATATTGCTTTATATTTATTTTTTTACTGTAACTCAACATTTCTGCAGTTTCCAAAACACATTTATTAAATAGTCAAAACACGACAGTTTTACTTTTTTTAAATATTTTAAAATGAAAGTTTATTGAATTCTCCACAAAATTTAAAATTTTCAAATCAATATTTTTTTGTTTTCGGGAAAATGAGTTTAATCTTCAAAGTCATTTTTCTCAAAAACAAAAAGTAACTGAAAGTAACTCTTAAATTTTGACTTTTTAAAAAGAACATAATGAACTTAAATTTATAAACAAAAAAATAAAAATTGACGTGTCTTCAAAAAAAACGAGTTCTGAATTTTTTCCAAAAACAAATAATGCTAATCGATAGCCCGTACAAAACTCTATTAAATAGATTTATTTCGGAAACTTCAGAATTGTTGAGTTACAGTAGAAAAAACAAAAAGCAAAAATTGCACAATTTTACCAAAGTATACGAAACTTTGAAATTCAAAATCATTTTTCTTGAAAATAAAAAATAACTGCCCTCTAAAACTTTTACATTTTCTAGAGAATTTAAATGAACTTTGATTTTAATTTAAAAAAAAATAACAATGGCATGTTTTTTGCTACATCGATTTTTAGGTTAAATATGGAAAATTCGGACATAGTTCTGAGTTTTATCCAAAACAAATAATTCCAATCGTTAGCATAAAAAAAACTATAAAATAAATGTGTTTTGAAAAAAATTTAGAAAAAATTATATAAAGGAAATTGCTCAATTTAACAATTTTTGATCCCGCCCATCTCGCCCATTTTTCCGAAAAGCTTTAACTTTTGTTCCACGATTTTTTAGTTCCATATAGGGCAATAATCCCAAGCTTATTCCGTAGATCGGATCCGTAGGTATGACTTTTATCCACCAACATTTTTTTTCGTGGTACGTTTGAAATATATTTTATTTTTTTTTCAATGGACATACAGTCAGAAAGACGGACGGACATAGCTATGTCGACTTAAATACGATTGAAAATCATTTATTTATATACTTTATGGGATCCTTGGACCTATTTCCGACCAGTTACAAACGGAATGACAAACTAATATAAACTCCCTATCGCTAATTGAAGGGTTTAAAAAAGTCCCGCTTTTTAGGTCAAAATCCCGCTTTTTCGACCTTTCCATCCCGCTTTTCAGCCAAAAACAGTTGGTCAGGTTAGGTATACCTCTTCTTTGCAAAGCTAACCATATGAACTCCCGGTTAATACTATCGAAAGCTTTTTTAAAATCAATAAAAAGAAGATGGAGCTTGGAGTTGAATTCCACACACTGCTCTGTGATTATTCGTAAGGTGTTGATATGATCCGCACAGGAATATCCACTGCGAAAACCGGCTTGGCATGAGCTGATGGTATTTTCTAGGTGCTCTTTATCGCGATTAAGGATTATTTTTGCAATTATCTTTGCTATGGTTGGTAACACACATATGCCTCGCCAATTGCTGCAGTTCTTCAGGTCTCCTTTCTTTGCAATCTTGACTATTATACCATCCTTCCATTCGTCACATATAATGGGGTGTAGTAGTTCAGCCGTAAGGTTTGGATCGCATTTATATATTTCAGCTGGGATACCATCGGTACCCGCAGCTTTGCCATTTGTAAGCTGTTTTATAGCTGCTATGGTTTCTGCAAGGCTTGGGGGCGAGATTCGAATCCTAGGGTTTGTTGCAGTGATAGAACTTGCGAAAATAGGTGGTTGAGCTGCAGGATCAATCATGTGGTTTAATACCGTAGAAAAATGTTCTTTCCATCTTTGGAGTTGTTCCTGGTCAGTGATGAGCCGATTTACACTTATGTCACGTACTGGGTGTTCGGTACGCATTCTTTGCTCTGCAAGTTTTTTCGTAATCTCAAAAACAGTTCGCGTACCGCCAGAGTTTGCTGCATTTTCGACCTCTTCTGCATGGCTGTCTATGTGCTTTCTTTTATCTCGTCGCACTGCTCGATGTACCGTCTTGTGATATTTACGATATTTGGCTTCTAAACTACTTTTTTCATCACAGTCCTCGGAAGCATTCATTTTCTCTTTTAAAGCTTTACGTTCGGAAATTAAGTTCCAAGTGTTCTCAGACATCCACACTTGTCTTCCTTTGGGAGCTGGGCCTATGGTGTGATCTGCGCAGGATCTGATGGTGCTTTTAACGTGGTCCCATTTAGAGTTGATAGACGCATACGGAAGTGCATCATTGTTTTGTGCCACAGCATTGCGTAGCTGAGCGCTAAAGTTGTTTCGGACATTGATGTTTTTTAAGCGCCCGATATCATACACTCAAAATAATTCTGCAGTAAAAATATTAGTAAGTGATTTGGAACCAAAATCTACTAATTAGTTACTAATTACCAGTAGTACGGTAGTTTTTTAGTATCTTCAAAGTACTAAAATTAGTAATTTTTACTGGTTTTGAATAATATTGGTAAAAAATTTTAGTATTGATTACCAACGCCTGCACTAGATCATTTTGGACTAAAAAATTAGTTCATTAGTAAAATTTTTAGTATTGAATACCCACGTTTTTTTTTGGGTGTACTTCCTAGGCCGGATGTTTTGCCTTTTCTGTTGAATTGCGGCAGTACGTAAACGAATTTTGGCCACCACTAAGTAGTGGTCCCTAGATTGGCCAATGTCAGCACCTCTTTTGCTCCTTACATCGTGAAGATATTTCTTAAAGCGATGGCTGATAGCACAATGGTCGATTTGGTTTGCGGTGCTATACCTATCGTGTGACATCCAAGTTACCTTATGACAATCTTTGTGTTCAAAAAGGGTGCCTCCGATCACAAGTTTTCTAGCATTGCAAAAATCAATGAAGCGTTCACCGTTGTCGTTTCGAGTACCAAGGCCATGCCTGCCCATTACGTGCTTCAGTGATTCGTTATCAGAACCAACCTTGGCATTTAAATCTCCCATAACGATAATGGCTGTAAAACATGTTTTTAACCTCGTCTATGGCACTTTCTGTGGGAGCATAGCATTGTATCAAAGATATATTTCTTACTCTGGATGCAAAGCGAGCAAGAATAAGTCTGTCCGAGACAGGTTTCCAGGTAACTAAGCTTTTATGCGCATTTGTTGTCATCATTATTCCCACTCCGGATCCGTGGCTGCTGCCCGTTTCCCTCCCGGAATAAATCATAACAGTCTGGGATGTAGTTGACGAGTATTCTCCAGAGCCTGTCCAGCGGATCTCACTCAAGCCTAAGAGGGCAAGGCCGTATCGCTGCATTTCACGTTCAACTTGCATGTACTTGGCATTCATACCTGAGTTGATGTTGTCAGTATCTCTTAGCGTTCTTACGTTCCAGTATCCAATCGTAGTCCTTGTTCGATATGCAAAGGTCGTCAACGAGGGTTTCGGTTTTCCATTTAGAGGCGGTTTAATTAGCGATTCGTTAGCAATTTGTGATTCGGGAATGTGGGCTGCTAACCCTCGTCCCCTAGATTGGTGATAGGGCTGCTATCTACGTGTCCAATCCCACGATGCAACCATGTTTCAGCGGTTATCGCCTACTTTCCTGAGACGTCCTTTCGACCATTCAGGATACATGGTTGTGGCGCCTTCTAACTCTGGCTACCCTTAAAGCGGATGCTACAAAGCCATTGCCCGGGGGGTACTTGGTCTAAGACCAGAAGTAGTTAGCTGCTTGGACAGTTCAGCAAAGGAATCGTCCTGGCCACTCCCAAGTGAGTGGCAAATCAGAAACTTTCCACCTCTGCGAAAAGTCCCACCCCGTCATGCACTTTTTGGGTGTTATACTGGCGACACGAAATAACTCCCACATGAAATAATTCCCACCTAAAAAATGAAATAAGTCCCAAAAAAAACTCCATACAAAGTTGGGAGTTATTTCATATGAAATAACTACCAATTTAGTGGGACTTTTATCATTTTTGTTGGGAGTTATTTCATAATTTTTTCGGTGGGAGTTCTTTCATATGAAAGAGCTCCTACTACAATAGCGATGAAATAACTCCCACTATTGTTTCATTGTTGGTGGAAGTATCTGGAACATTTTGACTTATAGAATATTATTATTAATAAATTAAAATTCGCTGTGATTTTAGTTCCAAATTTTAGGACGAAGTGCTTTTTTAACAAATTTGTATGTTTTAGAAATTTTGCTTCCAAAACTGGCAAGGGTTTTTGAGGTAAGAGCGCACTGCAGCCTAAAATATTTTCGTTAGGATACAAAATTGTTATAAAAAAAAGGAGAACGCGAAAGTTATCCAACGTGATGTGTTTTCAATAACATAGAAAGTTTTTCGATAACATACAAGATTGTCAAAAAAAGAACCGCAGGTGAAAATTTAAAAGATTTAATCAGAAGTGTTGTAAAAAGCGCAGCAGGCGAAAATTTGGTACCAAAAATCGCGGCGATTTGGTACCAAAAATCGCGACGATTTTAGGTACCAAATTTTCACCTGCGGCGCTTTTTACAACAGGTTGTAATTAAATCTTTTAAATTATCGGTAACATACAAATTTGTGGCAAAAAGGACCGCACGCGAAAAATTGGTACCAAAAATTGTTGCAAAACATCGCCGCGATGTTTGAATGTAACCGAAGCAAGTCAAATAGAACACTCAATGTATTTTTGCATGTTTTTGAAAAACTCTGAATAAAACAAATCAGCCGTCAAGTTTCGCATTTGGCAGTTATTATAACTTGTTTGTATTGCACCGAAAGTATCATCAGGATCCTCGTTCTCGACTTAACTGATATATTTTTCCTTATTGTTTGTTTAATTTTTGTTGAGATTTCTAAATTTTTTTATTGGGACTTCTTTCATTATTAATGGGAGTTATTTCATTGGCACTTATTTCATTTTGTAGGTGGAAGTTATTTCATTGTGGTTGGGACTTATTTCATTTTTTTCTCCATTGGGACATATTTCATTTTTGGTGGGATTTATTTCATTGGGAGTTATTTCGTGGGAGTTATTTCATGTGGGAGTTATTTCGTGTCGCCGTTATACTAGTGTTGGTAAATATGGACTCACAAACATGCCAAAAGTAGCTTATTTTCATAGTTTCCTTAGGCTATACCTCGAAAACTAGAGCTGACCCAAAAAAACGGTAGCCAGATTTGAAGTCGGCGTACCCCAACTACCCAAAATATAGTATCAGAACCTGGGAAAAAAGTGTTGCTCTGTGTTATGGATGTCCAAACTTTAAGGCGGGCGCTATCAAATTTTAAGTCGGGTGCTTCCAGTTTAAGTTTGCTGACTGACAAAAAAAGTCAGTCTGCTAATTTGTTTTAAAGAGAAACAAATTTAATGTTTTTTGTAAAGAAAAATACCAGACAAGGCAAGTCATTACGTTCACAATGTCGAAGTCAATCCAATCCATGACACAGATTGAAATGTTAACTGTGCAAAATGCAGATTGGTGTTCTGTCAGATTCTATATGTTATTTTATTTACCTTTCGCAGAATTTCACAAAATCACACAATTAAAATTGAATACTGAATTAATTCATTAAAAACTATATTTGTTAATATTTTTTTCTCGAAACTTCATATAAATTATTCATACTTTTTTACATTTTTTTTAAAGCCATTATTATCGGATAATTTGTGAGCAAATGAGATTTTGTCTGGCACTGGCCGGACTTAAAATTAAGTTATATTAGTTTTAAGATTTGATTTGATTTTTTCCCTTTTGCACTTACATATTTTTGAATTTGACTATACTTTTTCAATTCACTTCAGAGTCAATCATATTCTACTCTGGGTTTTTCAGTCCGCGTTAACAGAGGAAAAAAATGCACACCTGTGAAAGTGACAAATATGTGATATTTACACATAATTAAAAAAACAAAATACCTCCTAACTTTGAATCTAAAGTTAGTATTCCTGAAAATTTAAAAATGCTCATATCTCGGTAAATATTGCCGACACAATAAAACTCCCAAAGGCAGGTAGAGCAAAATAAATACAATTTTTGGTTCTTGGGATATCAATAGTGTCGCCGGTTTTCTTAACATGTGTGGATACTGGTGCCCCCACGGGTTTCTCGGTTTTAGATATGTTCCCGGGAATGCCGGTAATTACACCATTTAAATCGGTATTTCAAAATATTTAGTTGTGTATGTAAAATTATTTAAAAATCATGTTACTATTTTTTCTTAAATAAATAAACCCTGCAAGCATTTGGAAGAAATATCACCTAAGAGAAATTGCGGCAATATCTTCTTTTTATCGTATTCAAAAATTATCAAGGTAGTATTGTTTAAAAATCTTCCTTTTATTATTTTGAGGATATTTTAGCAATTTTTAAAAAAAATATTTATTTCTTGTCATTTATAAAGTAGATAATGTCGCCAAATTATCAAAAACTTATCGTCCAGGTGATTTTTCACCTGCGCGATTCAAATACGATATCCTCCTTTTATCATAAGGATGAAAAAAATACGAAATCAAAACATTTTATTTATTGTCAAAAACACTTTTTTTCGATGATAATCAAATTTTTTCGGTTTATTTTACAATTAATGTAAAATAAAGAAAATATCAGAGCTTTGTGTGCGGATTTACAGCGTGAGCAGTCACTTTAAGCGTAAGTAGTAACTCACAAGAGGAATCTGAAAAAAATTTTAAGTTTTTCACGTTATATTTCAGATGATGATTCGTCCAGCTATGAAAAGTTTGGCTTGTTCCAAAAGACGTAAGAACTCCAAAAATTACATCAAAAATTGCGAATTGGATTATATAACAATATGGAATAAAAGATGCAATACCCGATTTTATTCAATAAACTCTTTTTGATAGCGGTATTCAATTGGATTTTACACATTTTTCATTAAGTTATGTATTTCCCGTTTATTGTAATCAAATCTGCGATATTTTGTAAAAAATTATGTATTAAACTTTAATAACATCAAATAAAAATCATAATTTATCTCTTATGAGACAAAACGACGACATCTTCTTTTTATCTTCCACACATATAATTGGGGATATCCTAAAGATATCTTCCAAATGATTATCTGGCAATATTGCCCATTTATCCTCCAGAAGAATTGGTTTCGTATCTCCTGGACGTATCGCTTTCGGGACACGATTTCTACCAACGGGTGTTTCTTCCGCAATACGAAGAAGATATCCCCCGCAATACAATTTATCTTCCAGGCGATACGCTAGGGTATCTTCTTCGTATCGAAATGCTTGCAGGGAAACAAGTAAGAAAGTTATGGTCGGTCATGCCCATGATACCCTACACCAGTGTTTTCCGGAAAATGGGTCCCAAGTCCAAACATGGTCCGATTGGATCTGTTTAACACCTAAAAATAAAATTTTTGTCAAATATTTTAATTTTTATGAATTTTGAGGGAATAATGTGAATATCGGGAAGGTAGTTTGTATGGGGACTACCAAAAGGACTGACCCGACTCCTTTGAAATTTGGAATGGTGATTCATGAATACAAAATTTGATTACCTGCTAAATTTCTATTATAATAATGACCGTATTATAATATCTATTATAATACAGTCATTAGAGTCATGAAGCCGAATCCAAAGGGGGCGTTTGTATGGGGGCTAGGTCTTAACATGGACCGATGTTTTCCAATTTCAATAGGCTTCGTTCTTGGTCCAAAAAATGCTTAAGTTTCTAATTTTAAGTCAATTGATTGAAAATTGCGACCTGTATCGTGCTTAAACCGATAGATGGACAGACGGACGGACCGACAGACGGACATCGCTAAATCGACTCAAAGAGTAATTCTGAGTCGATCGGTATACTTGAAGGTATGTCTAGGACCAATATTTCGGGTTGTTACAAACATCAGCACAAACTCAATATATCCTGTACCACATAGTGGTGTAGGGTATAAAAAGGAAATGGGGTTGTTAACTTATAGTACGTTCAGATTGGCCTCGAAACCCCGTTTAACGAGGTTTCGTGCCAAACCTCATGTGAAAATACGTATTTTCCCTCACAAATAGAAACCTTTTTGTAGTGAGGTTTCAACGAAAGTACGATCGAAACCTCGTAAATTTCATAATTCTACATATTTTTGCCACTGTGCAACAATAAGAAATAGAGAAAATGGAAAAATGCCAAAAATAAAAAAATAAATATATTTATTTATTTACGAAATTTCGTCAAAATATTTGATTATTTGGATTAAAAAAAATATAAAACCGTAAAAAAAATTGTTTCTGGATTAGTTAACTAATTTTTAAGGACATTTTATTTTGTTTTAGTTTCCCAAAACTAGATAAGTGTCAAAATTGTCGTGTGTGAACGGTCGAGTTTTAAAATTGAAAATACAAGGTTTCAACGGGGTTTCGAGGTAAGTGTGAATGTACTATTACATACATATCTTGATTTTTATACCCTACACCACTCTGTGGTACAGCGTATAATGAGTTTGTGCTGATGTTTGTAACTACACGAAATATTGGTCCTAGACTTACCTTCAAGTATACCGATCGACTCAGAATTACTTTTTGAATCGATTTAGCGATGTCCGTCCGTCCGTCTGTCCGTCCGACTGTCCATCTATCGGTTTAAGCACGATACAGGTCGCAATTTTCAATCAATTGACCTGAAATTTGAAACTTAAGGATCTTTTGGACCAAGAACGAAGCCTATTGAAATTGGAGAAAATCGGTCCATGTTTAGACCTAGCCCCCATACAAACGCCCCCTTTGGATTCGGCTTAAATGACTCTTATAACCGTGTTATAGTAGATATCGCTTCGCTTAGCAGGTAATCAAATTTTGTATGCACAAACCACCATTCCAAATTTCAAAGGAATCGGGTCAGTCCTTCTGGTAGTCCCCATACAAACCGCCCTCCAGATATTCACATAATTCCCTCAAAATTCATAAAAATGGAAATATTTGATAAACATTTTATTTTTAGGTGTTAAACGTGTACTTTAGTAACCTAATAAAATCGGATTAAAATTGGACCATTTTTGGACTAGTCCCCGATATAAAAACTTCGACCGATGTTCAGTTAAATCGGTCTATTGACAAAAAATAAACTAATTCCACTAAAATATGATCTGAGTGTGTTTTCTACACTAAATAAAGATCTAACAAAAGACAGTTCCAATCGGTCCATGTTTGGACCTGGGACCCATTTATCGGCAAGGACTGGTGTAGGGTATCATATGGTCGGTCTTGACCGACAATAACTTTCTTACTTGTTTTTTTTTTGGTAAAATCAAAGAAAACATTTTAATTGTACAAAATTCTATATAATGTAGATCACGTTAGTACCGGTAAAGGTGCGATCACACGAGAAAGAAATCTCGATAGAAAAATCTTAAATTAATCACCCCTAACATTCTTAAATATCTTCTCTAAAAAAATAAATTTTTGTTTGACAAAACTATTAAAAAAGACAAATTTATAGATTCCCAATGTAGATTTTTGGTCTATGGCTAGCAGTTTTTCTCCCGTGTAAACGCATCTTTATACCGTCACAACCGAGAAGACCGCTGTTCCCGGGAATTATTCAAGAACCGGGAACCCGCTACCATTTCCCAATAATACCGAGAACCGGGATTACCGGTACTACGGTACTGATTGTAGGCTCTAGTTGATACCAATGGGTACTAAATTCGAATGTAAAATAGTTGGATAATTCAAAATGCTCAGATTTCAGTAAATATTGCAGGCACAACAAAAATTCCGACACCATTTTTGTAGCCCTTAACATATAGAAACGGAAAATACATGAAAGCTCTCCGAGTAATAGTTTTTAATATTCTCAAGACCCTAATGAGCCCGTTTTACCCCTAAAGTTAGAGCGAAACGGACAAAACTGTTGGATCAAAACCTATGACGATCCGAAAGAAGTCTTTATACCGATAAGCGGTATAATTAATTACGCAACTGCAAAGGATTATTGAACTATTAATCTATCATGCTTCCTTCTGAAAACCTAGGAAAGAATTCTGTAGCTTTACATAAGATAGAAACTATCGACTACGCAACATGGTTTTCAGCAGTCCAAGTCAATAGAAACCGCACTTCATTCGTTCGTGTACACTATCGGAAGATCTCTGGAATAAAGAGAGTTTACCTTAGCTGCTATTTAATACATAGAAGGGGAATTAAACAATGTAAGTATGGAAGGAATTACAAACGCTATGGACAGGGCTATCATAAATCCAACCATCAGAAGATGAATTGGATTGACTGTCTGCCGTCTTGTAGAGAAGTTACAGCCGAATGGGGGTTTGAAAGAGTCATTAGATATACATCGAGGGAACGCCACGGGGAGAAGTATTATCGCCATTACTTTGGATCCAGGAAAAGGAGCCGCAAGTAGTAATAGTAATTGCTTATGCAGACACCGTGGTAAAATTGGAAACTGGAAAATATTTAACCACGATATCCGGGCTGCTGAAGCGATCACTGAAACAGTTATGGATTTGGGCTAAAGAAAATGATTTTAACGTTAGCCCGCGGAAAACTGAGATGGTATTGTTTACACGAAAGTATAAGATCGAAATTTTGGGAAGTTCTGGGTTGACGGTGTTGAAATCCAATTTCAAACCATGCAACACTCTTAGGAATTATTCTAGACAGTAAATTATCATGGAACCAGAATACCGATGAACGATTAAGAAAGTCTAATAATGAAAATTATACGTGCAAGAATATATTCGGCAAGACATGGGGACTTGGGGCAAGAATCACGTACTGGATTTATACTTCCATATGGTTTGACTTATACCAAGAAGGTATGAGTATAACTGGGGGCCGAAGAACAACATCAGCTGCATCAATACTGTATTTGCTGCCAATTGACGTGTTTGCTAAGAGAGATTGGATTGTTCAGATTGGATTTTAGACACACTAGAATGGACAATTTGGATAGCTTTGTTACTCACTACAAAGTACCCAAACTACTTTTCGATCGGAAATTTCAATATAAATTTCCGACTCGAGCATTTTGAGCGATCTGGTGTTGTGTTCCCAACGACGCCTTAAATATTTTCACAGACGGCACCAAACAATCGATAGGAGTGGGAGCAGGATATAAACAGGAATATTTAAATTTACCTTTAAACTGTAGCATTTTCCAGGCTGAAATGTGTAGTTGCTATAAATAAGACAGCATTTTAGTTTCTTGGAGAATCGGATAGAATAACTTACTCTTAAGTCGACAGTCAATCTGCAATAAAGGCTCTAAGAGGCTTTTGTATAAAATCAAAAGTCAGTTTTGAGTGCTACGAGAATCTTCACAAACTATCCGGCAATAACTTCGTGTCTCTAATATGGATATAAGGACATAAGGGAGTAGACGGGAAAGAGAAAGATGAAGAGCTTATAAAGCTGGCTGCAGATGGGGCAGGAGTTTTTGTGGATATTAAACTCACGATTTAGTACTACAGATCGAGTATAGATTTTCAGTGTATTTCCATGATTTCCATGGCGAACAGGAATTGGAGAGAGTTTAGTACAAGCAGAATTTCAAGAATAATCTGGCGTCGTTACGATCTCTCAAAAACTCGCTTCCTACTTGCTCTTAACAGAAGGGAATGTTGTTTACTCACGGGAGTGGTCACTGGACACTGCCTAATTGCATTCCACTCAAGAACGATTGGACTTTACACTGATTCCAATTTTAGAAAGTTGTTATGCATACGGATGAAACAGTTAAACATAGCCTGTGTAAATGTTCCGCATTGGCCAGGCATCGCGAGCAAATGCAAATCAGAGCTCGAGAATCTGGAAAAAAATCTTAGTTATTGACCTTATATCAGTTAAACTGTTTGCAACATGAATTATATCCTCGGCGCTGAAGGAACATGTGGTATACTTCAAATTGCCATAATATTAAATAGTTTTTCTTATGCTTATTTTAAAGAAAAATATGAATTTACAAGAAGGAAAACATGACAATGGAGCTATGCCATTATCAATTTTTATTAAATTTAGTTTATTTTCACATTTTTAGATCGCTTTTTTCTAGTGCTCTTTCGTACTTACACACTTGTTTTATCATGTCGTCTTAATTTTTAGAGATGGTACTCTGTAGTACAGAGTACTCCAACATTGTGAATCCAGCTTAAAGGGAAGTCTCCCTAGTGTCACTCGCGGATCTTTATGGAATTGGTTTTATTTTGTAGATCAGAAAAAATAAAGGGACACGTATTTTTTTATAGCGGCCCAAATTCATATTTAGGGGGTAAAAAGGAGGGGGGAAGACAAGGCCATTTTTCAGTTTTTTTCGTTTATCTCCTATATTATGCAAAGAAACCTAGTCATGTTACATACCAAATGAAAGGTCTTTGGAAAACCTATCTACGTGTGCAAAGAACGTGTCCAAACATGCACAACTTTTTGTCATATTGAGTAAAATACCAAAATTTTAGGACATTTATGTTAATAAGTCGAAAAATATTAACTTCTTTGGCCCGTTGTTAGCACCACGAGATAGGTATTTTTAATACCTTTAATCTGATACCACACATGCCAATATTAATTTTGTTTAAATAGGCGTAAATCACAAAAGGCTGAAAAAGGTTAATTTCCTCCCATACAAATCGACCCCCCCCCCCCTAAAATGAGTTTGGGCCGCTAAAAAAAATATGGGTCGAATTAATTTTCGTTTCTAACAACATATCCAAATTTCATGAAGATCGGAGGCTGACACCAGGATGACTTCCCTTGTTAGTTGTATGAAAAACTCAAGCTAAAAGTACTTCGTTTACCGAGTAGCTCTTGCATTACAGTGTTTGAGTGAACAATATGTGTGCTGATATTTGCAAAACGTTCTACTTTTAAGCAGGATATTTTATGAATTTTTTTTTTTTTTTTCCTTTATTTATTCCACTTGGGAACATAGGGCTTCTACAAGTAAATTCCAACTTATTCTATCATTTCTATCATTCTATTATTTTATGAATTAATAACAATGAAATTGAATTGTTTACTGGGTTCATGTATACTAGGGCGTCCAACATTTTTAAAGAATTATTTGTAACTTTTTCATTTGAAATACGAAATTTTTATTAATTATTTACTCAAGAAATGATAAGCGTGTGTTTAAACAAGGGATGCCATACGTGAAATCCCGATTTATAAAATCCCGAATCCCGGGATTTTTTTTTAAATCCCGAAAATTCCGAAATTTATAGCATTGAATTTTTTAACTAAAAACAAATCAAGTTAAAAATGTTCCTAGCGGTTTTTCAAACTGGTCTCTATAGCAAAAATTAAATAATGCTATTGCTAAGCGAAAAGTCTAATCATATCTGCAAAATGGCAAAATAAAAATATTTGTAGAACATTTTAACTCTTTCAACGCACGCGTGTTCTATGGGGATATTTGATAAAAATTACTAAAATTACCGCTAAAAAAACCAAATTAAAAACTTTAGTAATCCGTAAAAATAGAACTCGAGCTGTGGGTGGAGGGGCGTGGCAAAATCGAATTTTATATTGTACCACGAATGCCATCAATATATTTAAGCGGATAGACCAATTGTGAAGAAATTTTCACCTCAGATTGTACTAACCGAAGCAAAAACTTTTGTCCATATAAAAGGCCGATCGGAGAAAGGGGCGTAAAATGCAACGTCATTCGTTTTAAATTGAAAGTTGTTTCTGTGTGTTGATTTTAATGAAATTTTCAGCCCAGACAGTGCTAACCGAGTGCAGAACCATAGGCCATATTATACCACGATTGGATAAAGGTACTATATAGTACACAGTCTGCCTGTTTCGCATTCACAGATTTTGTTGAGATTTTCACTACAGGCCATATAAGACTGCGATAAGATAAAATGCACGCCCCCTTTTACTATACTAAACCTATGATGTAATTTTATTTTCCAGCTGGGGCAAACTTAGTTTGTCCAGGATCGGCAAATGTTTGCTTCCTTTGAATGGGTAATAGTGCTATGAAGAGCGATCTTACGTAGTAATACTACGGTAGTACACACAATGTATTTAGGAGGTCGGTTAATAAAAGAAGAGGTTGTTACGTAAGAACACTAATCAGAATAATGCATGAAGTAATAAACGGATTTCGTAAATACAAATTAACTAAGTAATCATAAGACCACGTACGAAATAACCAAAAGATTTCGTACCTTAAGTATAAACGAAATAAGCAAAGATTTCGTATATAAACAGGATGGATGCGGTTCGGGAACAGGAAAAACTGAAAGTTCAATTTCGGGAAATATTAACAGAAAATACCGGATAAATACGGTTCGGGAGTTATTAACGCGATATACATACTAGGTAAATACGGTTCGGTAACTATTAACATTAAATATTGGATTAATACGATTCGGGAAAATACGATTCCTTCATTCAATTAAATTTCGTAAGAAAATACAAAACATGGAAAAATATTAATTAATAATTAAATTTTTTGGGTGTTTTTATTAAGGTTCGGTATATTACCAAAGAAAGAACTTATTTTTGGAAATTTAAATTTTCACATGCTCGCCCTTGGCAGCATGAAATAACCCCCCAGGAAATAAGTCCCCAAAATGAAACAAGTCCCCAAAATTGAGGACTTTTTTCATAATGAAATAAACCCCCAATTTCAAAAATGAAATAAAGCCCCATCGGAATGAAAAAATACCCCAAAATGAAATGAAATAACACCCCAATTTTAGGGATTTGTTTCATATGAAATAAATCCCCATTTTAAAAAATTAAATAAGGCCCCAATTTTAAATTCATTAAACGCTCTCAAAAAAAATACCAAATAAAAGAATTTCAGAATACTTTTTTTTTTTAATTTTTGTGTTGAAATCACAACTTACATATATTGCAAACTACGCATTTGTGTCTGTTGTTTATAGTTAACGAATTTATAATTTTGGTGAAGAACAAAATTTATTTCGAAGATTAAAATTTTTTCAGATTTTTTTAGCTCCATTTTTTATCTTAATATGTTTTCTCGGTAGATTTTTTTTTTTTTTTGGAAATTTTGTATGTTTCTGTTGTTGCAATTAATTATTTCATGGTAATAGTTTTGGCAACGAACTATTAGTTTTGTGTAAGAAAAATATTGTTTGATTGTAAATCGGTTGGAAATGAAAAATTCGCGCGAATTTTTACAATCAAACAATATTTTTCTTAAACAAAACTAATAGTTCGCTGACTTCAAAATACAGTTTCTACTTTACTAATTCGTAAAGAACTAACTACTAGTTTTGGTGGAGCAAAAATTTTATTTAAGTGTAAGTCGGTTGGAAATGAAAAATTCGCGCGAATTTTTCATTTCCCAAACAATATCAGTTCAAAACCCAAGAACTTAAAGGGCATATAGACACTTTCCTTAATACTGATCAGTGTCCTAATAATTTTTTTGTCTCGTTGCTTGGATGTACCACAACATACCAAAATCATGCATTCCTTTTATGTCCAGAAATAATTTAAAAATTTATCATCTTCATTTTAGAAAAAATGAAATAAGTCCCCAAAAATAATAATTGGGGGTTTATTTCATTTGTATTTTTGGGGACCTATTTCGTAATGAAATAAGTCCGCAAATAAAAAATGAATTAAACCCCCAAAATACGAAATAAATCCCAATTATCGTAGTTGTTTTTTTCTGTACAAATTTTTGGGGACTTATTTCATTTTCGTTTTGGGGACTTATTTCCTGGGCGGTTATTTCATGCTACCCTCGCCCTTCACAAGGGGAAAGGGAGCCGTTCCTAAAAAAAGAGCAGATATTATTTACAAGGGTGCGAAAAGGATTCGTTTCTGAAAGTTTTGTCAAAAATTCCAACGTTTAAATTTCTTTTACGAAACGGGTTAACAAAAAATACTGGATAAATATGGTACTAACTACATACCAACTTCGTCTCATGTCGAAATTGCGAACAAGAATCTGGTAGGCTTACGTTTATTGTTCGTATATTGCACGCAGTATACACGAACTCCAACTGGCTTCTCGTAGATTTGGTTGACAGAACTTGATAAGCTTATATGTGATTAGTTTTATCAACTAAATGAGAATTACTTATCAATACTTTTTGTTTGAGGAATAAATAATATTGGGTAAGGGGAATAGTAGTTGAATCTGTGGTATAGCGAAAAGTAGATTTCTTATATTTAAAAAAAGTATATTATTTGTAACGTCACGTAACAAACCTTATGACTGCCTGTTTCGTAATCACGCAAAAACGGATCAACAGTTTTCGATGAGATTTTCACTACAGATAGTGCTTGCCAAGGGCTACTCTAAAGGCTATGTCATACCACTTTTGGACAAAGAGTGTAAATTGACACGCCCTTTTGTACTATACTAAATGTTGTGTCCACCTGTTTCGCAATTACGGAAAAACGGTTGAACCGATTTTGTGGAGATTTTCACCACATATATTCCTAACGTAGAGGAAACTATGGGCTATATTATATCGCGATTAGATAAAGCGATAGACCAACGCTGGTTGGTAGCGTGCTAGCCTATTAGTCGAGGGGTCGTGGGTTCAATTTCAACCAGAGGCCTTGATCTATTTCGCTACAACGAGACAATGGTCAAATTAATCATTTGTTTTAAAAATTAATAATATTGAGTAGTTTTAGATTTTGAATTCTAACCTTAAAATTATAAGGGACGCCCTAGTATGTTCAAAGTATGTAACTGTGTGTATCTAAACAAAAGTAACAAGTTTAGAATTGATGGCAAGACTTTCGAATAAATGAAATAACTTAGTGGTAGGTATGCAAATGGTTTGTTTTTCATGTCCAATGTTTTTCTTATTTTATTTTTACGGTCATTTCGATGGACGGATATGGAGTCGCCTGGGACTCGTGTGTTTATTTTTTCTATATCCCTGTTTTGTAGAATATTGAAAACATTTTAGGTAGGTGGGTGGGTGGTTGGGTGACGGTAGTGGTAGTTTGCCTATGTGGCCTGTTTGGTCTTTGAGTTTGATTTGCGTCTTTAACACTTTTCTTTACATGTGTGTACGTTGTGTTTTTTTTTTTTGAAACATAACAGAACAGAACTAACTGTATTTATAAGTCAACAATCGTTAAAGTTATTGTACTCGTACCATAATGCTCGTATTAACAAATGGATGGATGATATTTTCTTGTAAGTAGATTGACATTGGGTTGGAATGTTTCCTTTTTTTATACAGTAATAACTATTTGACCAGACGTTTTTATGGTGATTTATGAAATGGACTGAAAAAGATTAGCTCACGTATAGGAAGAATTTCGCAATAGCCCCAGATAGGATATTATTTACATTTACAGTGGGTAACAAATCTTTTGGCAATTTTTTTTTTGTTATTTTATTTATTTTTTTTTTAAATTGGTGAAATAATTTCAATAAGACTTAACTTTCACATCAAATCCTCATTCTCAGTAGCCGTGCTTTGAAACTGAGCGACTACACTCAAAAAAATACATTAGTAGATTTACTAATTTTTTTTTGCTAACGCTAGTTAGCTAACTTTTAGCAAATTTTTAGTTGATATTAGCATGTTAGCAAATAATTCTTGTAAACTTCATTTAGCACATTAGCAATTTTAAACAAACTTTGAACTAATTTCTTTTGCTAAATTTGAAATTGAGTTGACTACATTTTTACAAGATTTTTTGCTAATATTGGCAAAATAAATGGTAAATTTTTTTTTATTTTCAGAAAACTTAAAATGGCGCTATCTCGGAAACTAAGCCAGATAGAGCAAAATGGAGGCCATTTTTGGTTCTCTGGCTCACCATAGTATCGCCGGTCCTCTTCACATGTGTGGACCCTAATGGGCCCTAACTTTGGATCCAAAAAAGTTAGCATTCTCGAAAATTTTAAAATGCTCATATCTCGGTAAGTATTGCCGACACAACAAAAAGTCCAAAAGCGTTTTTGTAGCTCTCAACACGTAGAACAAGACCGCAAAATAGTCAAAAGCTCTCCGATTAATATTTTTGAAGTTATCGAGTTTTTTAAATCTCAAGACCCCAGTGGTCCCCTATAATCACGTATCTCAAAAACTAAGCAAGGTAGAGCGAAACGGACACAAATTTTGGATCAAAAACTATGACGATTTTTAAGGAACCCAACTAGGTCTAGGCCCATCGGGGTCTGGACCTATCGGGTCCGAACCCAATGGGGTCCTCAGATGTGTATAAACTAAGTTCAAAAAAAAAATATTTAGTTAACTAATTATTGGCAAAACATTTTTGCTAACTTTAGCAAAAAAATTGTGGGTTCAAAATCAGCAAATTTTATTGTAGGTTTACAAGTTTTTTTTTCTAACATTACAGTTTTTTTTTGAGTGTAGTTGAAGCTTATTATACTAAAATAAGAAACTTTGAAAATAGTTATTGAACTCTCCACGTTTGTGCTGGCTGGTTACGGTCACAATTCTACCTAGTGTCTGCAATATAGACATGTGGTCCGATCATAGGTAGGATGTCCCAGCGTTTTTCTTTAAGCATCGGTCCAATACTTTAGAGTGGGCAGCTTTGAAGCAGGTCGAAAGTAAGAGGTAGTTTTACAATCCGAGTACGAGCGCTACCTTGTTCACGATTATTTAATCAAGTGAGTTGGCGGTTTCTAAATTCGACAGAAAGTATAAAATATAAATTTTTCCTTATGATGCTTTTTTTCAAATTAATTTATTAAAGCAAACTCTCACAAAGTGATATTAATCATTACACGAGACATGGTGATGATCCAGTGATCATCCCACAAATAACTTAAAAAAAAAAAAAACAAATAAATCCTTAGTATGTTCTGGGCCATTTTTAGGGTTTATCTCCTTAAGTCCTGCGGAGTTCTTTTTCGGAGTCTGAAAAAAGTAGTTGCTTTGCCTTTAAAATTGATGATAAAGGATTTGGGTGGTATTGAACTCGTGATTGATAGTACATCAATTTTTTTTTAATTTCTTCGATAACTATCGGAATTTCAAGTTTTTTGTAAAGCTGGTTTTTAGATATGTACCAAGGGCTCCTGGGTATATATCAAAAACCAGTCGTTAGTTGTCTAAGGATTTTCGATTGGAATCGCTAAAGTATTTTCAGATTCGAATTTGCTGCAGTTCCCCACAATTGGATACCGTAAGCCCATAATGGGATTATTATGCATTTGTATATTTCGATTGAGTGCCAATTAGACAAGTCATGTTTCTGCGTTGTAAGTCAAAACTTTCTTTTTAGCAGAATAGGTTTTTTCCATAAGAGCTTTTTGACTAGGTAAATGCCATGTACTTGACATAGCACTACCTTGTAGGACTCAAGCATTGAAAACATGTAAACTGCTCATTTTATCTTCTTCTTTTAAAAATAAGTTATTTTAGCATGAAGAAGATATAGGAGAGATATGACCGAATAAATATGTAATGATGCTTTTGAGAAAGCTTTTGTAAGAAAGGATATTCCTAGTCTTATAACAAATTTAACTCTGGAGATGACCACAAGTTGGTGTTTTATCTAATTTGTTGTAGCTGTAGTGGCCTTACAATTAGTGGTTAAATTATTTAGATGCTGGTTCCATAGCAAGGATTTATCTAATGTAATTCCAAGATATTTAAACTCATCTGAAAAGCCTATAGTTATGCCATTGGCATGATAAGAGTGAGTTTTCTCTTCCTAGTGTAATGGCGTTTGAAAAAGAAGTAAACAAAAAACATATGTTATTGTTTACGAAATTGAGAGCGAGATGGATGATGTTCTTATTTTTCTTCTTTCTTGGTGTAGACAATGCTACACCGTGTCCACGAATGGACTAATAAAAAGGTGACCGGAGACACGAAGTCTATATGCCACCTTTTTTGGGTTTTGATTTATGTGGGGTTTAATACGTGGGAAACTCCGGACACAATACGACCATTGCCCTTACAATGAAAGAGTGAAACTACACTTCCTTAACACGTGCGCATGTTTGTGTATGGTTAGACACCGTTGTCTAACGGTAATCGTGGAGAAATAACCAATACTAGCGACCGACAAACACAGACACGTTTCTAAATTTATGAAATAATTTCAGCGACGAATAGATGCTTCTCCGACGCGATCTAGATTAAGACTCCGATGAATGATATTGGTTATACAGTGAGAAAGCAGATTGTTTTTTGTCCCTCTTGTTTTAACGTTCGAACTTTAGCGTGGTATTACCAGATTTTGGCAATTATTCTTGGCGATGCTTTATCTACAAAACGGTCGATACATATATCTGTATCTCTGGGTACTAATAAAGTTTTAGATGGGTTAATAGATAACCCCGTTGATTGGCACCAGTTTTGGGTCATATTGAGAGCTTGTTGCTTGAGATCCGAAATGGTCAGCTCATGCCGGCCGGTGACAGTATGACAAGATCGTCAGCGTATACAAAGGTTTTAAGATCAGAGTCGTTAAGGTCCTCCAGCAGTTCATCTATGACACAGGTCCACAACAAAGGAGATAAGACAAAGAATTTTTGTGAAAACCTGGGGACTGAAACCGCATATGGTACTCTGGTCTTTTAACACTATTGTGAAACCAATGCTGCTTTGGTATGGTTGTCTAAGGATGAAAAGATCGTCAGCGTATCCTAAGGTTTTAAAATCAGAGTCGCTAAGGTCCTCCAGCAGTTCATCTATGACCAAGGTCCACAACAAAGGAGATAAGATAAAGGATTTATAGGAAAACCTGGAAACTGAAACCGCATATGACATTCTGGTCTTTCAACACTATTGTGAAACCAATGGTAACTAATGCTGCTTTAGTATGGTGGTCTAAGGTTGGACAAAGTACGGCCAGAAAGTAAACGCAGTTTAATTTCTACATGATTAAATGTCACAAAACTGTTAACAGCGAAATCGTAGCTGATCGCATACGCAAGATATCGCGTAATTATTGTTTTATACGTATTTTTTTTAAATTTTGACAATGAAGTTTTTTAAAAATATAAAGGGCTTTGACATATGGGGGACTCTTGAAATCTGCAAATGACGTTAGGAACTTCCTACCAATTAGGATCATTCTGGTCGCAGTTCATAGGGCCTCTTTTATCTAATCTACCTCCCAATTGCAATATTATATAACGTTAACAGGGCGATGTTGTTGGAGGCAACTTTTTCTTCGCACGCTTACCAAAAAGCTAACAAATCCATCGACCTGTCGATAACAAAGGGGTGTGCTCTATTTGATAAGCGGATACTACGGGTGAATAAACATACCCTGGAATAAGGTTGCTTATTTCTACAGCGAATCAATAGAGGAAGAAACGCTGTCGTCCCCTACCATCATTTTCGCCCTTTTCTTAACTCGATTAAGGAGATCCAAGGAAGATTTTGACGCACCAGCCCTTACGCGGAAATTTTATTACATTTTAGGTTGAATATAACTCGTGTAAATTCGAAAAAGATCAGATGGAGTGAAGTAACTCTTCCACGGTTTTAATAAGCTTTAATACTTGAATGCTTCTTTCGATACCTCAAAAATATGTTTTTTTCAATGGACTTCGCACTGTATCTTCATACCTAGAACATCAAGAGCATCTGATTCTTCAATATTAACACACCAAAATGTAGAGATGGCAGGATAAAGACTCATGGCGTTTTTGGGTCAGCGTACAACATTGGGTCTTACGAGCATGAAAGTCCATTCGATTCTTCTGAACCCACTAAGAAATTTTTACCAGATCCTGATTAAGTGTGTCGGTCATAATTTTCCTCATAGATTCATTCTGACTAAATGAATTTGAATGACAAATGTTGCTATCATTTGCGAAAGAGTAAAAGATAAGACCTAGGAAATCATTCACAAATATCAAAAATATAGATGGAGATAGTTCGGAGCCCTGCGTTACCCCTGCATTTAATATATGGTCCATGGAGGAGAACCCATTTATTACAACGCGAAAAGTGCGTTTACTGAGGAAGCTTGATATAAATTGAGCGAAATTAGCTCCTCTTTTATAACCTCCACTTAGTGATAGAGAGTATATATAAGTTTGTCATTCCGTTTGTAACTCATCGAAATATCGGTCTGGGGCCCCATAAAGTATATATAATCATAATCCCCGATCGATTTTAAGACATTCTAGCGATGTCCGTCTGTCTGTCTGTGGAAATGGTGATCACGGCCAAAATATTACACGGAGATGACTGAAACTTAACATATATATTGGAAGTTCTCCCAAGAAGTTTGGTATTGCATTTGAGCGATATCGGTTTAGCGGTTCAAAAGTTATGAACGAAAATGTATGGATACCTAAAAAAATTTAGTACATTTAACATAACTTAAAAACACAAAATATTTTAATTCGGCTGCTGGTTGACATATGTGAACATGATTGAACACCAAATGGTATTTAAACAAGTACGAACATATTTTTTGACAAAAAAAAAAATCGCGGATTTTTTTACCAAATTTTTTTTTTGGCGGAAATTTTTTTTCAAAATTTTTTTTTCAAAAGTAATTTCCTTTTAAATATAGTTTTTTGCAATAATCTTTTAGATATTGTGGAGGGTATCACTACATTCGGCAGGGCCGAATTTAACTTTTTTACTTGCTTTATTTAATTTGAATTTTTCTGAATCATAGCTGACTGGGCATAGCATACGAAACGAATTTTCTCTGTAATGCCTTGTGCGACACATTAGACATTCGACTACGAACGAACGTAATCCACTGGATAGACGAGTACTGCGAGCAGGCATCCGCGTCTCAGGGAAGAGTTCACCTATCTCTGCTGAACACTTTCCGTGGTAATATCGATAGAACAATGACAACCCACATTCCGACAACGCTCCAATGAGTCAATAGATCTGGATACCCTACTGTCATTGATAAGCTTCAACGTACTCCTTTGCACCCGGTACAGAAGTTCCAAGATAGACCTTAAGGCTCTTGTCCAGATATGGGAGTTGTATTCCATTTTCGGTCGGATATAAGAGGTATAAACAATAAGGAGATCAGATGTAGTGAAGTATTTCTTGCACCGTTTTAAAAAACCTAAACACTTGAATGCTTCTTTCGACACTGGGAAGACATGCTGGTTCCAACGAACATCACATTTCATGCCACGAACATCACATTTCATGCCTAGAACATCAAGAGTGTCTGATTCCTCAATAGCTATACCCCCCATTAGACTGGCATTTATCTGTATGGCCAAAAAAAATTTTCTCCAATTTTCAAAGTCCGGGCATTTTTTATTCTACTAGGACTAAAACGGATGTTGTACAAATTTGAGGTCAATCGGATTAAATTAACCCGTGGCGCCCGGCGGTCAAAGTTTTGGACTTTTGAAAAATTTAAAAATTTAAAAAAAAAAAATAAAAAATTTAAATTTTTTTCGACACATCATATTTGTTAATTTTGATGCGGTGAGCACGAATATCAAAAAAAAAATTAAAATCGGTCGAACGGTTTTCGAGATATCGCCATTTGAAATTTGCAAAAAATGGCGGTTTTTTCCTACGTTCAAGAAATTTTTTAAAAAACCACAATTTTTTTTTTCCTCGGCCATTTCATAGAGCTTAAGACAATCTTTCATTTAAATCTAATTTGAGCCAAATCCGATCATTTTATCCCGTGTCGCCCTTCGATAAAAGTTTTGGATCTTTGGTGAAAATTTTTCAAAAATCCAAAAAATCGAAGAGCGCCACGGGATAAAATGATCGGATTTTAAATGAAAGATTGTCTTAAGCTCTATGTAATGGCCGAGGAAAAAAAATTGTGATGTTTTTTAAAAAATTTCTTGAACGTAGGAAAAAACCACCATTTTGTGCATTTTTTGGAAAATTTGAAATGGGGATATCTCAAAAACCGTTAGACCGATTCAAGAAATTTTATGACATTCGTTTTCAGCATGCCAAAATTAATTAAAATAATGTATCAAAAACATTTTTTTTTTTTAAATTTTTAAAAAATATAATTTTTTTTGGTGGAAATTTTTCAAAAATCCAAAACTTTGACCGAAGGGCGCCACGGGATAAAATGATCGGATTTGGCTAAAATTAGATTTAAATAAAAGATTGTCTTAAGCTCTATGAAATGGCCGAGGAAAAAAAATTGTGATGTTTTTTAAAAAATTTCTTGAACGTAGGAAAACCGCCATTTTTTGCAAATTTCAAATGGCGATATCTCGAAAACCGTTCGACAGATTTTAATTTTTTTTTGATATTCGTGCTCACCTCATCAAAATTAACAAATATGATGTGTCGAAAGAAATTTAAATTTATTATTTTTTTTAATTTTTCAAAAATCCAAAACTTTGACCGCCGGGCGCCACGGGTTAATTTAATCCGATTGACCTCAAATTTGTACCACATAAGTGTTTGACCTTGGACAATAAAAATTTGCCCGGACACTTGGGAAAATCGAAAGTTGAGAAAAAAAATGCCAGTCTAACCACCCATGCATACAGATGATCGTTAAAAGGTCATGATTAAGTGTGTCATTCATGTTCTGCCTCATAGCTTCAACTTCGGTAATGCTTGGTCTATGATTGAAAAAAAATTAATAAAAAATGTTGCTGTCATTTGTAAGGAAATAGATAGGAATGGAAGTTTGACTTGGAAGGTCATTAAGCAAAGTAACAAAAAGTGTAAGAGAAAGAACGGAAACTTGCGGTATCCCTGAATTAAGATGGAATTCATCCGATGAAATCCCATCAATAACAGCACGTGCGATAACAGAGAAAGCTCGATATAAATCGAGAGAAATCACTACCGACACCAAACGCAATGAGATTTGAAACGAGGCCACACACGATCAAACGCCCTGAACATATACAGAGCTTTCGCTAAATTGGTGGATGGAAAGATTCCTAAGTTCCGAATGAAATGCCAACAGGTCTCTCATAGAACGACTTCTACGAGAGCCATACTGTCGATAGCACTGACAAAAGCTATCAGGTCCTCCGTTGAATGATTCTTACGGAAGTCATATTGTCGATCACTCAAAATTTTAGTTTTGTTTGTTTCATTGTTTTTAATAATGTTACTCTAACTAATTTAAACAAACACCATAGAATACTAATATCAAAATTATTTCCAATGTATTGTCCCCCACTGTACGTATTTTAACGACAATTTAATGCAAACAGTTGTAATGCGATACTTTTGATATTTCCTAAATCCACCTGTCATAGAAAAAATGTTCCTGTTAATTTTGGTTTTTTGCCATTTGATTTAGTATCGTTAAAATAGAATAAAAACTTTATGCTCAATATTGAAAGTTGATACTTTATCTTTCTCTACGAACCATGAGATGTGAGTATTTAACCCCATTATGATGAAAACTGTATTCGAATACATACATCAATCACTGTTGTCGAGTGAAACTTTGTCTCAACTACAAATGACTTAACTACACTCTTGACCAACACACTGATGTTGAACTTACCGATTGACCAAATGTCTTGGCCTTTGTCTCGTCCGTTAAGAAAAAAAAGTACATACATTATCTAAGAATTATAAATTAAATCTTTTTGTTGGATAAAGAGGTCGTTTATAAAGTAAAACTTAAGCAAGTTAAAACAAAAATTGGGATATGAAATAATATTTGAAAGTAAAGAGGGGTTGTAAAATAATTTTCTTGTATTTAAATTTACACACATTTATGGAATTCACGTGGTGTCCTGAAGTCATAAGTGGCAAAGTTCTTACTAGGGTTAACATACGTACCTCTTAACATACGTACCGCTTTTTGCAAATGATTATCGGGCAGGATTCTAAATTCCCGCTTGTTATGAAACCAACTATAAAATAAGTGAGAGTTTTAAATTCGGCTGTACCGAATCTTTTATATTCTCTAAAATGTAAAAGGACTTACAAAATTTTTTTCAGGACCATTTTTTTGTGGTGGGGTGTTCGGAGGGAGGCTTTGGGGGTTACACGCCCACAAAAGGCCACACTTTTTAATCCTCTGGGTTTAAGTGTAGGACTTTGAACTTCTTCTGACCAAAAATGTTTAACAAAGGTTGGTTTAGTTCTTCAAGTCAAAACATTTTCCCCAATATATTTTATACAGGGATTGTCCCAAAAGCAACAGGTGTTAGCAAAATTAGAACATATTTTTGTTCTTTGAAATGGGTTCTAGAAGTAAAATTTGGAACAGATTTATATCCTGATATTTTAATAGAATTTCGTGTTTTTTCTTGGTTAACTAAAAAAAATTGTTATTTATTTCTAAATTTTTTTGACACATAATTTTTTTTTCAATTCCTGATAACCAAACTGTTATGAAACTTTGATTGCAGGGAACAAGCTTTACACTTTTCACTTAATCTGTTCTAAATAAATAATGTGTAATTGTGTATGATTCTTTTTGTTTGGACTGCAGTGTGCTTTCCACAGACGCACATTGGGTTCAAATGGTACCAAAGTGGCGATTAATTGAAATTTATAAATGAAGTTTTTGTTATAAAATTTGATATGGGGTTAAAGTAGATAAAATTCTGCAACACTAGTTATCAAAATCAATCAACTATGTTGTTTACTTTTTTTTCGGTGAGCTGTCAAAGTTAGCAAATTATTGCAGTCTTTGAAAAAACTGAAAAAATTGGAATTTTTTGCAATTCAAGCGATTATTAGTAGTATTAAATCTTTTAAAAGAAAATCTTTTATAATGGAATCTTCAACATCAGGTATTAAACTAAATTGCAAATTTTTTTTGTTTATTAAAATTGTGTCTTAACATTTTTAATAATTTTTTTAAAAAGGGTCCGAAATTGGGATATTTTCCACATTTAATGGGCCACAAATATTAAGTTAATAATAGTTGGATTTAGTTTTGTGGATTTTGAAAAAGTATAGGATATCAGCTTTTATTTAAAAGAAAAAAAAAAGTTCAGACAATTCCCGGCCCTTTCTTTTTATTCCCATTTTTGTGTAAAAAGTCTGGGTATCATTTATTTAACAAGACCATTATATATGCAGCGATGCCAACTCAGCGCGTTTCGCGCTAGATTTAGCGCTTTATGACCATCCAGAAAGCGCATTTTTTAAATCTAGCGCGTTTTTAAAAAAGGCGCTAAACTGGCGCGTTTTCACTTTTTCATTTAGCGCCTTTGGCGCTTTCTTTCTACAACTAATCACTACATGAATAAATGTAAATTTTACAACAGAAACGTCATAATAACAGTCTTAAATCCATATTTTTCACGCAGATGCTGTAGTACAACCATTGAAATGTGAAACTTTGTTGAAAATTAAAAAAAAAAAATGTGGTTTTTATAATAAAAACAGAAACAAATTTAGTTTGAAAATTATATTTAGCCATTTTTTAGACTTATTCTGCGAATAGGCCTAATGATTTTACAAAAATTTATATTAAAACCTTTAAATTAAACATAGTTTTTTAGCGCTTTTTGGAGCTTTTTACTTTATACAAATTTAGCGCTTTTTAGCGCTTTTTGAACCACTGTTTTGCGCGATTTGCCTGTAAAAAGTTGGCATCACTGTATATATGTGTTTATACCCTCTAACTACAGAATGGGAGTATACTTTCTTTGTCATTCCGTATGTAACGCATCGAAATATGGGTCTAGGACCCCATAAATTGTATATTATTGATCACTGATCGATTCTAAGGCATTCTGTGACTGACCGTGTGTGCGTCCGTCCGTCTGTTGTGGAGCACACCATAAAGTACAAAAAACAAGAGCTAGAATCCTGAATTTTGTCACAGATATGTATAATGGTCATAGGCTGGTTAAGTTCTTGAACGAAAAAAATCGGACCAGGGGGGAAAAAGTTCCCCCTTAAAGACCTAAAACTATCCCCGAAAAATATTTTTTTACATGTTTCATTTCTATATTTGTTCAATAAATAAAACATTTTAATGCCATATGAGGTTCATCGGCCTGAATTTGAACCAATGGGATCAGGAAAGACAATTTTTTCGGGCCGCCCCTTTTTGGGGGCGTGTGTAGAAAAAAATAATTTGAATAATGATACATTTTTATTAATTAGGTGCAAAAACTGAAATTTATTTATTTGGCAACGTTTATGACGAGGGAAAGGTGTCCCCCATAGTCTCCCGGGAATCCCTCCCCCTACGCCGAAAAAAACGTCCCCTCCATTTGTTTTTTGTAGCTTTATTACATGTTCAAGGGTTTCATGTTTTTTTTTTTCGAAAAACAAAAAAAAAACGACTAAAAGATTAAAAAAACATTTTTTTTTAATATTTTTTTTCTAAAATGCTGTGTTTTTATGTATTTATGATAATTCGTTAATAAAAAACTATAACATTTCCTTAAATCACTTTTTCAGATAAATTAGTACATTTATGAGATTTTGTGAAAAAACAAAATTGGATTTCAAATAAAATTTATAATAATATAAATACCTACAATGCTTTTTTTCTTTAATTATTTTGATAGCACATTATGTATGCTTTAATTCCCAATTTTTTTATTAATTTATCGCTTTTCATTCCAAAGTTGCAGCAAAAATTGTGAACTCTAACCATTTTTTCCGAAAAACAAAGAAACGCCTAACAGGTTAAAAAAAAAATTTCCAATTTTTTTTTTCCAAAATGTGTATTTTTACGTGTTTATATTAGTTCATCAATAAAAAAATATAATATTCTAAAACCACTGCTTATCTGAATTAATCGCCATTTTGGGTACCACTTTGAGACGGCCGGAGAAGCAGACCTTGGATTAAAACAATACCCAAACGAACCTTACCCGTACGAATGAGCAACTCAATCAATTGTCATATAAGTGTCATTCCGGCCGAAATAGCATGAATATTAAACGGACGCGAGTTGCAAAGCGTGCAAGATCCCTGGCGTTTACGAAACCATTGAAAACATTATGTGTCAATGCCCGGCTTTGGAAAAAACAGTAGTTATATGCGGAAGGCCCATCTGGCACCGCCAACCTTTTATTAAGTTTTTATGATTTGTCAAAAGTATTGTCACAAATTTTCAAGTATTTTATTCTTCCAAATTTCACAGCACATCAGAAAAAGAACACAGATGGTTAATTGCACAGGTTGACAAAAGTTGAACTTTTTGAATTTGCCTTAACTTTGACAACTGATTTTTGTGTTATTCCGAATTTGTTCCATCATCGCGAGCAAATCACAAAAGACTGGAAAATTACAGGTTTTTCCCCTCATTTTCTAATCTTTTCTACTGAACCTCAACAATTCTGAAGTTTAAACCATACATTTTTTAAAAAGTTTTCTACGGGCAAAAAGTATAGAATAAATAAGAGTATTCGTCCCATTAGTAGTTTACTAACAAGTCGGATTATTTCAAAAAGTCTTTAATTAGCGTACTATTAGCTCTCATCCTCTCATGGAATTGCTCGAATCCTCTCACTGAATATCTGACATTCCTTTTAGTTTGACATTTTCATATTTATTTCTTCTTTGTCTTTTTTTTTTTCTTCGATGTGTTTTCTTTAATTCCTCTTTATTTTTTCTCTTCTTCGATGAGTTTTTTTACCTTTTCGATGAGTTTTTTTGTCTTTTCGATGTGTTTTTTCACTTTTCGATGTGTTTTATCACTTTTTTCCTAATTTTTTTCTGTCAAAACATGCTCGAGATTTAAGGACCAAAATTCCAGAGAGGAGTGCCTCTGAAATTTAGCGGAAGAATACTCTTATTTATTCTATACTTTTTGCTACGGGATACCGATTGGAATTATTTGTTTAAAAAAAAAAATCATGGCTGGTTGTGAATTTTTCAAATTTTGGATAAAAATATATATTTTTTTTTTTTTTTTTTTTTTTCAAAACGCGCCAATTTTAAAAATCTTTAAATGTTAATAAATTAAAGTTCATTGAATTCTCTACAAAATTTAAAATTTTTAGATAGAACTTATTTTTTGTTTTTGAGAAAATGAGTTTAATCTTCGAAGCAGTGTTGCCACCAATGAAATCGTAAATTACACATGGATCATGCCAAAATTACACATTAAATCATGAATTACACATGCTTTTTTTTAATAACTTTTTGTGTAAATTTTCCAAATATAACGGTTAAGTCTGTCGATTAAGTCGATTTTGATATAAGATTCCGTTAAATGGCCAGTTAACAGCTAACTGGACATTGTGTAATCCGCCCTAAGTCTAGTTTTTACTGCTCAAGAAACCTTCAATTTATAGTTTTTTGCGAAATTTCTGTCTGGATAATCTAAAGTCAAATCAGAAGAAAATCTGAAAAAAAATGTATTGATTTCAGCTGAAAATCTGCTCATTTTAACCGAAAATCTGCAGACTTGATGAAAAATCTGAACGTCTAAAATGAATTGTTTAAGTTAAAAATTTTGAGCATAAACGAAAATATTCCTAAATTTCAAAGACAAAAAACGGCAGAAAAGGTTGCTTACTTCACAGAAACAGTTTGTTGTTTTTTTTTTCAAATCGTCAATTTTTTTTTTTAATAAAATTCTGAAAAATACTTATGACAACTAAGTATTTTTGTAAAATTAGCAAAATAGTCTGCTTTTTTTAATTTTGACAATTTTTAATCGTTAAAATTTCTCAAAATAAAAAAAACAATTTCTGTAAAATTTCAAAATAGTCAGCTGAAATGTTCACAAAAACATTTTTGTATACTCAGTAAACAGAATCAGCAAAATAATTAAAAAACCTTCTTTTATTTTTTGAAGCTGAATGCCAGAAAATTTCGTTAAAATATCCATTTCTGCAGAAATATCTTCTAAAAGTTTTGTTAAAATAAGTTATGAAAAAAAATGCTCGAAAAAGTAAAATTTAAAATTACACATGAATTACACATGCAGACAATTACACATGGGCTACACATGAAAAAAAAAATACACATGATATGTGTAATTACACATGAGGTGGCAACACTGCTTCGAAGTCATTTTTATTCAAAACAAAATGAAACTGTAAATTTGACATTTTGTAAAGAACTTAATGAATTTTCATCTAAATATATTAAAAAAATACAATCAAAATTAGCGTGTTTTGAAAAAAAAAATATATTTATCCAATATTTGAAAAATTCAAAACCAGTTCTCTATTGAATTTATTTGTTTCGGAAACTTCGGAAAGTTATAGTAGAAAAAATTAAACAAAAAGCGATGTCATGCAAAAATTGCTCAATTTTACTTTGAAGTTCAAAATAATGTTTCTCGAAAACAAAAAACTAACTGCTATCTGAAAATTTGACATTTTTAGATAATTTATTGAACTTTTATTTAAATAAAAAAAAAAATAACAATGACGTGTTTTTGCTACATCGATTTTTAGGTTAAATTTGGAAAATTCAGATATAGTTCTGAGTTTTGTCCAAAAACAAATAATGCCAATCGTTAGCCCAAACAAAACTCTATAAAATAGATGTATTTTGAAAATTTAATAGTTGTTGAGTTACTGTAAAAAAAATTAAATATAAAGCGAATTGCTTAATTTTACCATGTCGCTAATTTTTTCGAAAAGCTAAAACTTCTGTTCCTCTATTTTTAAGTTCCGGGCAATAAGCTCCGTAAGGATGAGTTGATCCAACAACATTTTTTTTTTCGTGGTACGTTTAAATAAAAAAACAAGTAAGAAAATTATAGTCGGTCAAGATCGACCATATAATACCCTACACCAAGATTTCCCGGAAAATGGGTCCCATGGATCGATTAGATCTATATGTTGTAAAACCTTTAATAAGTGAAGAAAACACTCACAAATCAAATTTGAGTGAAATAGGCTTCTATTTGTTGACAATAAACCGCTTTAACTGAATATCGGGCGAACTTTTCACAAGGGGCCTGAGTCCAAAACTGGTCCGATGATTATCAGGTTTGATAAAGTTATTTAAGTACGCGTTTAACATACACAAACAAAATTTTAATTAAATATTTTCTATTTTCATGAAATTTGAGACATTTATGTGAAAATCGGGAAGGTGGTTTGTATGGGAGCTACAAGAAGAACTGGTCCGATTTCTTTGAAATTCGGAATGATGATATGTGAAGACAAAACATGTTTACCATCCAAATTTCAAAGCGATACCTTCTACAATGCGGTTATTAGAGTCATTTGAGCCAAAACTAAAGAGGACCTTTGTATGGGGGCTAGGTCTAAATATGGACCGATTTTTTCCAATTTCAATAGGCTTCGTCCTTGGGCCAAGAGAGACTTAAGTTTAAATTTCAAGTCAATTGATTAAAAATTGCGACCTGTATCGTGTTTACACCGTTTACATGGACAGACAGACAGACAGACAGACAGACAGACAGACGGACGGACAGACAGACGGACGGACATCGCTAAATCGACTCAAAAAGTGATTCTGAGTCGATCCGTATACTTAAAGGTGGGTCTAGGACCAATATTTCGGGTAGTTACAAACATCAGCACAAACTCATTATACCCTGTACCACAGTGTGGTGTAGGGCAGCGGTTACCAACCTTTTTGGCTCGCGTACCACTAATTTTAAATTTTACCAGCCGCGTACCACTTAACGAGTTTTTTGATTTTTCATTAAACACTTCTCATATAAATATGTTTAGCAATTTAAAACAAATTATATTATAAATTTTAATTAATTGTAGTACTTTTACTTTTATATCAAAATTAAAGTTTACATAAAAAACACAAAAATTCTAAATTAATGAAAACTTTAAAAAAAAAAAACTTTATAATGGCACTACTGAACGGTTCATAGAAATTCGCACTCCCATGAATAAAAAATACATCAATTAAAAAAATGTTGAACTCCTGATTCCAAATCTGTAATTTGGCACTTTTTGGGGTTCCCCTGTAACAAATTCTTAAGTTGCTCACACAAAATAGGACTGCATTTAGTATAAACGAGACCTCGTGATTCCAAATCTGGCATCCAAATTGTTCAAACGCCTACTGTTTTTGAAATATTGGCGTTTGAAAAACTCAAAATCAACTTTTACGCACTTATATTCTTTATAAATCGTTCTAAAATTTTCAACAAGAATATCTCGAAAACGGAACATGCTAGAAAAATTTGGATTGCAGTTTCGGAATCAGAAGGTTAATTTTAAAAATACGTAAAATTTAAAAAAATATTTTTTTCCAAAAACCTCGAACTAAAACCGCTTGAAGAGGACTAAAAGTAACCTCCTAAATTTGTTTATTCTTTTTCCGTTATCAGCTTAAACCCGCGCACCGAGTTTTTGTTCCTTTAAGTTAAAAAACAAACTTTTTTCAAAAAAAGTTCATCGTGAGACATTAAAAAAATATTGCTATAAAATTAAAAATCCGCGAAACTCAATTATTATTTGCACTAAAGTAATACAATTTTATCATTATTTAAATAAGTTTTTAATAACCACGCCCACAAACGGGGGGCAAAACAAAACGACTTTTTTAAATCCCCAGCATGACCTTGAACTTTTTTCGACATAAAAATATATTATTTGCTTACCAAAAATATAAAGCCTGAATTATTTTAAACGTGCGTGAAACGTAGACTCTTAAACAAAATTCAGTAAATAAAAAAAGGGCAAAACATTTTTATTTTTGTTTTGTTTTTGTCTAACGCATTGTATTTTTTGTCACGTTGAAATGTAGAGAAATTCTATTTTCAACAGAATTTCTCTACGTTTTGACGTGACAAAAAATACAATGCGTTAGACAAAAACAAAACCAAAACATAAATAAAAATGTTCTGTACTATTTTTACTTACTGAATTTTGTTAAAGAGCCTACGTTTTACGCATGTTTAAAGTAATTCAGGCTTAAAAAAAAAATCATGTAAAAATTTAATTTTTCAGAGGTTTGTTAAGTTCTTCAAGGGTAAACTTTTTGCCCCTGGTCCGACTTTGCCCTTTGACGAACTTAAACTGCCCATGACCTTGAGACATATTCGTGGCAAACGTCAGAAGTCTAGACATTCTAGAAATATCTTAGGATCGATCACAGATTAATTATATATACTTTCTGGGGTCTTGGACCGATATTTCGACGCGTTACACACGGAATATTAAAGTGAGTATACCCTCATGCTGTGGTTGGTACTCTATGGACTTCAACCAGCTCGAATTTTTATATGAGAACTTTCGCATTTTTTTTTTTTTTGGTGTAGCACATTGATATTATTTAATGTTAGTACTAAACAAAAAAAAATGCGAAAATAATAACTAAAATTTCGCGTACCCCCGTGGGCAATTTCGCGTACCCCCTAGTGGTACGCGTACCATAGGTTGGTAACCGCTGGTGTAGGGTATAAATATATGCTTCAGAGTTATCTTTCGAAATCAAGTGTGTTTTCAACAGACATACAGTCAGAGAGATGGACAGACATCGCTATGTCGACATATGTAAATTCGATTGAACATCATTGATTTATATATTTTATGGGGTCCTAGGACCTATTCCGATCAGTTACAAACGGGATGAAAAACTAATATATATGTTACTCATCGCTTATTGAAGGGTATAAAAAAGTCCCGCTTTTTAGGTTAAAATCCCGCTTTTTCAACCTTTCCGTCCCGCTTTTCAGCCAAAAACAGTTGGTCAGGTTAGGTATACATAACGTGACCATCCCGCTTTTGGCGGGATTATCCCGCTTTTTGATGTCTCATCCCGCCCTAAATTCCGATCCCGCTTTTTAAACAAAAGTCCCGCTTCATCCCGCTTTTTACTTTTGATATAGCAAAGTACAATTTTTAGGTTATTTTAATAATATTTTGAGAAATATATTTTTGAGCATATTACTTATTTCTTACCGTATAAAGAAAATTAAAAAAAAAAAAATTAGTTTACTCAAAAAAAACTGTTCAGAAGAGAACCCTACTGGACTGATTTAAATCAAAAATAAATTAAAATTAAATTTTTACATAAAATTTTTTCATTGTGATACTTTGAATATTCTTAAAAAAGCTTTCAATAAAAAAGTGTTAAACTTAAATTTT
Source organism: Pegoplata infirma (assembly GCA_963921195.1). NCBI lineage: Eukaryota > Metazoa > Arthropoda > Insecta > Diptera > Anthomyiidae > Pegoplata > Pegoplata infirma. Next base: position 173,881,072 of record OY992540.1, read on the forward strand.
CCTAATTCTCAGATTCTTAGATTTTTTTTGTATACAAAAATCCTCAGATGCTGAAACATTTTTCATAAACGAAAAATCTCAGATTCTAAAAAATTATCGGTTTCTAAAAAATTCTTCCTTGAAAAAAAATCTGATACCCTTTTCTAAAAATAAATTCTTAAATAGCCCCGTGAAAAAATTGATTAGATGTGGTCTGATTTGTAAAAATCTAAGGATGGCATTTGTATCTGATAAGATCTACTAGATACGAAATTTGTCTCCAATTTCGAACTCTGGTAGATCTGATCCGTAATTGAATCTGATCAGATCCTGAAATTGTGGAAAAACGTCGGATCAAAAAGACCTGATCAGAAAAAATTATATTTTTTAGATCCAAACAGATTAAATCAGATTCAACCGATTTTTTCAGGGGGCATTTGTCGATAGAAAATATTTGAGAAGGGGGAAAAAAAGGAACATTTTGAAAGTTCCATTGTTTTCTAAGATAATTTCATATAGAAAAATTATTAGGTCTAAGTCATTTTTCTAAAGAAACTTTTAAGATGCAACTTTAAAAGAAAAATTTACAAACTCAAAGACACACTTCCTTTATAAAATTTCTCAACAGAAATATTTTCAGATTCTGGGAGATTTTTCATACAAAAAAAACTTTGATTCTGATATAATTTTCTATAGAAAAATTCCAAAACATTTTTCTTGTTGGAAAAAATCATAGATTTTGAAAAACTTTTCCTATAGAAAAATTCTCTGATTGTAAAATATTATTTAAACAGGAAAAATCTCTTTTTCCATATAAAAAATTCAGATAAATAAATAAATATCAGATTCTGAAACGTTTTTCCTGTAGAAAAATTATCCGATTTTAGATTTTTTTTCCAGAAAAGTTCTTGTCAGACTCTAAAATATTTTATTTTAAGGAAATTAACAGTTGCCAATGGATTTTTCACATTTTCCTACAGAAGAATTCTTAAAAATTTTAGATAATTTTTCTTTTAAAATATTCTTAAATTCTGAGTCAAATAAGTATGTATCTAAATATTTTCTAAAGACACTCTCGAGTTCTGAAACATTTTTCTATGAGATTTACTTTCTCTTAGAAAATGATAAGAAAAGTTATCAGATTCAGTCACCGACTCTAATTTAATTTTAGTTTTTCATATGCAAGTTTTTTGATTCATAAAAATTTATCCCGAGGTTGGTAAAAAAATTCCTTAGACTAGAGACTATGTTTGCTGACGTAATCAAAATAAATTTTTTCTAGTCAAAGTTCTTATGGATTTTTTTACATAAAAAAAAATTACGATCCCATAAAAGTATTTCCAGAATTTTGTGCATTTTGGAGGGTGTTCATGGGTTCGTTCAAGGCAAATTTCCCTTATTAAAAAAAATCCCGCTGTTTAGATCAAAATCCCGCTTTTTCAACCTTTCGATCCAGCTTTTTAGTCAAAAGCAGTTGGTCAGGTTATGTATACACCCAAAAAAAAAAAAACGTGGTATTCAATACTAAAAATTTAACTAATTTTAGTCCAAAAGGACCTAGTGCAGAAATTGGTAACCAATACTAAAATTTTTAACTAATATTAGTCAAAACCAATAAAAATTACTAATTTTAGTACTTTGAAGATGCTAAAATTAGAAACTAATTAGTAGATTTGGGTACAATACCACTTACTAAACCTTTTACTGTAGAATTATTTTGAGTGTACCACACTCATCTGCAAACGTAGAACGTATTTTTTCGTATCAAAACATTATCAAAACTAAGGAAAGGAACAGGCTTTATGTCCAAACTGTTTCTAGTCTTATTCTAACAAAGGACTTGATGAAGTCCAATAATTCTTATTGCTATAATTTGGAAATAAACAATTTATTGTCTTGTAGCGTGTCAAAGAACTGATTCCACACATAATTTATATTGAACTCATTAATTAACATACTATTTATGTACCTAAAAATGTTTTTGTTAGGTTTTCCTTATTATATTAATTAGTTTTTAGTTCTGTAAGTTTTATTTAATCTTTATATTTTTATAACTATACATTTTATGTACAAATGAATTTTTTATGGTCATTTTTGTTTTCTTGTGTTAATAAAAATTAAAAAAAAAAAATATTTTTTAGTACACTCAGGGTCAAAAAAGTACACTTTTAGCCAAGTCAGTACAATCTTAAAAATGTCATTTATCATTCCTGGTCAGGTAGTCTTTTTTTAATTTTTTACATAGGCAAAATACAGGCGTATGAATTATTAAACTATTCGGCAATATTCGTATTTGGTTCAAACCGAATAGTAAATATTCGGTAAAATGCCGAATACACTATTCGCGACAACCCTTCTTTTTAGAAAGGCTTACTACATTTTTTAATAAAATAAAAAATGGAATAGAAAATATTTATACAGTACGGGAGCAGGCTGATAAGTACTTTATAATATGTACTAACAATAAGAAATGACAATCGTAATTTTTAAACAAGTTTATTTCTGACAAGAACCATCTGTCAGTAGACCGCTTTCAAATGCGAAACTGTAGTTTAAAGCAAAAACATTTTATTATTTTTAGGCAATGAAAACAAACGAGTTTCGTTTAGCGAAATATATCAGTTTACTCAATTTTTAATTACCCTTTTTATTTTAAAAAATTTATATTTTTATGAAAATTTAATTATGTAAAAATATGATTTTAATAATTTAAAATAAATTATTTATTTATAAAACTACTGCTTTGTACATTTTTTTAAAAGTCAAGAAGTGGTTTTTGAAATTTTTGCTTCAACGAAAAACAGTTGGGTAAATAGGTCTATATTTTTTGCCGAACTTACCTAAAGGTCGAAATTCTATACAGATTAAAAGTTTTCTTATTATTTGTGTATTAGGAAACAAAATTCATCAACGATTTACCATGTGTTCTAGTTGACAGTAAAAGTTTTTATCTATTGACCGTTTTTATCCATGGGCCATTGAGCTTCCATATGTGCAAATATAGATATGTACGAGTACATAAATAAGCAAACACATGCTCAACATACAAACATTTGTATGAATAAACAACAATTTAGGGACAGCAATCATCCCCTGTTTTCTATTGTAAAATACACTTAATGAAATGTCCACTAAAGGGATGAAAATAAAACAAGAAAATGTTTTAACAATATTAAGAAAAATAAAGGGTATGAGTAAATCCTGATTGGTTCGTACTATTCCAATTAGAATTGGGAGGACCATAATTGATATTACCAGGGAAACCAAGACGTATTAAAATCGGTTTTATGCGATTTTTTTTATATTGTTTCAGTTTATTTTGGTTAACATATTGGACTATTATAAAGAGCGAATGGACATAGCGTCATATCGCCCAATTTAAATAGGATCATATCGCCTAATTTGTAAAGGTCATAACAACCAAAAAAATGTGTGTTAGTTGTAGTTGCAATTTCCTTTTGTGAATTTTTGGAGGATATGTTTTCTTTTTGTGTAATTTATGACAGTTTCTTATCCATTCTCAAAAAGTCAATGTCATATTACTCAAAATATCAAACTAAAAAAATGTCATAACACCCAAAAGAAAAAAAACAAAACATATATTTTAAAAAGTGGTAAAATATGAAAAATTTTATGTACTTTTACATTTATATGCAATTTTGTAAAACTTGAAATAATCAAAGATTTTAATGAAATTTTTAAATTATCTTAAAACGATTCAATGGAAAAATTCAAGTTATTAGATGTTTTTAATCTACTGGCTAAGCGCTTTAATTGTGCAAAGGAAATTAATTTAATCTGCAAAGGATAATTGATATCCTTGCAAATGATCGCAAAATTTTATATTTTTTCGCTAATATTAAGTTAGTTAAATTGTACTACTACAAATTTATAAAAACAAACGGTTCTGAACATATGATTATACTCCGTAAAATCATATTAATGCAAAAAAATTATGTGAGCAGTGGAAAATTTTGCAAATATTTTTTGTCAAAGTTGCTTAAAAAAAAAAAAAATAAAAAAATATTTGTCAAAAAAATTTAAAAACTTTAACATGTCGTCACTATGTCTTGATTTTATTCAATTTTTTATTTTATTTCATAATCTGTGCCAAAAAGATATTTGTTTCAAATGTCGCAAAAACCGCGATTCTGAATTGAATTTGGATTTCATAATCGTAATCTAACCCAATTATTTATTACATTTGATGTGCCACAATCATAAAAAATAAACGTAATTCCATTCCCAGCTAAAAATAAACGAAGTGGTTCAAAAAGAATTAGTGGTTTCACTACATAAAAAGTAGCGATAGGTGCCGAGATTTCGATCATATGGTTGTGTGGATAGACCTTTAACTGCCATTCTATATCTTATATCGAAGAAAGTTGGTCCTAAATTAAATAAATACATTTACGCGGATGTTGCTGCATCACATTATTAAAGATTGTTTAAGCTTTTTAGAAAATTGAGATTTAGGCTTGTGGTCAGAACACACTGGTGAATCGATTCGCCGTGAATTTTTATAGTTTTATGATCTTTATAATGACTCCTTTTTTTAATTCGAAGTATATACGTTTGATTATCAATGAAATTAATTTTTTCCATCACGTAAGGTTTTTAAGACATTCGCGTTTGAATATTGAAATATTTGGGTCTCCTCTGTAACGTATTCTTAAGTTGCTCAAACACAATAGTACTCGATTTAGTAAAAATAAGACATCTTTATTCCAAATCTGGTATCCAAATTTTTCTATCGCGTACTGTTTTTGAAATATTGGCGTTTGAAAAACTCAAACTCCACTGTTGCGCACTTATATTCTTTATAAATCAGACTAAAATTTTCAAACGCGAATATCTCAAAAACAGAACATGCTTCAAAAATTTGCATTGCAGTTTTGGCATCAGAAGGTCCATTTTATATGAAATCAAGTCCTATTTGGTGGAAGCAACGTAAGAATACGTAATAGTGGACCCCTAAAAGTGCTAAAATATTGTTTTTTTTTTTTACTTTTTAACAGCGAATATCTCAAAAACGGTACACCCAGAATAATCCTACAGTAAAAAATACAGTAAAAGTGTTATAACTTTAACTTTACTACTTTTTTAGTAATTTACAGTATAAATTTAGTTTTACAGTATAAATTTAGTTATTTTTTGAGCTTGGAATTTACTGAATACTGATTTTTTTACCGATTTTTTAATAATTTTTGTTAGTAATTTTTAAAAATTTGGAAACTTATTTTTGACACCTAAAAAGGTAAAATTTACATTTTTGAATATTTTTTTTTAAACGCACATAGCAAATTTCCATTTAAAAAAAAAAAAAACAAGTAAGAGTGTTAAATTCGGCTGTGCCAAATCTTTTATACCCTCCAACATGCAAAAAAATAAAAAAAAAAATGCAGGGGCGTTTGATTTTTTTTGGGGGGAGGGGGGTCGTGGTGATTGGGGGGGACACATATCCTCTCAAATATGTGTTTAAAAATTCATTCCTATGTTTTTTGCACTAAAGAAATGCAAGATTATCATAATTTAATTTTTTTTATTCTACGCCCATAAAAGGGGGGGGGCGGACCAAAAAAACGACATTTTCTAATTCTCAGGGTCCAAATGCAGGACTTTGATCTTCTTGTAGCATAAAAATATTGAATTTGTTAAACAAAAGGACAAAAAATCATGTAAAAAGTGATTTTTTTTCTGAGGTTGGTTTAGTTCTTCAAGGGGGAACTTTTTCCCCCAGGTCCGATTTTGCCCATTTCCGAACTTAACCTGCCTAGGACCACAAGATATATTCGTGCCAAACTTGAGGAGTCTAGCTCTTTTATTTTGGACTGTATCGTGTTAACTACAAACGGACGGACAGACGGACAGACGGACAGACGGACGGACGGACATCGCTACAATGTCTTAGAATCGATCACTGATCAATAATATATATACTTTATGGGGTCCCCGAACGATATTTCGATGCGTTACACACGGAATGACAAAGTGAGTATACCCCATACTGTAGTTGGAGGGTATAAAAATAAATGTATATATATTTTTTTTTAATTTCAAAGCTCAATTTAATTTCAAGCTCAATAATTATATTTTTTTGATCCAATTTTTTTATTAAAAAATTTGTCAAAATCGGTTTTGGATAGGTTTTCGCTTTAAAATTTGTTTACCGTTTTTTTATAACTGCGTTAGTAAAAATTGACTAACGCGTTGTAGGGCCCTTTAATACTAACAATTAGTAAAAACTGGCAACTTTTTAGTAAGGAATACTGTAGGATTTCTATGAGTGTACGTGCTAGAAAAATTTGGACGGTAAATTTGGAAGCAGGAGACCAAAATCTATAAGAAATTTTAAAGAAATTTCACTGGGAGGTTTTTGCTGTCGAACAGTGTTTTTAGTGTAAATATTACAATAAAATACTCTTTCAATAAATTTTACAAAAAGAAGTGAAAAAATCACTAATTTAGAAGTTCTTAAGCGACAAATAAAAATGACAAAATCACATCCAAAATGCCAAGAAATATGTACTTCTAAAGAAGTGATGAAAAAGCGCTTCCAAAAGGTCAAGTTATATTAACATCCGGATCACTACTTCAGAAGTTGTGATGAAAATGTTAATATATGTACATAATAAACACTAGTGATATATGTTATACTTAAGTGTCAATATTTCGCCACTAAAAAGTGACGAAAAAAAGAACATACTTTGTGTGTCACGCCCATATTAAATTCATCAATGTTTCAGTTGAAGAAGAAGTACATCTGGTTCATAAGTTGTGGTGAATTTTGTAGTGAATGGTAAGCGTTGTTTTTGCTGGGTTATTAAATATTTATAATTTTTTAATAAAGTAATGAACTTTAGCGGCTTTGGTGGGGGGGGGGGTTTCGGTGTTGGGAGACAACATTCCTGGATCCAACTACAGGACTTTGAACTTCTTCTGACATAAAAAATGTTTCTTTTGCTAAGTAAAAGTACAAAAAATCTAGAAAAAATGCCGTTTTTCAGAGGGTGGTTCAGTTCTTAAAGGGGGAACTTTTTCCCCCGTGGTCCGATTTTGCCCATCTCCGAACTCAACCCGTCTATGACCATTAGACATATTCGTGGCAAATTTCAGGATTCTAGCTCTTTTATTTTGGACTGTTTCGTGTCCTCCACAGACGGACGGACAGACGTACATCGCTAGAATGTCTTAGAATCGATCACTGATCAATAATATATATACATTATAGGGTCCCCGACCGATATTTCGATGCGTTACATACGGAATGACAATGTGAGTATACCCCCATACTGTGGTTGGAGGGTATAACAAATGAAAACAATAATTTGTATGATGACCCGTGGCTTTTAAATTGTTAATATAAATTGGTCAAATCCGTCTTTTTTTCACTGATTTGTTTTAATATACATTTTTTTCAAAGCATTTAGTTATAAAACATTCACATTTTTTAATTTTATAAATTAATATTACTTATTTTTGTTATAAATTCGCATTTTTCACTTATTTTGTTAAATACAGGATGTTTCAAGTTCGAGTTTCTTTTTCAAATGCAAAGTAAACACACATTTGAAAAGGAAATTTATTATCTGTTTATTAATATATATAGTAGAGATTCTACCATTTGCGAATAATAAATAATATCTTTCAAATGTCCCACGAGTGTGGACTTACACACGTCGATTCCTTTAGCGAAATTTTCGATAACATTTTTACCGCCAACGGATTACGATATTGTGACATAAAGACAACTTTTTCTTCGCCTATTGTCGATGATATCGAATTAACGATATGTGTTTTCAACAAGCCAACGAAACAATGAATTTATTGCGAGCGAAATTCCCGTAGAAAATGATTTCACGAAGATCGGAAGCAATTTGGCCATCAAGATCGCCACCGTTAACGAATTACGGTATCGTGACATTTTGACAACTTTTTTTTGGCCTATTGTTGATGATATGGATATTGACGATATGAGGTTTCAACAATATGGTACGCCATGCCAGACAGCCAACGAAACAATGAATTAATTACGAGCAAAATTCTCGGAAGATTATTTCACGAAGATCTGAAGCAACTTGGCCGCCAGTATCGCCAGATTTAACGCCTTTGTACTATTTTTGTTTGGGACCATCTTAAAGAGAGTGTTTAAACAAATAAACCAGAAACAATTTAAGCCTTAAAAGGCAACATTTGGCGTGAAATTGCCGAGATAAAGCCACAGGTATGCCAAAATGTCATCGAAAATTTTGCTTTATGAATCGACGCGTGTAAGCGTAGACACGGGGACATTTGAAAGATATTATTTTTTATTCATAAATGGTAGAACGTCTACTACATATATTAATAAACAGATTATAAATTTCCTTTAAAAAAGTGTGTTTATTTTGCATTTGAAAAAGAAACTCGAACTTGAAACACCCTGTATTACACAAAAAACTCCTTAACGAATGGTATTTTTCATTCGTGTGGTTTTGGCGTTTTTGACATTTCAATTCGTGTTGTAGAAACAGAAAAATATGAAGAAAAATTACAACTTTTACGTTTTCGTTCGACTAAAATGACATCCGCAATACAGAACCTCAAATTGATTTTCTTATGTCATTTGGACGAACGAAAGTGAAAATTCGTAATAGAGAAACTGGACATTAAACTCAAATTTCATCAGGTCCAACCTGCTGATTTAATTTAAATGAATCTTATTAATTAAAATGTTTAAATATTTACTTAAATTAATTACAAACTTTTTCCTGACGCTATTTTTCAAAATACATTAAAAAGAGGTTAAGAATTCCCTTTTTGTGATGTGTTTGAATATCAGCTTTAATTTTCGTCAAAGCATCCCGTGTGGCGAAATCTGGTTAAAGTGGACAACATAAGTACATTATTTTATAATTTTGTCGCAATTGTAGTTTAAATTTTGTCACAATTTTACTTAGGAAGGCTTGTCGGCAATGGAACTAAGTAGCAGCCCTTTAAGTTGTAAAGGATTTCCGAAGCTCTATTTAAGCTCTCAAATTTAAAAACTGAGCAATTTATGTATGTAATTTAACACAGAGAAAAATAAATTTCCAACTGAATTTTTCAGTTGTGTTAACTCAAAATTCGGTTGCTGCTACTATATTTTGATGTGGCTAACGAATTTTATAGTTGTTTCAATTAAAAGACAGTTGGAATAACAACATTTTGTTGTAACTGCCGATATTTAGTTGTTTCAACCTTAATTCAAATGCATTCACCGATTTTTTGTTGCAACAACTGAATTTCAGTTGGATATTAGCAAATTTGTTTTCTGTGTGAATTAATGTGTACAACATTTAGGGCCGATAACACAAACGAACTAACCGGAAGATAAATTGGGTTTAGTGCTAACCGGAGGTTATAGATGTCAAATTTGTATGGGACTAACCGGAGGTTACGTTAACTTTGATTTAACTGAATATTGTGTTAACCGCACTAAGTGCGGTTAACACAATTAATTTACTTACTTGATCTTTTACTTACTTGATCTTTACTTGATCTTTAATTTACTTACTTGATCTTTAATTTACTTACTTGATCTTTCAGGTATTCAATATATTTCAACTTCAGGGCATTTACTTCAAATGGCCCCATCAAATGCTCTAAAAAAACTATTTTGATCGTTCTTTGCATTTGACTGTAAACTACTTTTTTGTAACTTTCTGATTTCTGTCAAGACAAATGCAATAAAAAATGTGTGCTGGTGTAACGGGCGCGGATGTGTACTGTTCGGACTAGAGATGGGCGCTGGTCACGTGATTTGCGTGATTCACGTGAATCACGCGTGAATGTGAGTGATTTTCATTTCAATCACGTGATTGTGAGTGAGTGTGAGTTGAAAAAAAATCTGAGTGAGTGATTAGTGAGTGAGTCATTTATTCTTTGCGTGAGTTTGCGTGATTAGACTTTTTAATTTGCCCAATTTTTTTTTTAATTTTTTGTAAAAAATTTTTTTTTCTTTTTGGTAAGAAAATTTTATTGCGTGAGTAGATTTTGCGTGACTCACGCGTGAGCGTGTTTAAATCTGGCGTGAGTAACGCGTGAGCGTGAGTAAGTTTTTTATTACTCACGTGAATGTGAGTGAGCGTGAGTAAAAAAAAAATTGCGTGAGTGATTAGTGAGTGATTGGATTATTTTTTGCGTGAGCGTAAGTGAGTGTGAGTCAAAATCCACTCACGCGCCCATCTCTAGTTCGGACATTTCATATTGTCTATCCTGAGACTGACTTCGTTTCTAAAACACTCTTTATTCGATTGATGCATTTGTGTCACTAATACCATATTGGTTTTCGCCATACAATTTAAACGTCATAATTGAACGGCGTTTCGTTTTGACAGATAAAAAGTATAAAATTGTATGGGGAAACCAATAATTAAACTAGTTAAAATGAATTCGAATATATAAGAATCATTATAGGATTCATAAGAATCATTATAGGATTCATTCATGTATTATTTTTATATTTTCCAGAGTTCCATGGTTAGAATACGCAGGATTTTTTTGAGACTTTACACAAATTATTTTTTTAACAATTCCACTCTAGCCCAACAATTTTTCAATTTGTCGTATAAATCCTGGAAAACGTCCTCTCTGGAAGTTTGTTACTTAATTCGGACTACCAGAAATGTTGAGAGAGAAAGATTAAAAATAACACATCATATGATAAAAAAACACTTCAAAAAGAAAAAAAAAAAAACTCATTGAAAAAGAAAAACAATAAAAAACACACTTGGGGTTTTCATAGTGACGATTAAATTTGCCCTTTTTAATGTGGTATTTGGCAAATTTGTCATTTTACTAAACGTTAAGTATTTGCCACCATTTTTTCTTTACATATCGTGGCGCACTATTTGTTAATAATTTGCAGAAAAATATCTTTAACTAACTTTAATAAATTTTCACGTTTACAATTTTAAAATAAACACAAAAAATCTGTATAAATGTTTGTGTTGCCGCGTTCGAAATTTCAGCATACACAATCACAGCTGTTTTAATTTTTATGTTTTTTTTTTTATTTGCACTCTGGCATTTTCTTTTTAGACAAGTTTTGAGTCGGGCATTTTAAGAAAAATATGCCACACTCAAATTGTCATTTTTTTACGATTTGCACATTGGCCAAATACCACACTAATAAAGGCAAATTTAATCGTCACTGTAAAGACCCCAACTGTACAATTTAAAAAAAACGATATTTTCTAATTCTGTGGGTCCAAATGCAGGACTTTGAACTTCTTGTAGCATAAAAATGTTGGATTTATTAAACAAAAACACAAAAAAATTATGTATATGGTATTTTTCAGAGGTTGGTTTAGTTCTTCAAGGGGGAACTTTTTTTCCCCTGGGGAACTTTTTTTCCCCTGGGGAACTTTTTTTCCCCTGCCTGCCTAGGAACATAGGACATATTCGTGCTAAATGTTGGGAGTCTAGCTCTTTTATTTTGGACTGCATCGTGTTAACTACAGACGGACGGACGGACATCGCTAGAATGTCACTTTATGGGGTCCTAGACTGATATTTTGATGCGTTACACACGGAATAACAAAGTGAGTATACCCCCATACTGTAGTTGGAGGGTATAAAAGAAACATATATGAGGCATTCCACACCAACTGTTCCACTACAGAAAAACCATAGTGGTTTCAATGGGATATCATTTGCAAAGTATTCGCCCTTAGGGCACTATTAAATAACAAAAATAAAATTTAAGATTTTTCAAAAAGTGGGCCTTGGAGGCATGGTCAAAAATTGAAAATTTCATCATTTTTTGCCTAAGTATCTTTATTTCAATATTTATGCCAATAAAACGAAACACAGTGATGTCTTTAAAATCAACGTTTTTTATAGATTTTTATATGGGCTATCGATTAAAAAAATAAAAATTGGAAAATTTTCAGAAGAAGTTCTGAATATTTTAAATTTAAATTTAAACTTTTTATATCAAAAAACATGCCACAATTTTATTTTTTTTTACATGTTTAAAAAATAGTTAAGGTGTATATCTATCTGTTCTGAAATTTTCAGAGAGGGTTTTTGCCTTGTTTTCGAGAAAAAAAATGTTGAACATTGCACTATGCTAATAATTTACAATATATACACATATATATACATTAGGGTGGGTCAAATTGTAGGGGGCCGAAAAAATGTAAAGGGGCTCATCCAGATTCTTGTTCTACGGGTCATTTGAAGATACTCTGCCAAAGAAACCATAGCTCTAAAATGATTTTCGAGCCCCCGGATTTTTCAAAATAGGTTTTTCCCCAAATACTCTAGAATAGAGGTAAAAAAATGCTTTTTCCTCTAGCCAAATGTGTATGTGGGGGTTTTTTGGATCGAGGAATCCATTTTTGACATCTATTTTTATTTTTGAATACCACCAGAGGGCGCTTTCGTACATTTTTTAATTTTATCGTTTTTTTTTTTGGTAAATTTACGAATTTTTTCGTGGAAATTGACGAATATTTGACTTTCTCATGACACAACCCCAAATTTTAAATAGCCAGAGTGTTCAGCGTTAAAAATTATGGGGGGGAGGGGTTATTCATTCACGACCTATATCGAATTTAAGACAAAGAATAAACAAAGCATATTTTACTTTATTTTTTCTTCAAAAATTACACATAAGAGGGCCATTCCAGAAAATTTAGCTCAAATTTTAGTCATTTTTGGAAATGGTGTCTCAGATTAATTTGAACCTTGACACATAGATAGCCCTCATAAATATGATATATGTACCATATATCTTTTTTTTACATTTGGTGTATTTAACGAATTATGGCGGGTCAAATATTGACTTTTTAAGTAAAAGTGTGAAAAATACATCACGTTTAAAGAGCTGTAACTTCTTAACCAATGCACTATAGGAAATTTTACCCTTTTTTTGGCCAAAATTATTTACAGCCAAACGGCTGGACCGATTTGACTGATTTTTTTTATTTGACTTTTGGAAGACTCTTTAGAGGGAGGGAGTGACTCTTAAAGGTTTTCATACACTCAAAAAAAAAAAATTAGTAAAGTTACCTAAAAAATTACCTAATAATTAGTTCCAAACAGGGTTCCCGGGTTATAAGTTGCCGCATCTAAGATTTTTTAGATCCTTGATAGATTATATGGTTTTCTAAACTGTTTTTACAATATTTTTTTTTTGAGTGTACACTAACTTTCGAAGATAACAGTAGAAATTTATTTTAACAATGTTAAGAAGTGTCAAACAAATCTACTTTTTAATATGGATTTTATTCAAAAATTTTATTTTTGAGTTCCAAGTCGTCAACTACATTTCAAAATGCCACTACGGGCAGCCGTAGATGATGCAAGAGCTAGGGGCTCAACTTCCTTATTTAGATCTTTAGAGATTTCTGCTGTAACTCGTATTTTTGTTCTCGCAGATTTTGACAAAAAAGTTAATTGCGGTCGCCCAGGTTTCGATTTAGTGGAGGCAGGCTGCGTTTCAAGTTTTTTTTAGCCAAGTATTGCCTTTAAGCCAAACAGCATGCTGTCTTTCAAAAATTTTCAAACTCCTACAACTTTTAATCCTTTTCATATTTATATTTGAACAAAATATTCTTAATTCCTCCTTTATATATTGTTTAAAGTTTTCGAAACATTCACTCTCAGCAATGTATGAAAAGAAATGGTCAGAAATAGCGGCTCCTTATCCACCTCTGCTTTATTTCTCTCGCCATGTATTAAATAACTCCGAATTTGGCACTCAGTAGTCACCTGGAAAAATGGGTATAAAAAAAAAGTTTGCACATATCCGACCTTGAAATTTTTTAAATTCGGAAGGTAATTTATTGTCCTAGAGAACTTTTATGGTTTTATAGCTAACATATGCTATCATTTTTTTTAAAGTCAAAATAAAATTCCAATTCATACTTCAATAAGTTCATCTTAAGGTCACTTCAATTTTTCCAATAAAATCGATCTAATAGATGAGTTCACCAACATTTCACTATTTATCATTAAAGTACTCACCTTTGACATTATTTTCCATTTTTTAGTTTTTAAAAACTATAAATTCTTAATATAAAAACTTTTGTTAGAAGCTATCACAAAATTCGCTGCTCTCAATCGTTATTTTATAACTAAGTAAGAAATTGCAAGAAAAACTACTGATAAAGTGACAGTACATCAATTCTGTCGAAAAATTGAGAAAGAATTGTTTACTTTGTTAAGTTTTTTTTATATTAATGTGAAAAAAAATAATGTTTGCAAAAATTTTAATTTTGACTTTTGGCCAAAAAATGGGTAAAATTTCCTATAGTGCAATGATCCGATTTTCACAAATTTAGGCTCATATGAAAGCTGGGGTTCTTCTTTTAGAAAATATTTTTAAAATAACACAGTTTTTTTTACAGAAATGATGCAAAAATGCAAAAACATTTTTTCTTTTCGAATATTTAAAAAAACACATCTTCGATTTTTTTTAAAAAAACTCTGGTGAAAAATAACAATGTTTTGTATAACATATTTAAAATTCAGAGTGGGATCTCCAAGGGATCAAAAAATATTCTGTTTTAAGTACGAGATTCTCATATTTTTCCTTTAGAAAATTTAAATTTCTAATGTTTTGAATGTTTTTCAAAATTTTAATAGTATAATTTTCTTTGAAAATTTAAATTTTTATATTGAAGAAACATAAAATTTTAATTTTCTAAGGTAAAATTTAAGAACTTCGTACTAAAACCAGAATATTTTTTGATCCCATTGGGATCCCACTCTGAATTTTGGATATGTTGTACAAAACAGTATTGTTTATCACCAAACTTTTTTAAAAAAAAATCGAAGATGTGTTTTTTTTAAATATTCGCAAAAAAAAATTTTTTTGAATTTTTGCAACACTTCTGAAGAAAACCGTATGCTTTTGAAAATATTTCCTAAAAGAAGAAGAATTAAGCTTTCATATGAGCCATTACTTGTGATAATCGGATTACTAGTTAAAAAGTTAGAGCACGTTAAACGTCATGTATTTTTCTGACTTTTGCTAAAAAAGTCGAACTTCGACCCGCTATAATTTGAAAACTACAGCAAATTTTGAAAATCTAAAAATGCAACTTATCTCATATAAACGTGAATATCTATGAGCCAAATTCTCAGTGGCGTCCAAAGGCATGTTTCCGAACAGTTGGGCGAAAATTTTTGGAATTACCCAAGAGATAATAAAAGCATATAAAATGTAATAAATAAAAACAAGTAAGAAAGTTATAGTCGGTCAAGACCGAAAATATGATACCCTACACCAGTGTTTTCCGGAAAATAGGTCCCAAGTCCAAACATGGACCGATTGGATCTGTCCTTTGTTAGATCTTTATTAAGTAAAGAGAACACACAGATCAAATTTTAGTGGAATTGGTAAATTTTTTTTGTCAATAAACCGATTTAACTGAATATCGGTCAAAATTTTTATATGGGGTACTAAGTCCAAAAATGGTCCAATTATATTCCGATTTGATTAGGTTACTAAAGTACACGTTTAACAACTAAAAATAAATTTTGTTTTCAAATATTTCCATTTTTATGAGTTTTGAGGGAATTATGTAAATATCGGGATGGTGGTTTGTATGGTGACTACCAGAACAACTGCCCGATTCCTTTGAAATTTCGAATGGTGATTCGAGCATATAAAATTTGATTACCTGCTAAATTTCAAAGAGATATCTATTATAATACGATTATTAGAGTCATTTAATCCGAATCCAAAGGAGGCGTTTGTATGGGGGCTAGATCTTAACATGGACCGATCTTCTCCAATTTCAATAGGCTTCGTCCTTGGGCCAAAAGATGCTAAAGTTCTAAATTTCAAGTCAACTGATTGAAAATTTCGACCTGTATCGTGCTTAAACCGATAGATGGACAGACGCACGGACGGACGGACATCGCTAAATCGACTCAAAAAGTAATTCTGAGTCGATCGGTATACTTGAAGGTAGGTTTAGGACGAATATTTTGGGTAGTTACAATGGGTAAAAAAATCAATTGAATTCAGTAATTAAGAAACAAAACGAAGAATTTGTCTGTCACTTGAGGAGTAAATGTTTTATATGAAAACATAGCATCTTAAAATATCCTGTTTAGTTGGCAGATTGAGACCAGTCAAATCAGAAGACATACCAAAAGCAGGAACATCGTGAGAAGGCATATGTTTTAAGCTACTTTCGGTACTTATTGATGTTGGTGCGGCTTGTGATGTTGACGGCAATGGATCCATGTTTAAAATTAAATATTAATTAATTAATTTATAAATATTAATATAAGATTTTCCAGCTAGATTTTGAGGTTGTCTTCCTTCAAAAGCTGGTAAAAATGTGATTTAGGTCTTAGCTGGAAATCTATCGATTTTTTTTAGAAAAGCTGGAAAAAGGAACAAAAAGTATGTAATATGATTTAAAAATTTATAATTCGAGTATGTATTTTGAATATATTCAATACAAAGTCAAAATTCGTCTATTTCCACAACAATATCGTATATTTTCGCAAAAAAATGTACGTAAGCGCCCTCTGGCGGCACTCAAAAAAAATGAATGTCAAAAATGGATTCCGCGTCCCAAAAAACCCCCACATACTCATTTGGCTAGAGGAAATAGCATTTTTTTGCCTCTATTCTCGAATATTTCTAGAAAAAATACCTATTTTGAAAAATCCGGGGGCTCGAAATTCATTTTAGAGCTATGGTTTCTTTGGCAAATTTGCTCAGAATGACCCATAGAATAAGAATCACGATGAGCCTTTGGGTCGAAAAAAATTGACCCACCCTAATATACATATATTACATATGCGAATGAGTAATATTAACTCTTAAAAAACATTTAAAATAGAGATGTGATCGTGGGTAAGTTTTTTTTTACCATTTTCAGAACTTCTTCTGAAAATTTTCCAATTTTTATTTTTTTAATCGATAGCCCTTACAAAAATCTATAAAAAACTTTTATTTTAAAGGCTTCACCGTGTTTCACTAATTTTGCATAAATATTTAAATAAAGCTACTTAGGCAAAAAATTCTGATATTTTAAATATTTGACCATGCCTACAAAGCCCACTTTTTGAAAAAACTGAAATTTTATTTGTGTTATTTAATAGTGGCCTTAGGGCGAATACTCTGCAATTGATTTCATATTGACACATCACTTTTTTTTTGCTGAACATTTGGTGTGGAATGCCTCATATACGGTATTTCCAACATAGAGTAAAGATCATAAGAGACTTTGATAGACCCCAAAACAATATGTCACTTTATATAAATTGGTACTCTTAAAGTGCTTTTATATTTGTATTTTATATTTTGACTCACATTCACTCACGCATACAATAATCGAATCACTCACTAATTACTCACGGAATTTTTTTTATTCAACTCACGCTCACTTAGTATTCACGTGAGTAATAATAAAAATTACTCACGCTCACGCGTGATTCACGCCAGATTCAATCACTTTCACGCGTGAGTCAAAAAAAACTCAAAAAAAATATTTTTTTTTACAAAAAATGAAAAAAAAAATTGGGCAAATCAAAAAATCAAATCACGCATACTCATGCAAAAAATAAATGACTCACTCACTCCGATTTTTTTTCAACTCACGTTCGATGTATTAAAAAAAATATAAAATATTTTTTTTTTAAATTTTATACAAAATAAACGAAACTTCCAAAAAAGATGTATTAAAAAATTTATTTTTTTTTGCAGAAAAATTTTTCCTATCGACAAAAACTAACACCCGACTTTTCTAAAACCAAAATATTATTTGCAGAAATCCCCTAATATTAAAAAATTCCCAAACAATTTCGAAATTCATCTCTACAAAAATCTGTCCATAAAGGGCAATTTACACGTTAACTACCCTTGACTACCCTTATCTACTATTTCCCAGTATTGGTGATACGGTTTGCCGGGTTTAAATAATTTTGTATGAAAAATTATTTGAATTTGACAATTGCTATCCTCCAATACTGGGAAATAGTAGATAAGGGTAGTCAAGGGTAGTTAACGTGTAAATCAAGCTTAAACCCAAATTAATATTAACATTTTGGGGACAAGTTTTCTATAAAAGTTTGTAAACACTGCATACACGCAACACTTTAAAATAACAACTGCGATCGTATGGTTTACCGCTTGTTCATGTACAGGGTGAATCAATATTAGTGCCAACATTGACATCCAGGTTTCTTATCAAAGACACCAACCAGAATGAATGAATAAAAATAACGGACAAATACATTTGAATTTAACAAATAACACCATTCGATATTAAACAGTTAAACACGCATCCGTCCGCTTTCGAGATGCTGACAGTTTTTCGTAAAACCACATAGGGCCTAACCACAAAAAGCTTTTCTTTGCTAAAGTTGACTTTTACCTAAAATAAAACATTATTTTATCCGTTCCTTAAAAAAATATATATCGGCCATTCCAGGAAACACCGGTAAAAAATGGAAATTTTTTGACCTTGTGGGTCTTTTGAATATCATAAAACTTTTTTTTTGTAGGAACTCTATGGAGCCATTAAGAGAATTCAATTTTCATTTTAAGGAAATTTAAAAAACAGTAGATTTTATTCGCGTTTTTCATTTTTTGAAACATTAAAAAATTGGAAAATATGGTTAACTTTGTGTACATTAAAAAAATTATTTAAAATAAAACTTTTGGAAGGGGTTTGTTTTTAAATAACCAGTTAGAACAAAATAAAAAAATAAAGAAAATTAAAAATATTAAATCTTAAAACTCCCCTCTAGGAGGCACTATTGGACCGGTAAGAGCTGATTTAATAAAACAAATTGTGAAAAATAATAAAAAATGTATAGGAACCACCCTAAGGGTTGAAGGGTTAAACCCTAAGGGTTGAAGATAGGTATGTTATAAGAAAATGTTGGTGTTGAAAAATATTAGGGTTCGGTTATACATTTGACTCCTCTAGGGTTACTTCCAGGGCCGTCTTAAGGTATGGCGGGGGCCCTGGGCACACAAGATTTTGGGGCCCCCTGCAAAGTTAAAAGTTGCAACACAAGAAAAAAAGATTGTTCTGTTTTTGTTTTAAGAATTAGGACCTACAAAAAATTAAAAAAAATATATATTGTGTGTAGGGTTATTCTAGCTCGAGGTATTTTTTCTTTTCTACAAGAAAAGGTTCCCAGAAGCAGATACTTTTTCTATCGAAAAAAGGAATCAAAATCTGAGACTTTTTCTATTGCGAAAAGTTCTCAGGACCTTTTTTATAAGAAAAATGTCACAGAATCTCAGGGTTTTTCTCCAAAACAAATGTCACAGAATCTGAGACTTTTTCTAGAGTAAAAAGGTTTTAGAATCTGAGACTTTTTGATAGGAAGAGATTTCTGAGACTTTTCTATAAGAAAATGATCTCATAATCTAATACTCTTTCTATAGGAAAAAGGTATCAGAATCAAAAACTCTTTCTACATAAAAAAGGTATCAGAATCTAAGAATTTTTCTTATAACCTAAGACTTTTTCTATAGAAAAGGCTTAAAACTCAGAGAATTTTTCTTAAGGAAAAAGATCTCAGACTCAAAGACTCTATTTAAAGATAAATGGTCTCAGAATCTGAGATTTTTTATACAGGAAAAATGTCTTAGAATCTGAGACTTTTTCTATAGGAAAATGAAATTTTTCTATGAGAAAAGGTGCTTAGATTCTAAAAATTTAATTTTTTTTTTCTATAAGAAAAAGATCTAAATCTGAGACTTTTTCTATAGGAATAATGTCTCAGAACCTGAGACTTTTTCTATACGACAAATGTCCCAGAACCTGAGACCATTTATGCAGGAAAATAAGTTTAAGAACTTCTGCCATAGAAAAATTCTCAGATTTAAACTTTTTCTGAATCTGAAATTCTATACGAAAATTTTAAATTAAGTTTTAAAACCAACTCGTTTATTCTCTTAAAAACAGCAGTATAAAGGGAAAAATTATCATGAAAAATTAACATACGACCGTAGGGTCGGGGCCCTGGGCACGTGCCCAGTGTGCCCTAATGGTTAAACCGGTACTGGTTACTTCTAGGACAGCTAGATCGGTAGGAGCAACTATTTTTAAAAATTGAACCTTAAGTGGGAGCCCTCTTAGGGAATGGAGATAGGGTTTAGTTATGTTTGGGAAAAGTGTTAAAGGGGAAAAGATTAATGAGGGTTGGTCTCACATTAGACACCTCTAAATTTTTGTAATAAGTGACAAAAGTCAAAAGTAAATACATATGTATGTATTGACATCAAACCTGTAAAAAACTTAAATAAGAGTATTTTCAAGTAAGTATACAAAAACTTGTACTTGAAAATTTCAAGTATAAATATTTTATAATTACTTGAATATTTTTTCAAGTAAGTAAAGATATACTTGAACTTGACACTTTCAAGTACAAGTATTTTCAAGTATTTTTTATTTGAAACAAATGTTTACCAAGTAAAAATACTTGATAAACATTTTGTTTAAATAAAACACTTGAGCAACAATTTTTGGAAAAGTATACATTTCTTTGTGATATTGTCAAAAAAAAAAAAAAAATAAAATAATAATAGGTCTGTTTGATTACTTTTTTTGTAGTAAATGTAGTAAATGAGAAATATTGTCAAAATTTACTCATTGAGAGAAAAGTCAAAAAAAGTAAAAAAACGAAAAGTAGTAAAAGTAGTAAAAGTAGTAAAAATATATTTATCATTCAATTTTTTTTAATTTATTTATTAATAAAAAAATTCTTTTGGACAATCACCAAAACCTTTCTTATATATAAACCCCAGGATATCCAAAAATCTTTGAAAGAATTTTACGTTTTAGTATATTAAAACACATCTGATTTTTTATTAAAGAAGTATTTTAAAAGCCTTTAAACAAATACTCTTAGAATCTGAGGATTTTTTCTCATTATCTTGGGACTGTCCTAAAAAAAATCTTTAATACAAACGTATAAAAATCATTAAAAAAATTTTCTTTTTCTGGAGTTGTTTTAATTTTTAAAAGTGGAACTTTTTCCCAACTGATCCGATTTTATACATCTCCGCACTGAACGTATAGAAAATGTCTTGATTCTGGTACATTTTTTCTATAGAAAAAGTGTCCGTTTCCGAGACATTTTTACTAAAAAAAAAATCTTATATCTCTGATATTTTTTTCTATAGAAAAAGTCTACGTTTCTGAGACATTTTTTTGAATAGAAAAAACTTATATTCTAAGAAATTTTTTTTATAGAAATAGTCTCAGATTTTGAGAGATTTTTTCTGTAGAAAAAGTCTCAGATTCTGAGAAATTTTTTCTTTAGAAAAAGTCTCAGGTTCTGAGAGATTTTTCTATAGAAAAAGTCACAGGTTTTGAGAAATTTTTTTATACAAAAAGTCGCAGATTCTGATATTCTAATCCACTTTTTCTATATAAAAAGTCTCAGTTTCTGAAACATTTTTTCTATAGAAGAAGTCTCAGATTCTGAGACATTTTTTAAATAGAAAAAGTCTCAGACTCTGAAATATTTTTCTATAAAAAAAGTATTAGATTCCGCGACATTTTTTTCTATAGAAAAAGTCTTAGATTCAGAGACTTATTTTTTAGAAAATGTTTCGGATTCCGAGACATTTTTCCTAAAAAAGAAGACTATAGAAGTTCTATAGAAAAGTCTCAGATTCTGAGACATTTTTTTATTTAAAGGTTCTAAGTTTCCGAGACATTTTTTCTATATCTCAGATTCTGAGACATTTTTATATAGAAAAAGTCTCAGACTCTGATACATTTTTTCTATAGAAAAAGTCTCAGATTCCGAGAAATTTTTCCTGTAGAAAAAGTCTCAGATTCTGAGACATTTTTTCTATAGAAGAAGTCTCAGATTCTGAGAGAATTTTTCTATAGATTTTTTTCTGTAGAAATTTTTTTTTCTCTAGAAAAAGTCTCAGATTCTGAGACATTTTTTTTACAGAAAATGTTTCAGATTCTAATACATTTTTTCTATAGAAAAAGTCTCAGATTCTAAGACATTTTTTATATGGAAAAAGTCTCAGACTCTGAGACAATTTTTCTATAGAAAAAGTCTCAGATTTTGAGAATTTTTTTCTTTAGATAAAGTTTCGGACTCTGAGACATTTTTATTTAGAAGAAGTCTCAGATTCTGAGAAATATTTTCTTTAGAAAAAGTCTCAGATTCTTCGCTATTATTAGGTCCTAGACCGAAATGTGGATGCGTAACACACGGAAAAACAAAGGAAAGATTCGTTACACACTAAAAAGCTTGGAACTTTTTCGAATTGTTCCTACCAAGGGATGATGTTAAGCATGTATTAAGTACATGTACGCATATTTGTTTAGATTTTTTTGTTGTTAGTTCATCTTGAATTGAATTGCACATAAATTTTGTTTTATTTTTTATTTTTTTTGTTTTAAAATATTTTTTTGTAAATAAATACAAAAATTTGTCAATAATTTTTTTGACATAATTTCCATACTTACGCATTAAAATTTTGCCGGTAAATTGTAGTAAAAATAAACCAAAGAGAAATAAATTTTCTCTTAAATTGATTACTACATTTACTATTTTTATGTGTACTCGAACGGTTTTTGAGCAGAAGTAGTAAATTGAGTAAAAAATAGTAAATTGTAGTAGGTAAACAAACAAAGCTAATATTTTTGAAATAATTTTGGTTTTCTCTGTAACTTTCGTTTTTTTATTGTTATTTTTACATTTGTGTAATGTCTGATCGCGATTTTGAAAAAGCCTAAAACTATTGCATACATTATGCATCCAATTGGAACAAAGGTGAAGGGGTAAAAATAAAACAAAAAGGCCAATAACTGTCTCGGAGTCGTTACTCGGATCGCTGTCTCAGGAAGCCCCACGAGAAATCAAATGTATGATCGACCCCAATATTTCTTAAAACATTCTGCATCTGTTGTATACATTATGCATTGCATTGGAGCAAAGGTGAAGGGGTAAAAAACACAAAAAGCCCAACAGTTGCCTCGGAGGCGCTCCTAGATGAGTGCAATGTAACACCGGCTCTTATTAATTTTTACACCACAGCATTTTTTCTTAACAAACCTAATTCTTATCTCAACTCCCTCAGGAGTCTTCCATTAAACATTAAATTTTTATAAAATTTACTCCGATCGCTCTGTCTCAAGGAAGTCCCCAGAGAAATCAAATGTATGACCGACCCCAATAATTCATCAACTCCAGCCTTTTCTCAAAGCAATTTTTTATAAACCTAATATATTAAATCTGCTCCTACCGCTTCCATGGTGCCTTCTAAATGTAGGACTAACCTTCATTAATTGTAGCCCACAAAAATTTTTGTAAAATACACCCACCCCAATTATCTGCTAAAAATTTTCCAAAAATATGTTTTTTGCAATTTTTTCTGCCACTAAAGTTTTGTTTGTAAAATGTTGCTTAAATATTTTATTTGGAAACATTTTTGTTTAAAAATTCATTTTGAAAACATTTTTCAAGTATTTTACTTGAACAAATTTGTGTTTAAGTATTTTATTTGAACAAATATTGTTGCAATAAAAAATACTTACTTACTTCAACTTTTCGTCAAGTAAATATGTACAAAATATTTGTACTTGAACATTTCAAGCACAAGTAATTTTTTAATTACTTGAAAATTTATTCAAGTAAGTAAAAAATACTTGTACTTGAAATGTTCAAGTATAAATACAAAAATACTTGAAAAAAAAATAAATATAAGTAAATAAATACTTAAGTATTTACAGGTTTGATTGACATAAATAAAAAAAAAACAGTGTGGAAATTAATGTGAAAATTAATGTAGAGTACCTGTTTGCGGAAATTAATATGGAGTACCTATAATCCAGAAGAAAATTAACATTTTATTACAGCAATCCGGGAATTTTTGTATTATTTGATGTCTATTTAATGTCGGTGCTCTGACAAAAACACCTATGTGTATTTATTAAAGAGACTAGCTAATTTGTGAACGTTTGCGTTGAATTTTAAGGTAATCTTATTGGAAAAAGTAGATTTGCAATATTATTTAAATATGTATGTAAGAGGTGTAACTTTAAAAGATCGCAAAAGGACAAAATTAATCTAATTCGTAGACGTCTTAATTTTTTTTTTTGAAAATCACATGGGTGTTTTCGTCAGAGCAGCGACGATATATTATTTTATTTCTATATATAGAAAATTGCATCTTTATAACTTTTCTGTGGTAAAGAAAAATAAATAAAATGTGTATACATAAATATAAAAAAATTCCAATTGTTTAATTTACATTGAAAATTTTAGGAAACAGAAAGAAAATTATATAAATATTTTTTAATATATAATTTGATTATGTGCACTTTTTATTTGAACATATAAACATTCTCAAATCAACATTGTTTCATTTTATTTTTTAAATTTTGTTTGTTACTCAAGCCATATTAAAAGTGTCGATAAACATTTTCAATTTGAGACAAAACAAAGTTTGTTGACTTTTGTCACTGTTTTATTTTTAATTTGATATTGTTTTTGCTTGATTTGAGAATTTTTTTTCTTACAAGGGAAGTCTCCCTGGTGTCACCCTCCGATCTTCATGAAATTTGGATATGTTGTTAAGAACGAAAATTAATTCGACCCGTATTTTTTTTTAGCGGCCCAAACTCATTTTTAAGGAGGGTCGATTTGTATGGGGGGAAATTGACCTTTTTCAGTTTTTTACGATTTACGCCTATTTAAACAAAATTAATATAGACATGTGTGGTATCAGATTAAAGGTATTAAAAATATCTATCCCGTGGTGCTAACAACGGGCCAAAGAAGTTAATATTTTTCGACTTATTAACAAAAATGTCCTAAAATTTTGGTATTTTACTCAATATGACGAAAAGTTGTGCATGTTTGGACACGTTTTTAGCACACGTAGATAGGTTTTCCAAAGACCTTTCATTTGGTATGTAACATGACTAGGTTTCTTTCCATAATATAGGAGATAAACGAAAAAAACTGAAAAATGGCCTTGTCTTCCCCCCTCCTTTTTACCGCCTAAATATGAATTTGGGCCGCTATAAAAAAATACGTGTCCCTTTATTTTTTCTGATCTACAAAATAAAACCAATTCCATAAAGAGCCGCGGGTGACACTAGGGAGTAGGGTTGCCAGACGGCCTGGAATGGCCTGGATTTTCCAGTTATTTGAAGTCTGGTCCAGTTTCCAGTTAAAAAATAATTTATCCAGTTGAAAAAGGATTTCTTTCTTTAACAATTATATTTTTTATTAAATATTTTTTACAATTTTTTGGGACTATTTTTTGAATAAAACATTAATCATAAATACAACATAAATGCATCTTTTAAAATACGGTAAATGTGCTCTTTTTGCTGTATTTTCTCTAATTTTTTTACAACTTCTTCGAGCATCTTCGCCAGTCTATCGTTAATTTAGGCACGAATGTTTTCCTTGAGCTCGTCGATGATTTAAGGATTCTTGGCGTACATTTTTCTTTTAAAATGACCCCACAAAAAAATGTGTCTGGATGGGTCAAATCTGCAAATGGTGGTCAGTTGTTGTCGCCCTTTTTGACTTCGCACGCCCGGGAAATTTTAACGGTCCTCCTAGATTTCCAGATTTGACCACTTTGGCATTAATTTTGTGTTATTTAAAAAGAAAAATATACTCTACCAATCCTCAGGACAATAGCGAGCTAAACATCAGCATTTCGAGATGCTCGAAAAAGTAATAGAAATGCTTAAAAAAGGCACATTTTGGCAAATAGAGACGGCCATTTAGTTCAAAATAAAAATGTGTTTTTCACACATATGAAAATCGTTTTTTTTTTTCAAATTATTAAAAAAAAATATTTATGGGTCCAGTTACTTTTTCAAAATCCAGCGGAAAATTGTCCATTGTCTAGTTATTTGACTTTTAGTATCTGGCAACCCTACTAGGGAGACTTCCCTTGTTAGTGTACTCCAAATGTCTCCTCGAAGTCTCATAAAAATCAAAAAAATCTTTGGGCACCCACATCGTGGATTAAGTAAAAATTTCAAAAAAAAAGCCATACTTCAACCGCTATGCGGGAGCAGAAGAAAATTATTGATTTTCACGAAATTTTTTGGAGTCATTTTGACGCTCAATAGAAACTTTCTTAACTTGGCCTGGTTGGTATTGAATAGCAAAATCGGTACAGTGCACTGTGGTCAATTCCGGCCAAAAATCATTTTATTTTTTTATTAAATCTTTATGAAATTTTGATGCTATATTATAGCTAATCTATATATATAAAAATGGATGTGTGTATGTATGTGGGTATGTATGTATGTATGTTCCGTATGGACTCGAAAACGGCTGGACCGATCTTGATGAAAATTTCAGGGTATATTCGGAATATCCTGGCGAGTAACACTGTGAAGTCAGATTTTTAATTTTCTGTCGGTGGGCGGAGGGGCGTGGCAAAATCAATTTTTTACATTCTACCACTAATAACATCTATAAATAAAAAACGGATGGACGGATTTTGATGAAATTTAAACCAAAGATAGTACTAACCAAGTTCTAACTATATGCCGAATTAGAGTGTGATCGGTCAAATGGGCGTAAAATGCCATGCTTTTTTGCCAGTGGGCGGAGGGGTGGTCAAATCGAATTTTTACATTGCACCACTAACCCGGTCCGCGTTGCTGGCCCTAAGAAAAAAACTGTTTTATATTGCATCTTAATTTAAATATAGTGTCGGACAAAACTAAAGCACGGGTCCGGGTCCAGCTAGTAACCTTTGGTTCCACCCTCAGTTAGCACAATCTATAGAGAAATCTCAACAAAATCGGTTTAGCCGTTTTTGTGTGATTTCGAAACAGACAGACATAACGTTAAGTATAGTACAAAGGGGCGTGTGATTTAACGCATTTTTATCGAATCGTGATGGTCTAAAGTTCCATGCTGCATCTTCGATTAGTACTATCTGTGCTGCAAATTTCATTGACATCAGTTTTGTCGTTTTTGTGTGATTGTGAAAGATGAGGAAATAACTTTTTATTTATGAAAAACGGGAGTGATATTTTAAACCCTTTTGCCGAATCGCGCTATACATATGACCTATAGTTCCCACTCGGTTAGTTCGCGCTATACATATGACCTATAGTTCCCGCTCGGTTAGTTCTATTAGTAATGACAGATTCGGCTTATCCGTTTTTGCGTGAATTCAAAACAGGCAGATATAACGTTCAGTATAAAACAAAGGGGCGTGTCAATTTACGCCTCTTTGTTCAATCGTGGTCAGTATAGTGCTAAGGGCGTTGCAATTTTGATCCTTTTTTCCAATAACGATCTTATATGGCCTACATATGCACTTGGTTAGCCCTGTATGTAGTGAAAATATCAAGAGAATCGGTTCAGCTGTTATTGTGTGATTGCGAAACTGGCAGACAATGTCCAGTATAGTACAAAGGGGCGTGGCATTTTACGCCCCTTTTTCCAATCGTAGTATAACATGGCCTATAGCTCCACACTCGGTTAACGCTATCAGTGCTGAAAATTTAATTAAAATAAAATCAACAGTTTTTGCGTTATTGCGGAGCATGCAGAAATAAAATTCAATTCAATACAAAGGGTCATGGCATTTTACGCCCATTCGATCACGCTCTAATTTGGCACACAGTTAGTACTTGGTTAGTGCTATCGTTGGTTTAAATTTCATCAAAATCGGTCCAACCGTTCAAAACATACAACTTAAATCTTATTTTGGGCCTTGTAACACTAAATTATTGTCCATAGTGGTGCAAAGTTGAGTATTTTTTGCTTCTCATTTCAGCTTTTTTTAAAATGTATATTTTAGTTTTCAATAAAAGTTGGCTATGCATTTTTCTTCACATTATTTTTGTAAGTTCGCACATGGATTTTTAATTCTTATAGTAAATAATCATTCCATGTGGTTTTTGCAGATTTTGTGTGCGTTTTAAAAAACAGCCTTAATGTTAGCAATTTTTAAACAGCTAAAAAAATAAATACGTAATATTATTTGATACTGTTTTTTTCATTTGAAAAAAAGAACATTTTAGTATTTTTAAAAATTTCATAACACAAAATTGGCTGCATTTTTACAGCAAAAACTACTAAATTTTTGATTTGATGATCAAGCACTTAACGTGGCCATTTTTTTGGAAAAAATGATTTTTGTTGAAGATATGCTAACGTAAACTTAAAAAATAGAAAAATTTCAATTTCTTCTTTCATTCCAAAATTAATTAGGTAAAATTTTAAAAAATTGTCACAATAAGTATTAGAAAATTAAATAATCTACAAATTAAAAAAAAAAGAATGTCATAAAAATCGGTTCAGCAGTTTTTGCTGTACAACTGCGGCCATTTTGTTCTTTAAAAAATAGCATCCCACAGTTAACTGGAAACCCTGGAAATTCTTTGTCTTTTAAAATATCACGATTGTTAATATTTTAAATAAAAAACAGAATTAAAAAGTATTGCTTATCTATTTTTTTAAAAAATTGCTAACACTAAGGCTGTTTCTTTTAGTTCCAACCCCCACCTTAAATAGTTTGATACATTTGACACGTCCATTCTTAGTTGGCCAACCACTATATTTGTATGTCCAACGTTTTGAAAAGAGATCAGATATATTATTTTTAATTCGGATATTAAATAATTGCTGTTTATATACAGACATGTTTGATACATTTGGGACGTCCATGATTATTTGGCCAACCACTGTATTTGTAGGTCCAACATTTGGGCAAGGTATCAGATATGTTATTCTTAATTCGAATATTAAATTTAAGCTATTTACACGCAGAAATAAAGGAGTTATTGATTTTTGACCGGAATTGACCACCGTGCAGTGGTGCAAAAATTGCTATAATAATCCTATAGGAAAACCGTGAATTTCAGATTGGTTTCACCATTAATTCACGTATTGAAAAACCAGTTAAACCAGCTTTAAAAAGATTGAAGAGTCAGAAAAAATTTTTACAAAGTATTTTTGTCACTCACAAAAGGTCTATTCGGTTACCTTACTACAATCTACTATTTTTTTACTCATTTTACTACAGCTGGAAATTTTCAATACAAAAAGTATACAAACTTTCCAGTTGTAGTAAAAAATAGTAAGAAATTTGGGTAATAGACCTAAATATTTTTACAATTAAACAAAAAAAAAAAACATAGAGTATACATAGAGGCGGAGGCGTCAAAGATCGAGTTGTCAAAGTACAACTTGTATACATGTATTTGTTGACAAAGTACGACTTGTAAACATGTATTTTGTTTTGAATTCACATCGACAATGTAGGTGTGAGAAATTAGAAAAAGATATTGATATTATTTTTTCTTTCACCTTCGCCTCTATGTTTCTCTATGCAAAAAAACCTTACACTCGAAAAAAATTTTTCACTAAAAAAAAATGTTGTAAATTTTTTTTTAAAAAAGTGTTGTACTCAAAAAAAAATATTTCTAATCAAAGTTGTTATTTAAATATCTATATTCAAAAAATATACTTTTAAAATCAAGACCGAAACATATTTAATTTTATAAAATTTCATTTCATTATTAAAATTTCTTTCAAAAATTTGAGAATTTTAAAAATGAGTACGAAAATGTTTGATTTGACGACGATTTTTTCCCTCAGTGTACGATTTTTCATTTACAAAAACCAAAAAAATTACAAACTTTCTATTAATTAAAAAAAAATGTTTTTTAGGAAAAACCGTTTCCATACCGGTACGTACCGGTACGGATGGAAAAGGTTTTTGTATACCGGTATCCGATACCAAAACTGAGTTTCGGTATTGGTACCGGTATTCTATTTAATGGGTTTTGAAACGGATAACGGTATTGAAAAGGTATCGATTGCCAACATTGGAAAAAACTAATATTTATCCAACACATATCTAATCAATGCTTTGGAGGTGATGTCTAGTTCAAATTTTTTATTTCTAAACAAAAATACAATTTTGTTATTCGACAAAAATGTTCACTAAAATTTTTTTTACTAATTTTTTTATACGTAAAAATTTGAAACTTCAATAAATAATTTTACTCAAATTAAAAGCAAGGTTGGCAATCGATACCCACCCAGAATAACGGTATTAGGCTATTGTACCGCAATCAATAAAGACATTGTCATTTTTAAAAGCGATTATGAAATTAGATGAAATTTCTAGTATTTTTGATGTGTTACTTCGTGTTTGTATTAATTATTTAATTTAAAAGTTATTCCAAATGGTTGGAATTGTCAAGGGTCAAGGGCAAAGGCGAAATTATTTATTTGCTTGTTTTGCATTCAGTTGGACTTTTTTTAACATCTTTTTAGTAATCAAATTACAATTAAAAGAAATATATCGTTTAACTGCTTTTAAAAGGTTGATTTAAAAAATCCGGGTTTCGACAGTGAAAAAACCGGTCTAACCGGTTTTCGAAAAGTTTAGATTTAAAAAAATCCGACCGTTTCAATCCACAAAAAAACGGTTTATACCGGTTTCGGAAAACCGGTCTAATCACCCTACTTATTTTTTTATTTTTTTTTATTTATTTATTTATTTATAATACATAATACAACTTACAATAATATAATTAACATAATGATTAGAAAAACATAAAAGTTACATATTAACTAATTATTTAAAAACATGATAATATTGCATTTTATTTGATCAATGTTAGTTGAAAAATCTATAAAATTATATAGTTCGTTAAAATTACTACACATCCTCCTAAATGAATCAGCATTTTCGTAATTTGTGCGGGAAAATTTTATATATAACGGACTGAAGTAGCGTAGAGTACGTTGAGGTACGTTGAATGATAAATTTTCTAAAAGAAACTCGGAACAAACATTACCATTTATCAAATTAATCAAAAATGTCACATTTAACATTGTTCTTCTACTTTTTAACGTTGGCAATCTTATTCTAGATAACCTTGTTTCATAAGAAGGTAAGTTAAACGGATCGTTTCGGTATAAGTCCCTTAAGCAAAACAAAAGAAATTGTTTTTGTACAGATTCAATACGACTTATATGATTATTATATTGGGGATCCCATATAATCGAACCAAATTCTAAGATAGGTCGTACGAGTGTTATAAACAGCTGTTTGGTAACAAACGGATCAGAAAATTCTTTAGCCCATCGTTTTATAAAAGCTAACACACCTCGAGCTTTATTGACAGTCATTTCAATGTGTTGGATAAAATTAAGTTTGGCATCTAATTAAATTCCAAGATCTAAAAACACATCAACTAATTCCAATTGGTAGCCTCCTAACACATAGTAATTAGAAGCATCACATCTCCTGGAAAAGATGCACTGAAATCAGGTTTCTTTAGAGCGCTGATTAAAGCACTGTAAAGATGCAGTGAATTCATGTATCTTTTCAGAGCTGATTTAAGAAGAATAAAAATGAAATACATTTGACTATTTCTGAAATACAATTGGAAAATCTGAAATACAATTGGCTTTTTTGAAATACAATTGGAAAATCTTAAATAAAATTGACTAATTTTGCAAATCCGTTAAATATTTCTGAAATAAAAATATTTTTTTAGTTTAGTTTGTAGTATTGTTAAAAAAAATTAAGATTTAAAAAAAAAAGTTTAAGTGTCTTACTACACCAGTTTCACTTTTATTTCAGAAAATACAAAAATTTATTTCCGAAATTTCCATTTATATTTCAGAAATTTCTATTTTGATATCAGAAATTCCCATTTATATTTCAGAAACGTCTATTTATGTTTCAGAAATTTTCAACTGTATTTAAGAAATTTCCGTTTGTATTTCAAAATTGTTATAAATGATGGAAATATAAAAAGAAAATTTTAAAATACAAATAAAAATTTTTGAAATACAATTGAAAATTTCTAAAATGTACTTGGATTTTTTTAATTTTTTTTTTTTTTTTTAATTTAAATAAAATTTTCTTAATTGCAATTCTAAAATTTTGAAATGCAAATGGAAATTTTTTGTAATACAAATGAAATTTTCTGAAAAGCATTTAGAAAATTTTGGAAATACAAATTTAAATTTCATAAATACACTCAAAAAAAAAAAACTTTGAAAAGTTACCAAAAAATCTCGTGATTTTACAAGGCGATTCTCGTAAAATAGGAGGTAGGTAAAATTCTCGTAAAATAACGAGGATTTCCTCGTAATTTTGAATGCGCCAAAAATTGGTAAATAACCAATTTTATTGGTAAAAATATTGTTTTAAAACCGGAAAATAAAAAAAAAAATGGTAAACTTACAAAAAAAAATTTTAAAAATGGTAAATTTACAAACCAAAATGGTAAATTTACAAAAAAAAAAAATTTAGTTATAAAAACTTTAGTTGTAAAACTACAGTTTTTTTTTAAATAACCTTTCAAAATGGTATATTACAATTACGAAAATAAATTTGTAAAATTACCAATAAAACTGAAGTTCTCGTTTGAGCAAAGTACAAGATTTTTTGTTAAAAAACAAGGAAAATTGTTAAATATTGGTACTTAGAACGGGATTACAAGGCATTTTACCAGGCGTTTTACCAGTTTTTTTTGAGTGTGGTATTGGTATGTTCAAAAAAATGGTGGGGACTTAAAATTAATGGGTGTTGGTCTTGCTAGTGACTAAAATAATGCAAAAAATAAAAAAAAACATGTATGGGGACTAGGGTTATAACTTTTTTTAAACAAAAAAAGTCCATCCCACCACGCTATGGGCAATGTTGTTCAGATAACAAAAATATATTTTTTCGGTCATTTCGGTGAAAAAAGTTCACGCACCGAATGCAATTTCTAAAACTCCGCCAAGAATGATTTTTTTTATTTTTTTTTGTTTTAAAAATTTTATATTTTGATGTCATATCTTAATTATTTGAAAATTATCACAAACTCATGACTTCCTATCAGAAGGAACCAACATTTCACTTATTTATAACATCCGCGAAAAGCACCAAAATTTCGCGATTATAATCTTTAGTTGCTGAAAAGAATTACTGCCTCATAGCACCTATCACTTGACACTAAAATTTAGCTAATTTAAAAATTCGCTAAATAGCGTCATAATATCGCGATTGTTTCGCGCCCTCCATCCAATTGATGAGATTTTGTTTTTATATTAATGAAATTACAAGGAAATCCTAATTGTATTTTGCAATTAATATTAATTTGTTTATACTTAAAAGAAAAACTAATATTCAAAACTTCATCGCGTTTGGTGCGTGAACTTTTTTAACGATCGCGAAAAAGTAAGACATCATTTCTTAATATTTTTTCATGGCCTATACGACTATGGGATGGACTATTTGATATTTGCAAAAAATTCAAAAAGTTATAACCCTAATGGGGACTACCCTAAGAGTTGCAGATGGAGGGTAGGTATGTTTTAAGGAAATGTTGGGGTTGAAATAATATTGGAGGTCGGTCGTACATTTTACTCCTATAGGGTCACTTCTTGGACAGCTAGAGCGGTAAGAGCAAATATTGTTAAAAATGGGAGCCCCCTTAAGGAGAGATAGGGCTTAGTTATGTTTGGCAAAAGTGTTTGATAGGAAAAATTAATTAAAGTAATTAACATTAAAGTCTCACATTTGACCCCTATAGGAGCAAGTTCAGGGGAGTTGTTGGGCTTTTTGTTGATTTTCCCCTTCACGCCCAACTTTGACCCCGATGAAAATGTCCAAATTTTGGGAGTATTTATGTGAATATATAGACCTACGATATTCATATGAATACGAAATAATCTTTATTTAATTTAAGTCAACACGTATTTTTGCTCAAGACGATATTCTTGGTAATTCGAAAGTTATCGAAATTTTCACGAAGGTCCTTATTGTTTCATACACGCAAAAAACACTTACACTTATTTACCAAATTTTTGGTTTAAATTGAACTCACCAAGTGCTTTTTCGTAATTTAACCAAGCACAAAAGCACTTGGTGAGTTCAATTTTTACCAAAAATTTGGTAAATAAGTGTAAGTGTATTTTTAGTGTAAGGGGAAAACGAAATTTTTAAACATGATATGGCCGATAAGCCGAGGCACCCCAAACTTAATCTCTTTTGAACAGGGTATTAAGTTTCAGAAAAATCGGTTCATAAGGGTTGAGATACTACCCTTGTCGGATTTTGAGACTTTTCTGTAAGAAAAATATCTCCGAATCACTCTATTAGAAAAAAGGTCCACAGAATCTTAAAATTTTTCTATGGGAAAAAGGTCTCAAAATCAGAGATTTTTTCTATTCCTTAAGGAAATTATAATTATCAATGGGAAAAAGTTCTCAGAATCTGAGACTTTTTCTATGCGAAAAAGGTCTCAGAATCTAAGACCAGAGTAAATATTTGCTCACAAAAGAAGCTTTCATTTGTGCACACTCATTAATTTTTTGAAAATGAAAAACATGCTGTTTGCTCTCGTTCATTTTATATGCAATGAATAAATGAAAATTCTAATGGGAATTTTCAAATGAGAATTTCATATTTTCACTCACTTACAGAATGAAAATTTTAATTTTCCAAAAAAATTTCGTTCACTCACGGCATAATAAAAATTTAAAATATTAAAATGTTATATGCTAATATCTCGAAAACTAATCAAGATAGAGAAAAAACGGAGCAAAAGTTCTCCTACAGGGAAAGTTGACATCTACAAATGTGTGGACCCTATTGGGTCCTTACTTTGAATCAAAAAAATCGAATTCCGGGAAATTTTTAAATGCTAATATCTCGGTAACTACCAGCGATACGACAAAAAGTTTCGAAACAATTTTGTAGCGCTTGGGTCGTAGAGCCTGACCACCTAACACCCGAGAGCAATTCGAGCAAATGTTTTTGAGTAATTTAAATTGTTAATGTGTTGTAAGCAAGATAGAGAAAAACGGAGCAAAATTTCGAATCAAAAAATTCGAATTCCGGGAAATATATATTCGATTAGAGTTTTATTCTAGTTCGAGGCCCAAAAATTTTTCTATATATGATATTGTCATAATAGAGTATTTTTAATTTATTGCTTTAAAAAAGTTACTCATCTCATAGTATATCTGTACTGATCAGTTTCATCCCCACTAAAGGAATCATCAGCAGACTTTAGAGAATCATCGTTGGTCAATCAAACATCAAACCAGACATAATATTTGATATATTTCACAAGTTATATGAGAAATATTATTCTGAAGGTCCGAAATCTGTTTTCCAACAAAAATAACTCTTTTAAAGCAAAAATTGTATATACTAAATCACCGTCGGTAATTATAAGTATACGTGTTGCCTCGAACTAGAATAAAACTCTAATCGAATATATATACATATATAAAGGCCGAATAAATACATTTTATTTTTATGTACCTTTTGGTACTAAAAATAAAAAAACAACATTTGACACAAAGTTTAGTACGACTTATCCTACCAACACTATTGTTTGGTTAGGTACTGTTGTTATTGTAAAATAACAGCAACACGTATACTTATAATTACCGACGGTGATTTAGTATATACAATTTTTGCTTTAAAAGAGTTATTTTTGTTGGAAAACAGATTTCGGACCTTCATAATAATATTTCTCATATAACTTGTGAAATATATCAAATATTATGTCTGGTTTGATGTTTGATTGACCAACGATGATTCTCTAAAGTCTGCTGATGATTCCTTTAGTGGGGATGAAACTGATCAGTACAGATATACTATGAGATGAGTAACTTTTTTAAAGCAATAAATTAAAAATACTCTATTATGACAATATCATATATAGAAATATTTTTGGGCCTCGAACTAGAATAAAACTCTAATCGAATATATATACATATATAAAGGCCGAATAAATACATTTTATTTTTATGTACCTGAAACCGAAATAAACCACACGATCTATTGTGTTTTTAAAAGTTTCTTTTTTCGTTCTTTATTTTTACAAAATTGAAAAGTGAATAATCAAAAATTAAAAATATTTTAAATAAAATAAAAATCTAAGCTAGAATGATAATTAAAAATTTGTTTCGAAAAATGATGAAGTATTTCCGGCCTTCATATACTCCCCCCTAGAGAT
This sequence comes from Pegoplata infirma, assembly GCA_963921195.1. Taxonomy (NCBI): domain Eukaryota; kingdom Metazoa; phylum Arthropoda; class Insecta; order Diptera; family Anthomyiidae; genus Pegoplata; species Pegoplata infirma. Next base: position 173,917,017 of record OY992540.1, read on the forward strand.
GTTGCTGAGCAAGATCTCTATCGAAAAGTAACTCGTTTCTTATTTTTCTGCACTGGTGTTTTGCTTCTTCTATGACTTCGTATACTTGAGCTTGGGCTAGAGAAGTTTATTACTCTTGAATCTTCGTCTATTTCCGTATTGAGCATGTAGGCAGGCTTCAGTCTATCGATAGATATAACTTTCTCGTGTCCTTTTATATCCAAAGTAAATAATTTTTGCGACCTTTTGAGAACACGAAAAGGTCCTTGATATGGCGACTGAAGTGATTTCTTAACGCAGTCATCGCGGACAAAAACGAACTCGCAGCTATGTAAATCTTGAGATACAAATACTGTACGATTGGTTTTGTTGATTGGTGGGACTGGCTTTAGAGAATTCATTCTTACTTTAAGAAATTTCACATATTCATTGGTAGGAGGATTATCGGATGTCTCAACAAAAAAATCACCAGGCAACCGAAGAGCAGTTCCATACACAAGTTCGGATGGTGTGCAGTTAATATTTTCCAAAAAACTTGTACGTAGACCTAAGAGAACTGTTGGTAAAACATCATACCAATTGGAATTGTTATGACACATTAAAGCTGTTTTTAAACACCGATGCCACCTTTCGATTATTCCGTTGGCAGATGGATGATATGGAGACGTACGAATTCGTTGAGCGCCAAGAAGACTCGCTAGTTCTTTAAACAGATGAGATTCAAATTGGCGGCCTTGATCAGTAGAAATTCTTGACGGTACACCAAACCTGGAAATCCATCCCCTGTATAAAGCATCTGCCACTGTTTTAGCCTGAATATCTTCTAAGGGTATGGCCTCAGCCCACCGAGTGAATCTATCAATGCACGTTAACAGATATGTGAATCCTTTGCAGGATGGCAGCGGTCCGACGAGATCTATATTAATGTGACAAAACCGGTCTGCTGGTGAAGGATATGCTAAAGTTTCACTACGTGTATGTCGAGTAATCTTTGACCTTTGACATGTAATGCATGCCTTTGTAAAGGCTTTAATGTCCTTAGCCATTTTAGGCCACACAAATCGTTTTCGTATAGAGTCATATGTTGAAGTAAATCCACTATGTGCCAAATTATGAAATGCATGAAATACACTTGCGCGATGATTTACAGGAACAAACGGACGAACATGATCAGTCGAGGTATCGCAGAAGACGGATTTGGTGCTTGGCGAAAGTTTAAAGGACTTTAAAACTAAAGACGTTTTAGCAGGGTTTGATAAAAAATATTGCAATTCTGGGTCATTTTCCTGGTCAACAGATAATTTGTCGTAATCTATATTCGATGATTCAGCAATTGATGAAACACGAGATAAGGTATCTGCTACTAAGTTATCTGCACCTTTGATGTGTCGAATATCAGTGGAGAACTGAGAGAGAAAGTCTAATTGACGAAACTGCCGAGGACTAGCTTTATCCAGGTTTTGTTTGAAAGCGTATGTCAGCGGTTTGTGGTCTGTATATATAATGAACTCTCTTCCTTCGAGCATGTGAAGATAATATTTTACCACTGAGTAGATAGCCAAAAGCTCCCTGTCATACGTGCTATATTTTTTCTGTGTCTCATTTAGCTTTCTTGAGAAAAAATGACAATGGTTGCCAACCGTTAGGAGTCTTCTGCTGAAGTACACCACCAATAGCAACGTCAGATGCGTCAACCATAACGCAAATCGGTAAGGTGTCACAAGGGTGAGCTAACAGAGCAACATTGGACAAATCTGTTTTGCATTTTTTAAAAGCGATCTCTGCTTCGGGTGTCCACGTGATCGGAGTGTTGTCGTTCTTTTTGTTTCCTTTCTGATAAGCAAGAAGTGGTATTTGAGTGGTAGCAGCGTTCGGTATGAATCTTCTGTAAAAATTGACCATTGCAACGAATCGGCGGACTTCTTTTACAGTTTTAGGCGGTGGATAGTTGATAATGGCAGAAATCTTTTCCGAAAGAGGTTTAATGCCACTTTTTTCAACCGAATGACCCAGAAAATTTACAGAAGCTTGGCCAAATACGCATTTATCGATGTTAATTACCACTCCGTATTCTTGAAGGCGCTGAAAAACTTGTTGAATATGTTTGAAATGGGTTTCTTCATTTTCGGAAGCTATCAAAATGTCGTCGATATAACAGAAACAAAAATCAAGACCACGGAGTACCTCATGGATAAACCGCTGAAATGTTTGACCAGCGTTGCATAACCCAAACGTCATATATTCGAACTCAAATAGTCCGAAAGGGGTTATGATTGCCGTTTTTGGCACATCATTTGGAGCAACCGGTATTTGGTTGTAGGCTCTTACCAAATCAAGCGTAGAAAAAATGCACTTACCATGAAGACTGTGAGTAAAGTCGTGAATATGCGGTATAGGGTACTTGTCGGGTACCGTTTGATCATTCAGGCGACGATAATCGCCACATGGTCGCCATTGTCCGTTCTTTTTGCGAACCATGTGTAAAGGGCTCGACCAGCAGCTTTTCGATGGTTTGCAGGGGCCTTGCTCCATCATAAAGTTAAATTCCCGTTTGGCAATTTCAAGTTTATCAGGTGGAAGACGTCGAGCTCTTGATGAAACGGGATTTCCAGTGGTTTCTATGACGTGTTGTATGTTGTGTGATTTCTTTCCAACAGCGGTTGAGGGATTGGTTATAGCTGGGAATTTCAAAAGTAAATTATGATATGGTGTAGAATTTATGACGGTTTTGACTTCATAATAGTTCGAAAGATGTCCGACTTTTCCTTTTGATGACAGACCTGTTTTTGAGTCTATAAGCTGAACGTTTTTAATGTCAACAACAAGGCCAAATTTGCTTAAAAAATCGGCTCCAATTATAGGATGTGAAACGTCAGCCACCACGAATTTCCACGTAAAATTTCGTCTAAGACCAAAAGATGGTGATAGAATTTCTTCCCCATATGTATTTATAGGTGAGTTGTTTGCAGCGAACAGCTTGTATTTTTGCTGCTTTTGTTTTAACGGATCTTGCACTGGCAAAACGGATATATCGGCGCCAGTATCGACAAGGAAATACCTACCAACTGACTTATCATACATAAAGAGGCGATTGGTTACGTTTGTCCGGCCACTTGACGCCTCTAGTGACCGGGTCGGAAGTTTTCCGACTGATTATCAACAAAAGAGCATGGTGGACGACACTTACGGGCTTTACTTTTAAATTTACGATGATAGTAGCAAATGCCACTAGGCGATGAGTAACGACTGGAGTTAGACGTTGAATCTCTGGATCTACTTCTAGACCTCTGAAGATTTCGTAAAGCTGAGTTGATACTTTCAATCTGTGCCTTGATTTCGGAAAGATCATTTGAAGAATTAACTTGCGAGAGGTTTGGGGGTCTTGCTACTTCTATGTCGCTAATTTTATCGGCCATTTTCATGAGATTGTCTAAATTTTCGGATGAAGTAGCTAAAATAGCTTGCGTTTGAGGTGGTAAACGTTGTAGCCACATTGTACGTAAAAAATCGTCCGTGACGCCTCCATTTGCAAGAGCTTTCATCTCTCGAAAAAGTGCGCTTGGTTTCCGATCTCCAATTTCCAAATTATTTAGAAGAGTTTTGATGCGATTTTCCTCAGAAACAGAGAAATGGTCGATTAGACGTTGTTTAATTTGTTTGTATGCATCATCGGTTTGATTTAGAACAATATCACTCACCTGGCTTAGGATATCGGCTTCTAAATCAGCCAAGATGATGAAATATTTGGTCTTTTCGTTTATTACCCGATGTAACTCAAACTGAGCTTCTATTTGCGCGAACCAAAGTTTGGGGTTTTCCTTCCAGAAGCGTGGAATTTTAAACGCAATTGTTGGATTTGATGCAGGTGCATCGCCTGCACCAGTTATGCTTCCTTCGGTTGTGGAACGTGTTGGAGGCATATTTATAAAAGATAATTGTATTCAGTATCGGGGTCACCAGTTGAAACCGAAATAAACCACACGATCTATTGTGTTTTTAAAAGTTTCTTTTTTCGTTCTTTATTTTTACAAAATTGAAAAGTGAATAATCAAAAATTAAAAATATTTTAAATAAAATAAAAATCTAAGCTAGAATGATAATTAAAAATTTGTTTCGAAAAATGATGAAGTATTTCCGGCCTACATACCTTTTGGTACTAAAAATAAAAAAACAACAATTCCGGGAAATTTTAAAATGCTAAGATCTCGGTAACTACGGCCGATATGACAATAAATCTCAAAGCAATTTTGTAGCTCATGGATCGTAAAACAAGACCACCTTACACTCGAAAGCAATTCGAGAAATTGTTTTGGAGTTATTTACATTTTAAATGTGTTTCACCAATTGGGTCCTAAAAATAAGGTCCCAAAAATAAAATGCCAATATCTCGAAAACTAAAACGAAAAAAATTTCGGATCAAAATCGATTGCGACCTTATAGGAAAAGTTCCTATAAAATTTCCCTGAATTCGAATTTGTTGATTCAAAGTTAGGACCCAATAGAACCCAATAAAAGAGTAAATCCGAACCTTGTCTTAGACTTTTTTGAATTTAAGATCATTATAATGAAGATAAAAGTGCCTAACATCGAGGGCCAAGCTTGCCTTTTTGAAAATTCTGTTTAAAAAAGTAAGTAGCTTGATGATTGCCACCCATTTTTTGTTAACACAGAATCTGTGTTTTTTTTTTCTAAAGAAAAAATTAATTAGAGTCTGAGACTGTTTCTGTAGGAAAAGTGTTTCAGAATTTTAAACTTTTTCTGTAGGAAAAGTGACAAAGAATTTGAAACACTTTCTACAAGAAAAATGTGCCAGAACCTAATGCTTTTATACACGAGACATATCTAGAGTAGGGTTTGCAAATAACCGCAGTTTCCCTTAACCGCGGTTACGGTTGAAATTCATGCGATTAACCGCGGTAAACGGTTAACCGCACTCTTTTAAAATAATTTAAATTATATTATTTTTTAAATTAATAAAAATGTGTATTGGAGCTACATTACTGGTTTTATGCAAAATGTAGTCAGTGGAGAGAATGGCTTTTGGGTTTTGCTGAAAGAAAGTTATAAAAAAAGTTTTTTTAAAACAAAAAACAACAAAATGAAGTTTAGAATTTTTAAAAATAGAAAAAAGTATAAGCTTCCGACTTATTTTTCCTGTAAAAAAAGCCATCCCAGCAAAACTTAGATTACCAAATAAGGTATAGAATCTCTTATTTTATACATTGCAGCATTGATGATTTTATCAGTCGATGAGACTCAAAGTAATGCATCCATATACCAGTAAGGTATAAAATAAGTCATAAATTTATAACGAAGAATACGAGTAAGGTGTAAAATATATGATATTTTATAGGTTACGAGAAATGAAATAATATAGCATACCAGAAGATAATATATAAGGTGTTACGAGTAGTGAAAAAGTAATTTGTATTAAATTTACCCACGTGATTATAAGTGAGTGTAAGTAGATAAAATATGCTCGTGAGTGTGTGTCGTTAGAAATTTCCTGTCGTGAGTCCATCTCTAGTTTAAACTTATACATTTTTTTATAAAATAATTATTTTTTATGTTATTGTAATGCATTATGCATCCAATTATAAATAAGGCATTATTTCAAACTTTCAAATAATACATAATGTAACCAAATATAAGTCAGCCATGATTTAATGTTTAGAAATAACAAATATGAAATACATTTTTTCCAATAATCATGCATTACGTAGCAAATTATTAGTAATGCATTATTTTTCACATGAAAATGATACGTTGTGGAACAAATGTTTGGTAAGACATCATAAAATAATGCTACAAATAAGTTATATGCATTACCTGGTAATGCGTTATATAATCACTACCCATTACCAAAGTTTTGCTGGGATACTATGATTTAGAGCAGTGATAGCTCTCAAATACACGTATATAACACGATTGTCAACAAATCGTGTAACACAGAGCTTAAAATAACAAAAAAAATCATTCAGTGGCATGTTAGCTTTTGACGAAACTGGTTAATGTTGCATTGTTTAAGAAATACATTAATGCATTCATATTTAAAATCATGCACCAATACGTTCATATACATACTCTCTTTCTGTCGATGAGTGATTTAGACCCTTTTGCTTTAAAAATAATATTGGATTCTAGGGATTTTTTTTTTTAAATACATAGGTGGTTATTCATAAAAACTGAAATACAACTAAAGTAGGTTTGTTTGACAGATATTGCAGGAATATTTGTCAAATAACCCTACAATAAGTCTACTATCATGAACAATAGCCATAGTCTTAAATGTCTGTATTTTTTTTAGAAAATATTTTCTATACCAAAATTATCGGATTCTAAGACTTTTTTTTTATAGAAAAACAGAAATTTGTTCTGTAGAAAAAGTCTCAGTTTTTTTTTATTTTTTTTTATAGAAAAAGTTTCAGATTTAGAGACATATTTCCTATAGAAACTGTTTCAAGTTTAGAGGAATTTTTTCTATAGAAAACTCTACAGACTCTGAGACACTTTCACTATTGAAAATGTCTCAGACTCTGAGGCATATATTCTAAAAAAAAAACATTTTCATTAGAAACTGGCCCAGACTTTGAGACATTTATATTTACAGAAAAATTTTCAGATTCTGAGATATTTCTGCAATATAAAAAGTTTCAGATTATTTTTCTTAATATTCGTTGTTTTCTTTTTTCATTGTTTTTTTCCTAAAAGAACCTATTTTGCCCTACAAATCTTATGTTAATTTAATTGAAAATTAACCGTAACCGCAGGATTTTTTATGCGGTTACGGTTACGGTTAAATAGTGCGGTTAACCGCGGTTACGGTTACGATTAAAACCGCATTGCAAACCCTAATCTAGAGTCTAAGATTGTTTCTATACGAAAAATCTCTAAGAACCTTAGACCACTAGATTTAGCCTTTTTCTATACGCAAAACGTGTTAGAATTTGAAATTCCATACGAAAATGTAAAATTTACTTTAAAACAAATTAAAAAAAATGTTTGCTCTAAAAACAGCAGTATAAAACGGAAAATTTATAAAATCGTGCAAACGACCTTATTGACATGTTGTAACAGTAAAATGTTACTGTTTTTGTCAGTGAATTATACAAAAAACAAAGGTGTTTTTAATTTGTGTTATAGGAAAAAATATCTCAGAATCTAAGACTTTTTCTATAGAAAAAATTTATCAGAATTTTAAGACTTTTTATTTAAAATCAACTATTTTTCTTGCATTAATTTAATGATCTGTTGAAAATTAACTCTCTGATAAATTTAACTTTATTATACAACTTACTAGACAAAGCTTAACAAATAAAAGCTTAAACAATTATCAGTTAATTAATGCAAAAACGAAGATTAAAAAAATAATGCCACTCTATTAAATGTACATAGAATTCATACATGTGTATTCACATGGTGTACACATAGTGCGCCATCTTGAAATCCATGGCAATACTTGTGCGTGCATTCACACCCACTGGTCAGAATAGAAAATCTGTACAGTACAGTTTGTTATGATGGTCAATGTGGACTGCTTCGATTAGAAACTGTAGAACATGGATGTTTTCAATTGTAAAAGAACATTATCTGTGACTACATACAAACAAATCAAACTTAAAGGGTTGAAATCAAATCAACCCCTTTTAGATTTTATTTCATATGTTTTCTTTATTAGAAATTTGTATATAATGTATTTACAGTGAAAGCTTGGAGTAACGCTGGATATATTGAGATAAATTTATTTTAGCAAACGATTAAAGTTTTTGCTTTTGAAATAAAAAAATAATTACATTGACAAAACACTTAGGTAAACTTTTGTAAATTATACTTGGTAATTTGTTTTTTCTTTTTATTTAAATTACGGCATTTATGAATTAACAGTTTTTACAAAAAAATCTAGTAAATTCACGAGAAATCCTTTTAAGTTTTATTGCGCTAACAAAGTTGTAAATCAACAATTTTTTGGGTAAAAAGTTTGTAAAATTAAAAAAACTCGTAATTATTACTAGGTATTCTCATAAAGGAGGTAGCAAAAAATCTAGTAAAGTCACGAGAATTCCTTGTAAATTTTATAGCGTCAAAAAATTTAAAGTAAATTTACAATTTACAATTTTATTGGTAAAAAGCTTGTAAAATTACAAAATTGTTGGTAAAAAGCTTGTTACATTACTAGGAATTCTCATCAAATAGGAGGTCGCAAAAAATAAAAATAGCAAACTTTACTTGTCATTTTACAAGGTTATTTTCTACTGTAAATAGATATTTTCATAAATTGCATTTTTTTTTTGAGTTCGCCAGATTTATATTTAATGCGTTGCTTTGTGCCAACCCTTCTTAATATAGATATTGACACTTTTGTAACCCATGATATGTCGAAAATTTGTGAATTTGAAATTCGTTAAGCCGAGCTTTCACTGTATTTGCAATTTTAAAAAAAAAAAAACTTATGACAGAGATTGTGTATTGTCAAACATTATACAAATATAAATAAGTTTATTCACAAAATTAAAGCAACATATTAAAGCTAATCATTGGGATATAAAATTAAATTGTATTTTGTTATTACATATTTATAAAATAAATTCTTCAACAAGACGTAAGCACACAGAATAAAATATTAGAACAAATTTAGTAACTTTTTAATTTACGCAAATAAAAGTTTTTTAAACAATTTTCATAAAAATTTGAGCAAATAATTTATTAAAAATTTAATAGTTTCTTTTAATTTTTTTAAATTTCCTTATTTTAAAATTCTCATTTAGTTTATAGTTTTTTGTCAATATATATTTGGAGCCGCAAAACAAAACTTACTTTTTCGCATTTTAAAATTGTTTGTAAAATTAAGGATTGTGTGCAGGGATGTGATTTCCATGCAAATACATATTTTTTGTCGATAGTCTAAAACTGATATCGAGCAAATATCTTTCCGAATCAAGAAATTTGCGTTAAAATGTCATCCCATGTAAAAATCTATTTCAACTTATCAGATCTCATTTGATCTGATAATATATAATTGCATCTGATTGTATATAATTGTATATGATCAGATATAATAAAATGTCAAATTTGTGCTAATGTTGACCAAATCCGAGATATAATTAGATCTCGATTTTGGTCATTTTAGATATAATTATATCTAATCAGACATGATCATATATGAATACATATAAACAGATCAAATAAGATCTAATCCATTTTTACACGGGATCGATTTGTTTTTGCATATTTTGGTGAAAATGCGTATTTTTGCATATTTTGGTTCTAAGTGCATATTTTTTTCCAGCTTTTAAGTGCATATTTTGGCATAAATGAGGAAAAGCACAAATTGAAATTTATTTGTTTCAAAAGTTATTTTAAATTTTAAAAATTTATTTTGAAAATAAGAAAAAAAATTTTTTTTTCTCTTCAATTTTTTGTAGATTGTCTTAATTTCTAAAAAATAATTTTTTTTAGTTTTTACTAATTGTTAATATTAAAGGGCCCTACAAAGCGTTAGTCAATTTTTACTAACGCAGTTATTAAAAAACGGTAAAAAATTTAAAAGCAAAAACCTATCCAAAATAAATTTTTACAAATTTTTTAATAAAAAGATTGGCTCAAAAAATTATAATTATTGAGCTTGATGGCTGGCAATGATCTATTTCGGAAATTTAAAAAAAATATATATTTATTTTTTTTTTTCAATGGAAATTTGCTATGTGCGTTTGAAAAAAAAAATATTCAAAAATGTAAATTTTACCATTTTAGGTGTCAAAAATAAGTTTCCAAATTTTTAAAAATTACTGACAAAAATTATTAAAAAGTCGGTAAAAAATCAGTATTCAGTAAATTCCAAGTTCAAAAAAATAACTAAATTTATACTGCAAAACTAAATTTATACTGAAAATTACTAAAAAAGTAGTATAGTTAAAGTTTTAACACTTTTACTATATTTTTGACTGTAAGATTATTTTGAGTGTAGTTATGTGCAGGCTTTAAAAACTGCGAATAACTATCGTAGTTTGTAGTTTAGTTTATTTCTACTACACGAACATTTCACTAGCTTAAGACAAACTAACTGCACAATTTTTTCTTTGCACACATAGTGTAGTTTTTGTTTTTGATAAACTAACAGTTATTCCTATTGCTACTGCTCACATAGGCAACAAAAAACAAAACTACACTAGCAGTGGAAGTTAAAAAGTTGAATGTTGTGCTGACCTCCACTAGTAGTTTTTACTTCGTGAAAATAGTTCACAACTTCGTAAAAGATTATAAACTGTTAGTCTTTCGTTTATTGACTACGCAACAGCTAAACATATAACTACATTGGGACTGTTAAATTGAATTTAATGTACTTGTTTGACAAAAATAACATGATTTGTATAAGAATAATATATTTTTAAAAACGCAATAACGCGAAAATAAATTAATGGACGTATATTTTTTTATTATTTTTTCTTAAGCAAAAATTAATGAAATAAATTTGAATAAATTATTTATGAGTATTTAATATTATAATTGTATATTTTGTGAAAAATCAAAGCAGAGCTTGAAAAGAATCAATTCTAAAATGAAAACAGAAAAATGTATTCAACGGTTTAAAACAATACAGGTTTTTATTTGTATGAATAAATTACAAAAAAATACTTGTAATTGCACTTTTTTATTTCACTAAGAAGACGGGCGTAGTTGTTTTTTTGCACGTTCTTTACAGTATCACAAAAGAAGCCGTACTGAAACTTCGTGTTAATCCTTTCTCTTTTATTTTTACCTCTACATATTTGGTAATCCCGTGATAAAAAAAGGATTAATTTATGTACAATACTGTTAGATGCAATAACAATCTACCTGAATTTTTTGAATAGTTCATTAAAAAATTCAAACAAGGTTGTACCCTTATGCATATATTTGCTTGTCAAAATATTGGGATTTCCCACGAATGATATGAATGAGGATGATGAAAACTATTTCTGTAGTAAATTATGTAAAAAAGAAAACTACCTGCTAGTGATCAGATTATTGGCATACGATGGAAAGGGTTAATATATTTTTAAATCCGTTTTTAAATATGCATGACAGCTGGACAGACATTGCATATAAGATCATAGATGGTTTTGTAGCTTTGGTTTGAATACACAGGTAAAATTAATGCCCTAATGTTCTGAAACGCAACGAGCCGCGTTATAAAAATTTGAATGCAATTTGTTGTTGTAACTGTAAATCTTACACAAAAATTTTGACAATGCGGTAAGTAAAAATTCACAGAAGAACAAATTTTGGATAAAAGATTTTTTCGTACCTAATGGTAAGAAATTCGTTCTTAGTGAACAGTAAATAATATTAAACACAAAAATTCATAATAAATACATATTTATAAAATTTTTAAATACGAATAACCTACAAATATTCTTTTTCGTGGTATTTGGATACACAATTCTAATACAACTATAATTTAATTCATTGAAAATTAATACCTTAAACTTTAATTCAGTACTACAATTTTTGTTAATGAATTCATTATACAGAAGCTCTGTTTTTTTAATGCCATATTACTTTTAGATTATTTGTCCCTCTTCAATTTTAAATTAAAATTTAGTTTAATTAATTTTTTTTAATTAAATTTTGGTTTTAATATAATTTGTTTTACATTTTTTTTATTTTATTCAAATAATGTATTCAAATAAACAAATTAAATTTAAAGAATTTATTCAGACATGAATTAATTAAATAATTACAATTAATTAAATATTTGAATTAATTTTTCGAAGGTCAGTCTGAAACAATTAAAACAAAAATTAAATTTTTAATTTCAAAAGAATTTCTACTTATATATATTCGATTAGATTTCTACTTATATAATAAAAATTATTTACCTACTCCAAACATATTAATTAATTTATAAAATAAAAATTATCAATATAAGTTTATTAAAAATGTTTTTTTTAAATACGTTCAAAAAGACCAATAATTTCAAAAGAAATTTTAATAAATATTGTAGACATTGATAAAAATACCAAAACATTTTATTTTCTTTTATATACATACATATGTATACTGAAAAAATTCTACCAACAACTAAAAACACCACACATTTCTTTTGTGTCGTCTGAAGTCATTGTTAAGTTTTTTTTTTAAGACCCAACAAAAACTCTCGTTATCTTCGTTTCACTAATAGTTATTGCTTCGTGTTTCTTGAGAATGACTACTGTCTTGTGTGTTGTTTTCAACTGCTGGCTTTTTTTCAAAATTTAAAACTACAACAAAACTATCAACTGAGGATTTTAACAATTTAAAAAAAAACTACTGCTATAACTACACAACCAAAATGTGCGTGTAGTAGTAGCAGTAGCAAGTGAACGACTCTGGGTTTTGTTCATTTTTAAAACTACACTATTAGTTGATTTCAGTTACTACTGCTTCTGGCAGTTTAGTTATTCTAACCCTGGTTATGTGTTTCGTCTGATTATATAACGGCATAAACCTGGAATAAGGAAGAAGTTATACTTAATATAAAATTTATTATTTTTTCTATGTTCGTGCCCTTTTATTAAGATACGGAATAAATAAATCTTACAAGGGAAGTATCTCAACCCTTATGAACCGATTTGCCTGAAACTTAAAATATATATTAAAGAGACGATTTTAAGGTTGGGGTGTCTCGGCTTATCGGCCATATCGGTGTTTAAAAATTTCGTTGTCCCCTTATGAAACCATATGGACCTTCGGGAAAATTTTGATAACTGCCGAACTAACAGGAATATCGGCTAGGGCAAAAACACGGGTCGACTTAAATTTAATAAAGATTATTTCTTATCCATATGGATATCGTAGGTCTATGTCTTCACATAAGTACCCCCCAAAATTTACACATTTTCCTGAAAAAAATATTTAAAGAAGCCGATTTTTTACAAGGTTATGCCACCATTGGATAGGCATTAAAAAATCCTTTCTTCTCATATGAAAACATCGTATAGTTTCTACAAAAGAAATGGCTGAAAAATCCAAAAAACGATTTTTTCGCCATTTTTTTACCCATGTTTTGAACCCCTTAGTCCCCGATATGGCCGATAAGCCGAGACACCCCAACCTTAGATTTATCTCTATTATATATATTTTAAGTTTCAGGCAAATCGGTTCATAAGAGTTGAGATACTTCCCTTGTTAGTAACCCACAAATTTTAAACTTGCGAAAAACTACGTTTTGTGCTGCGGCTCCTCATATGAAAGTTTGTAATCACCGTTATGAAATTTTCCCATGTCTTTTAGACATAAATATATTTGGAAATGTTTAAAGAATTTTTTTTTGTAAGATTTTTGAATTTAAAAAAAAAGAAATTTATAAATTTTGAGTAAATTTTTATTTGACACTATTAAAAAATTACTAAAAAACGAAAAACTTTGCGTTGGTAAAGCTTTATTTGTGTCAATTAAAAATTGACTCAAATTTTTTGGTCAACATTTAATACATTTTTATTAAAAGTTTACTCAATATGTACTATTAAATTGTTAACTAGTGTAAAATTGAGTAATAATAATACTTAATATATGAGGCATTCCACACCAAATGTTCCGATACATAAAAACATGTGTCCTGAATAGGTTGTTTGGATAGCCCTATATGGAACTATAAGAAAATTGAGTTTTTGGTTTTTCAAATTTTCAAAAACTGGGCTTAGGAGGCGTGGTTAAATATTGGAAAAATGGCGAGTTGCCTTCATTAAATATTTATCACATTAAAACGGAATGCACCACAATCCCAAAAATTTACATTCTTATATAGTTTTGTATGGGCTATCGATTAAATTTTTTTTTTTTTGGAAAATTTTCAGAACCCGTTCGGAAATTTTTCATTTTTTAAAAAAGTCAATTTATCAAAAATCCGGCCACTTTTTTTGAATTTTTTTTTTTTTAAGTTTAGATCAATGGTTCCCAACCTTTGATTCTCGCCCCACTGGTGGGGAAATTTGAATGCTTCAGGGGGGCAACGAGCAAATTTAAAAAAAAAAAAAAAATTGTTAAATAAACTTAAAAAAAATTATAGACAAATTATTTGATTGATTGTTGAAATATTTTTCTAAAAACTTTGTTTAAACGATGATTTTAACAAAAAGTTTGCTCAACCACAAGTAATTTTTGCATTTTAAACAAAATTGGAAAATCTACAAATTTTTCTTGAGTGTATGGGGGACATTGCAGTTTTTTTAACCAAAAAGTGGGACATGACGCAAAAAAGGTTGGGAACCATTGGTTTAGATGTTTGTCCATCCACACAAAAAAATTCAGATACACGTTTTTCGTTTTTTTTTTTTTGAATAAATCGCATTTGAATTTTAAATTTCATAACAATTTTGTAATTTGCTTATATTTTATTGTTTTAACGTTGCCTGCAAAAACTTGGTAATGACACACCATTACCATTCGAATTACTTAGTAATGACAGAAAATTACCTTTAGCATTATTTTGAAATGTTAAATAAGGACTTATTAATAATGACTTACATAAGTCATTATAATAAAAAAAAAAATCAGAACTAGATTTTCACTTTTTGACTCACTGTACATTATTTTGAATAAAATTAAATTAAATATTTTTTAATTTTTTTTTTTAAATAATTTTTTTTATTGGCTTGATAATCATTACATTTGGCACATTTGCTTGTAAATGTAATGGGAAAGGTAATTCGAATCAGAAGTAGTTATAACTTTCGAATTTCTCATTATACATTTCATTATGTACTTGGTAATACAAGTTTCTGCTGGGTGCGAATTAGTATTATTAATTGCATAAATATTACTCATTCGCTCTGTAGCAACAAGAAAATACAAGCAAATTACTAAATTGTTATGAAATTTAAAATTCAAATGCGATTTTCTCGAAAAAAAACGAAAAACGTATCTGATTTTTTTTGTGTGGGTGGACAAACATCTAAACTAAAAAGAAAAAAATTAAAAAAAGTGGCCGGATTTGTGATAAATTGACTTTTTAAAAAATGGAAAATTTCAGAACAGGTTCTGAATATTTTCCAAAAAAAAGAAAAATTTAATCGATAGCCCATACAAAACTATAGTAGAATGTAAATTTTTGAGATTGTGGTGCATTCCGTTTTAATGTGATAAATACTTAATCAAGGCAACTCGCCACAAATTTGTCCATTTTTCCAATATTTGACCACGCCTCCTAAGCCCAGTTTTTGAAAAATTGAAAAACCAGAAACGCAATTTTCTAAGATCCATATAGGGCTATACATACAACCTATTCAGAAGTTTACGGTACACGTGTTTTTTTTTTCGCTGGACATTTGGTGTGGAATGCCTCATATACTAGTGCCCCAGATTCCCGGTTCGCGGTATTCCCGGGAATACCGGTACTCCCGGTTCTGGTACCGGTTATTAAAAAATAACGTAACTATTTTTTTCTTAAATTCATAAAAAAAAAATGGAAATGGTATTTTCACATGTTTTGTATTTTATTTTTGGTAAAAGCAAAGAAAACTTTTTAATTGTACAAAATTTTACAAAATATACATACCGGTAGTCCCGGGAATACCATTAGAACCTGAACCGGGAATACCGGTATTCCCGAGAATACCGGGAATAATTCAAGAACCGGAAATCGGTACCATTTCCCGGTAATACCGGTTCTACGGTACTGACCGTAAGCACTAATATATACTATTATATATTAACTCAATTCTATTATTACTTTTTTTTTGTATACTGACAATAAGATAAAACTTGTATTTAAATCAAATAATTAAATATTTATTTTAAAAACTTTACATTAAGGGGCCTTCTTTATACGTACCGTCAAAAGAACAAATTCACTGACATTTTGTTTGTGGTATTGTATGTGTACGCATTGCGTACTACGCAAACAGAAAATTTTTAGTGGTCGTGTATTCGTACACAAACGAAATACCGAACGTTATGCTTAGGACATGACGAACACAAACTCTACGATAATGTACTGCACTATTTAAACCAGTGGTCGGCAGAAAGAGAGGATATGAATGCATTGTTATATGAAAATAAACATGCATGTGTTGGTGTATTTCTCAAACAAAGCGACATCAACCTGCTTGTTGTTGTATATTTATGCTCTTAGTTGTGAATTTTGTTGACATTCGTGTTGAATACATGTAAATAGCCGAATGTGTTCATGATCGATGTGTAATTGATGCCGACCACTGATTTAAACAAATAGAAATTTGGTCTAAGGCCTGCATTGGATGTACATTAGAGTGGCACTTAAAAATTAAATTTTCAATTTTTATTGGATGCAAAAATGATTGGGTAAAATTTTCAAGAAAATCGAAGAAGTTTAACCCATGCCACTTTGAGGTCAAAGTTTCGGGTTTTGGGGTAAAAGGACCATGACTTCAAAAAAATTAAAAAAAAAAAAAATTTATAATATTAATTAACTTATGATTTTTTTTTTATTTAAAACTAGCTGGCCCGGTCCGCGTTGCTGGCCCAAATATATGATCAGTGTTATATTTCGTCTCGCTTCAAATATATAGCCCTGCAAAAAAGGTAATGAATTTCGTGGCTTAGAAAAAATTGTAGGCCTGGTTTTAAAGACCCGATTAGGCAGATAATCATCTTCAAATTATATTTTAGGAACTAAAAAAAAATAACCATGTCTTCGACTTTGAGTACTGTATAAATTCGGAACTTATTTCGTATCATTACGAACAACACAAAAATAAATTACGCTCGTTCTTATCGTGAGCTATTGTCTTGAGTTAAAACAAACCTTTATAGTTTTCCCGAATTTTCCATTTTTCCGGGACACTTTTCTCATTTAAATTTCCTTAAATTAAAATTATAATTAACAAAATCGGTCCGGTCATTAGTAGTCGACATATTTAGACAAAGCGGGCGTTAAAATTTGAGTGGTTAGTTTTAAAGTGGTAAAATTCCCAAGGATTTAAAATCATTTGTACCAAGTTTAAGCAGAATCTATTAAGAAATATTTTTTTTAATAGATCAAATTAGAGTGAAAATGAATTTTAGATATAT
The DNA here is from genome assembly GCA_963921195.1 of Pegoplata infirma. Lineage (NCBI taxonomy): Eukaryota > Metazoa > Arthropoda > Insecta > Diptera > Anthomyiidae > Pegoplata > Pegoplata infirma. The sequence goes on from OY992540.1 coordinate 173,934,003, forward strand.
CGAAAAAAAGTGGCCGAGGACAATTTTTCATTTCAAACAATTATATGGAACATTAAAAACATTTAAAACAATTAGCCACATCGGTCCAGGCGTTTTCAAGTAATGCAAATTTTAAGGATATTGAAAAATGTAGGCTTTGAAGTGGGGGAGGCCAATAAATATTTCAAAATCCTTACTTGGAATATTATGATCATTAAAGAAAAAAATTATCAAATCAGGCCAGTCTTTCTTCGATGTGGGAGTGGACAATTTATCTTTCCTTAAAAACCTTAGTTGTACTATCACGGAAGTCAACAAATACTACTAATAGACAAATCGTCCCTGCCGTTCTAGTACTTTCGATATATCGAAATAAAAATGGGCGTGAAAAAAATTTATTTCTGTTTTAACCTAAGTTGGGCTATGACGAACATTTAAAAAAAAAGGTTAGTCAAATCGATCCAGCCGTTCTCTGATTTCAGATATATCGAAAAAAGGAGGCGTAAAAATTGGCGTAGTTAATTTGTTTTCCGAAAAAACCAAAGAAAAAAATTAAAAAAAAAATAAGACTCACATTTAAAGAAAAATATTATCCAAATCGGTCAGTTCTCAAGTGATGCGATTACCAACGAACTCCATTTGATTTTTATTTATATTTTATTATTCTATATTTTATTTTTCTATGGAGTAAATTTTATATATATCAAAAAAAAGGAGTGCGTAAACAATTTTTCTTACCTTAAAAACCTAACTTGAATGTAACCAGCTCGGTCCATCCATTCAAAAGTGGAAATAGAAGTGGAAAATTATTCTTTCCGAAAAACCTTTGCTGGACTATGACGAACATTAAAAACAAAATTAGATAAATTGATCCACCCATTCCATGATATATACCGGAAAAGTGAGCGTAAAAGTAGGCTTGGACAATTTTTCTTTCCTTAAAAATCTTTTACGGACTATAACCAAATCGGTCTAGCCGTCTTAGATCTTTCGATACATAGAAAAAAGTGGGCGTGGGAAATTCTACTACCCATTAAAACCTTAGTGGAATTATGACGAACATTTTCAACAAAAATTAGCTAAAGTGGGAGTGTTCAATTTTTTTTTTCGTAAAAACCAAAGTTGGAATATGATGAAAATGCGTTAAAAAAATGTTGTCAAATCGGTCCAGCCATTCTCAGATTTTAGATAAATTGGAAAAGTGGGCGTAAAAGTGGGCATGGTCGATTTTTCTTTCAGTAAAAACTTAAATTGGATTATTACGAACATTTAAATAAAAAATTACCCTAATCGGTGCAGCTGTTTCCCGATTTTAGATAAATCAAAAAAAAATGGGCGTAAAAGTGGGTGTGGCCAATTTTTCTTCACGTAAAAACCTAAGTTGGACTATGACGAACATTTCAAAAAAAAAAAATTGTCCAAATCGGTCCAGCCGTTCTCAACTGATGCTGTTACCAACGAACGACAATTGATTTTTATTTATATAGATTTACCCAAAACTACTTTGAAAAAAATTATGTCAACTTTCTATGACATCATTAACCCGTTCAAAATTTTAAGCAAAAAATTTCCATAAATTTGGGGTGGGGGGTACTTCAAATGAGTACTTTCGATTTTTTAAAAATTTTATTAAACAAAATTTTTAAATTTAACATTTGTATAAAAATCACGTGTGAAGAACATCCTGAGGATGAACTTTTCAACAAATTGGGGATATCCACCGACTTAATTTTTTTTTGGAGCCGTTTTATTTTTACGGATTTCAAGGAAATTGAAATTTTGGCAATATTGTTTTTTGTGAAAATCGGTTTTCGAATAAACTGACCAAATTTAAATTGTTAGTTGCTTTATTTGATCAAAGTAATTCAGAACTATTAACTTTATTGGTTATCGTTAACCCATATTGGCATGGGGCAAATGCGACCCAAGCAGCAAATTTATAGATTTTTTTCTAAAATTTTGAGAATTTTATTGCTTCAAGATCTTTTTGGTGGTTTATTACATACTAATTTATAGTGTCCGACCTAGGGTTGCCAGACGGCCGGGAATGGCCTGGATTTTCCAGTTATTTTGGGTCTGGTCCAGTTTCCAGTTAAAACATAATTTATCCAGTTAAAAAGAATTTCTTTAATTTAAACAATTATTTTTTTTATTAAATATATTTTACATTTTTTTTGACTACCTTTGAATAAAACATAAATCAAATAGCTGCCTCTTTTGACTACTTGTAAATGTGCCCCTTTTTCTGCATTTTCACTACTTTTTTTAATACTTTTTCGAACATTTCGGGCAGTGTTGATTTCGGCACGAAAGTTTTCCTTGAGATCTTCGGTGATCTTAGGATTTTTTGGTGCCCCATTTGCTCTTTAAACAACCTCATAAAAATAAGTCCCATTTTTAACATCGCCCATCCAGGGAATTTTAACTGGCCACCTAGATTTCCAGATTTGACCACTCCGCACTTATTTTTGTGGGGTTATTTGAAAAAAAAAAAAAATACGATAACAATCCTTAGACCGTTGATGAGCTCAACATCAACATTTCGAGATGATCGAAAAAGTAATGGAAAAGCTTAAAAAGGCTATATTTTGCCGTGGCGAATAGAGTCAACAATTTGATTGATGTTTTATTCGAAAAGAAATAAAAATATCTCACATTTGAAAATCGGTTGATTTGTTTTAAGTTATTCAAAACAAAATCCAGTTATTTTTTCAAAATCCAGCTGAAAATTTTCCATTGTCCAGTTATTTGACTTCTAGTATCTGGCAACCCTAGTCCGACCAAATATTTGGCTTTGGCATTGGCAAAAAATCAGTATTCGGCTTCGGCCACATTTTTGGCAAAAATATTTTACAAAGTGTTTTGCTCACTAAAAAAAATTTTAGACAAGAAAAAATTGCACTCAAAAAAATGTTTACACCCAAAAAAAAATTTTACCCTCAAAAAATATTTTTTACAAAAATTACTAAAATCATTCATAGATTCGGTGAAGTCGAATTTAACTTACATATATTTTTTTTTAATAATCCGCTTCGGCCGAATAATAAAAATAGAACCAAATATTCGGATTCGAACAAATATTCGTGGGCAAAACATAATTACGGGACACAATACCTCTGCTCGTCATATGACGAGATTGGGTGCCTTATCAGACCCTTTGTGTACATCTTGTCTTGAGGATGAGAACACTACAGAACACTACGGCTGTTGTTGTTCAGAGTTCTCAAGAGCTAGACTACGGATAATGTGTTCTGATAATGTGTCCATGGATATGGTCCATAGACTACCCTTTTCTGTGTTCTGATAATATGTCCATGGACATGGTCCATAGACTCCCCTTTTCTGATTTTCTCAAGTTTGTGAAAGCAACTGGTCAACTTTATGACCAAATGTAGGTGAAAACAGATAGAGAAATAGGGGAATCAGTATCTGCAGTGACAACCATGCAACGCTTAGGGCATTAGATTCTCCAGTCACATCACCTTAAATAGTCCAGGAGTCTAGGAGTAGGCTCAATGAAGTCTCATGTGGGAATAGGGTCTGTCTTCTGTGGGTTTCGGGTCATAGAGGAATACGGGGAAACAAGATAGCAGATTCTTTGGCAAATGTTGGGTCCGATACAATTCCTCACAATCCAGAACCTCAGATTGGTATAGGATTGACATGGATGATGAGTTGGATCAACTCTCACATGAAATCAATTTTCATGGTACAATTAGTGTTGTAAATTGTGGTTACTTTGGACTACTCAATACTACTCAAAGGTTCGAAGAAATTAATTCTATTGAGAATTATTTCTCCAATAAAATTAATTCGAATTCAATTATTTGAATTTACCATTATTTTATTTAATTCTCTTATAAAAAATTCACAGGCTTAATTCTCAAGAACTAATTCCCTGTTAAATTAATTCCCCCAGAGAATTAAATAATTTTTTTCTTAATTCAATCTATTATAAAATGAATTAACATTTTTTTTGCATTCCTTTGAATGAATATTATAAATTCTGCATTCCTTCGAAAAAGGTGTTGGTAGACATTTGAACAAATACGAAATATGTAATCAGATACGTATGTTTATGAAGCATTTACCAATTCAAGTGTGTTGAACCTATTGGGTCCTAAAAATAAAGTCTTAAAACTAAAATTGCCGTATCTCTAAAACTTAGCAAGATAGAGCAAAACGAAGCAAAATTAAAATTTAACTTTGTAAATTACTCGTGTTGAACGCAAAACCAACGTTTTCTCACGAAATATATGTTTAAAAATGTATTCTTTTTTTTTCCACTAAAGAAATACAAGTTTATCATTATTTAAACAATTTTTTTTTAATCCACGCCCACAAAAGGGGGGCGGACCGAAAAAAACGACATTTTCTAATCCTCTGGGTCCAAATGCAGAACTTTGAACTTCTTATTGCATAAAAATGTTGCATTTGTTAAACAAAATCACAAAATATCATGTAAAAAATGGTATTTTTCAGAGGTTGGTTTGAGTTCTTCAAGGGGAAACTTTTTTCCCCCTAGTCCGATATTGCTCATTTACGAACTTTACCTGCCTAGGAACATAAGACATATTCGTGCCAAATTTCGGGAGTCTAGCTCTTTTATTTTGGACTTCATCGTGTTAACTACAGACGGACGGACATCGCTAGAATGTCTAAGAATCGATCACTGATCATAAATATATGTACTTTATGGGGTCCTAGATCGATATTTTGATGCGTTACACACGGAACGACAAAGTGAGTATACCCCCATACTGTAGTTGGAGGGTATAAAAAGTTACATAAATTAGTTGAAAAAGCAATACAATAAAAACAACGAGCCGCTTAGCTATTTTCGATGTTTTTCTTCTGCCGGAGAAGTTTCTTTTACACATTTACTACTTTTTATTATATGATTATATATTCCAATATTATTTATTATCAACGCACATTGGGTTGAAACGGATCAAAAGTGGCGCTTTATTCAAAACTGAAAATTTTTTTTTTACAAATATTATTAATTTAGGGTTAAAGTATAATTTTACACTAAAAAATCTGTCACAACTATTATTCTGAGTTGTTTACTTTTCTTGCAATCCGCCGTCAAAATCAAAGAAATTTTTGTGTTTTTGAATATGGTGCTAAAAATTGAAAATCAACTTATTTCTAGAATTTTTTTTTGGTATTTATTCATTCAAAGGTAATTTTTTTATTATGGAACCATCAACATCAGGCATTTTCAAATACATTTCTGTTTTTTGCTTTTTGAAAATTGTTGTAAAAATATTTTTGAAATTTTTTTGTAAAATGTTCCCAAATTGGAGTATTTTTAATACTTGATGGAATATAAAAAAAAATGTAAGAGGTTGTTATTGCTTATACATTGTGATAATAAAGCATATAGTATAAGCTTTAATTTTAAAGAAAAAAAACGTCCACGTTTAATGCCGTTATTTTTTTATTTATGATTTTATGAAAAAAATATGGTGGCTTCAATAACACTTCATCAAAAAAAAACAAAAAAGTTTCTGACCCAGAAACTAGACCCACTTATCCTTATGTATTTTGACCTTCTGAAATCGATTCTGCCATCAGAATTAAATTCTATAGTTGAGGTTTCCTGTGATTTACAAGGAAAGTCCGCAAGTGAACCCACCTAATTTCCTTGTAAATTTGACAAAGTTACAAAATTTTTAAATTTTATTTCCGTATGTAAGGTTCAAGTCTGATTTATTACATAAAAAATAAGAGTATTTTAAATAAAATCAGTAAAAAATTGCAGAAGTTACATGCATTTGAACAAAAACGCGTTATTTCAGTTTTTTACAAAAACAGTTGTATTTATGTTGTGAATTAATGCATTTTTGTTGAAATATAAGTAACTTCTGCAATTTTGATGGATTTTATGAAAAAGCCTCTTATTTTCTTCGTAATAAATCAGACTTGAACATTACATACAGAAATAAAATTTTAAAAAATGTTAACTTATTGTTGGTAAAATTTACAAGGAAATCATGTCGGTTCACTTTTGCGGACTTCCTTGTAAATTGTAGAAAAACCCAACGGTAGAATTTAATTCTGATCGCGGAATTGAATTTAGAAGGTAAAAATACATAAGTATTAGTGGGTCTTGACCTTTTTTGTGGGTCTTTGTAATCTATATATAAACAAGTAAGAGTTTAAAATTCGGCTGTGCAAAATCTTTGATACCCTCCAACAAGCAAAAAAAATAAAAATGACAGGGACGGTTTTTGTGGGGAGTGGGAAGGGCGGTGGTGGGGGGGCGTGCTAATCAAATGTCTCTGGGTGGTGTAATATAATATCTGACAAAAAACATGCATGATGTTAACTTTATTTATTATGAATAACGCAGATGATATAATTTTTTTTTTCAATTTCCAAGGCTTAAGTTAAAAAAGGTAAATTTATACATTCAAGAATTTTTATGAAATAAATTTAGTACTTATATGAGAGCAAATAATTTTTGTTAAACGTTTATAATAGCACTTTACATAAACTTTAATTTGCTATTTGTTTCAAAATATTGTGTTTTTTAATTTCACAGATACAGTAAAAATTGTGAATTTAGTTTTTTCCCGAAATAAAGCATAACCACGCGCCTAATATGTTAATTTTTTTTTTCAAAAATGGTGGTATTTTACTTATTAATCATCAGACGCAAATAAAAAAATTAATAGTTCCAAATTACAACTTCCCTGACTTTTTTATGGAAAATTTAAAAAAATTTAAAATTTGGTGAAACACAAAAATCCGACTTTAAACAAATTTTATGCAAGTATTAACACATATTTATTTTTTATTGTTTTAAATTTTTATTATCGCATTAAAAATACTTTAATTTGCAACTATATTCATTAAATTATCGCTTTTGGTTTAAAAGTTACAGCTTAAATTGTGAATCAAGTTCAATTTTCAAGAAACACTAAAAAATTCTGACAGGTTAAAAAAAAATCCAAAACACATGGTTTCTCTTTAAAAGGGTGCTTTCTAATGTATTATTCATCATTCATCAATCAAAAAATATTATATGTTAAAATTACTGCTTCCCTGAATAAAGCGCCACTTTGCCTCTCATTCAACCCAATGTGCAACGCCCCAAAATTTCAAGTGATCGTTTTGGTACACAGAAAAAAATTAAAAAAATTTTGAGTAAATTTTTAATACTATTGAGTAAAAAATTACTGAATTTTGCACCAGTAAAGGATTTAATAGTATTGAGTAAACTTTTAATAAAAAATTATTAAATGCTTATTGAAAAATTTGAGTAAATTATAACACCGTCCGACACACTTTTGTACACTTGGACCGGACCCGAAAATTCTGAAAGTAGGGCCAAAAAAAAATACCCGTGTCTCTCAGTTTTTCTAGATCAATTCGCGTTTTCGCGAAAAACGCAAAAAAAAAATTTTCCAATGTAAAAAAAATTTTCGCTTTTCAGAAAGTGGGGCTCAAAATAACATCCTTGTGTTTTCCGGGTTTTCTATATCAGTTCGCGTTTTCGCGAAAATGCATTTTTTTGCACACTTGAAAAAATTTACAACATTCCGAAAATAGGGCTTAAAATAAAATATTGTTCTAGTTTATCCATATTAATACACGAAAAATACAATTTTGAAAAAATGTATTGCATTATTTTTTATAAATATAAAACATAAATATACATGATTTACAGTAGAATTACGGTCCTTATACAAAAATTGCTAAAAATTCAATTCTCGTGTCTCCCAATGTTTTATGTATCTATTCGCGTTTTCGCGAAAATGCATTTTTTTGCACACTTAAAAAAAAAAATTACTACATTCGAAAAGTGGGACTAAAAATAAAATATTCACCTAATTTTTTTAAAGTAATTTAGGAAAAATGCAATTTGAAAAAATTTATTGAATTATTTTATTTTTATAAGTATAGAATATAAAATTTGACTTAAATAATACTAAAAACATAAATAAAGCCATATGATGACAAAATATTATTTGAAAACTTATTGTAATGAAAAATAAACTATTGAAAACGGGTGTTATTAGTATTTTTTTTTTTTTTTGTTAAATAATTAAATTTTTCGCAAGTACGCAAATTAGCTGGAACAACTCTGATACATGGGAAATTTCTTTTTATCTCTACTTGAAATTTTGCAAGTGTGCTTAAAAGAACAAAAAAAAACTGGGAGACACGGGTATTTTATTTTTGGCCCAACTTTCCGAATTTTCGGGTCCGGTTCATGTGTACAGTCAAAAGTTGCAATTTGTTGGACGGTGTAATTTAATATAATTAAAACTTTACTTAAAATTGTTCAATATTTTAAAGTTACTTTTTAATTGTGTCAAGTAAAAATTTACTCAAAATGTATCAATTTATTTTTTTAAAAAGTTTCGAATTTTTTTTGTAAAAAAAATTGCTTTTTGAAACTTTACCAAATATACTTATGTCTTCAAGACAAAGGAAAATTTTATAAAGATGATTTCAAACTTTCATACACATATACAAAAATCTATAAACTAAATGAGAATTCAAAACACCAAGAGAATAAAAAAAATAAAAAAAAATATTAAATTTGTATTAAATTATTTACTCAAATTTCGTTTTCAATTTTTGAGTAAATTTTTAATTGTGTCAATTAAAAAATTACTCAAATTTGTTTTAAAAATTTAAACAAGTGATTACTCAAATTGTTTTTCTCAATATTATTTTCTGTGTACATCAAGTGATGAAAAAACACTATCTTGCGTTTTACAAAATTCCATTTTCCATACAATTCGTTCTAAAAACACACAAGTCAACGCGAAAAAAAACAGCTGTTCAGTCCTCGCGTTTAACAAAATAGAAAGTTGACCAACGCGAGGTGAAAAGGCATGTTGCGTTTTACAAAATTAGTCTCTTATTTTTAGTCTCAAATTCACTAAAATTCACAAATTGGTTTAACCAAAAGTACTTTAAAAAAACATACTAAGATTTCAAATGTCAAATAAAATCAAGCTTTTTTTCTAAATGTCAAAATTTTTACCATTTTCGATCTGACAAGCCTATGCCCAGGGTATAAACAAATTTTAAGAAACTCGTTATTTCTTAATCCCATTTGGTACAAAAAACTAGTTTGTTCGCTGTTAGCATCATTGCCAAAACAGCAAGTTTTTTTTTTACAATTTTTATAATAATTTGTCTTTTAATTAGGATAAACTTAAACTTTGACCTTCTAATACAATGTATTCCAGTTAAAGGTTCAACGAATTGTGACCCGAAAGTTCACAGCATCCTTTCTAAACTAACAGTAAACCACATTAATGATTGGGTTTATCTCAATTTCCCGCATTAAATTTTTCACAAAAAGTTTATATTATAAAATATGTGGAAAATCTAGTTTTTTTTATTAAAAACGAAAACAATTATACTGCAGACCATCATGTATGCATGCAAATAAGTACGTATAATAGAGCACATAGGTGGTGTTAATTTGTCTAAAGATTTGATGTGATGCTCTACTAGGGGTTATTTTTTTCCACAACACAGTAATACGAATATAGTTTTTATCTCAGAAGAAACTGCTAATAACATGATAGTATTATGATGATCATTTATTTTATTTTTTAATTTATTAACCCGTTTTTTACTAGCAAATTTATGTTAAATGCTTACATGAATGTGTTTATGCTGCATTTTCATGGGAACACTGCAATTTTAAATAAATAATGTTCGTACACAGAAAAACTATTAGAATCAAAATTTGAGCAATCACTTGTTTAATTAAAAAAAAAGATTAATTTTTTAATTGGCGCAATTAAAAAATTTACTTAAAAATTTGTATAAAAATCACATGTTGAAAATAAGAAAAATAATTATTTTGGTACCAAACCTCATTTGAAAATACGTATTTTCCAATACAACCCAGCAAAACTTTGGTAATGGGTAGTGATTATATAACACATTACCAAGTAATGTATATGCCTTATTTGTAGCATTATTTTAGGATTCCTTACCAAACATTTATTCCACAACGTATTATTTTAAAGTGAAAAATAATGCATTACTAATAATTTGCTACGTAATGCATGATTATTGGAAAAAATGTATTTCATATTTATTATTTCTAAACATTAAATCATGGATGACTTATATTTGTTTACATTATGTATTATTTGAAAGTTTGAAATAATGCATTATTTATAATTGGATGCATAATGCATTACAATAACATAAAAAATAATTATTTTATAAAAAAATGCATAAGTTTAAACTAGAGATGGGCTCACGACAGGAAATTGCTAACGACACACACTCACGAGCATATTTTATCTACTTACACTCACTTACAATCACGTGAGTAAATTTATTACAAAAATACTTTTTCACTACTCGTAACACCTTATATATTATCTTCTGGTATGCTATATTATTTCATTTCTCGTAACCTATAAAATATCATATATTTTACACCTTACTCGTATTCTTCGTTATAAATTTATGACTTATTTTATACCTTACTGGTATTCTTTGTGATAATGTGGATGCATTACTTTGAGTCTCATCGCCTGTTAAAATCATCAATGCTGCAATGTATAAAATAAGAGATCCTATACCTTATTTTATACCTTATTTGGTAATCTAAGTTTTGCTGGGAAATTTCAACGAAATACAAACGAAACCTTTTCCTGAGCCTAAAATACAACTCATGTCTTCAATTGAATATCAGAGGGTTTCACCTTTTTTGGGTCATTTTAATCCTTTTTTTTTTATAAAAGACTCAATATTCTACTGAGATATGCGTTTAAGGTGCGTTTAATTTGTTTTCGCACATTTGGTCAATAATTTGTACATTGGAAACCGAATTAAAGTAAATAAAAAATACATAATAAAATTTTATTTGACATTCCAATTTTAAAAGTTACCACACTGAAAGAATTATTGTTTATAATATCTATGAACAAATTTCATAAAACCAAATTCATAGAATCTATGAAACAATTCATTGGCTGAATGAAACTGAATGAATATTCATTAGTATTGTAAAATATTTCATAGAATTTTATTCATAGACTTTATTAAATTCATAGAATTAATCAATGTCATTCATAGAAGAAAATGTCATCAATATGTATTTTGATTTTTTTAATAATTAAAATAGTGTTACAATAGTTAAAATAGTTGAATAAATATGTTAAAAAAAATCATAAAAAAAAACATCATTGCTTCCCTGGCCGGGGCTCGAACCCAAGACCTACCGGCTGAAGTGGTTAGTGTCGACGCCTTAGCTATCAGCGCCACCAAAGAACGAAAATCTCGCCAACTAACATTCGCTAATTTTTTCTTTCTAAAAACACAAAAATTTTGTTTTCTACAAACACACAAGCAACTTTTGGGAGAACATTGTGACAGAGGATAGATACAAACTCAATATGTTAAAGCAGAATATTAAACAAAATAGATTTTAAGTGTTATTTGTTTATATACTTTAGCTAAGTGCCTAGAGAACAACTGGTCTGTGTTCGAATCTCGGTGGGGATAAGTTGAAAAACATATACACTTTTAAAAATAGAAAATTGTAAATAAATTAAATAATAAAATAAATAAAATTGAAATAATAAAATAAATAAAAGAAGAATTGAATAATAATTTTTTTCAAATTTTTATTTTTCTGTAAAGACAGTTGAGCTCAGGCTCTAATTATAATTATGTATTATAATTTTTAAATCATGTTATATATGGTTTGAATTGAGAAAGGTGTGAAAGAAAAATTTTATTTTTATAAAAATTTTAAGACATCCTGGTTCGTTTTTTACTAGTTTCGTATAATCTAGTTATTATAATCATCAGAAAAACTTTTAATGTCAAATTTATTCAGTTAATAGTCAATTATATTCTATATGTGAAAATTATTAACAGATCGCATCCGCCAAGGATTGAACCCATGATCTGTAATGTTTTTTGCTATTAACTGCCTCTTAGATACGATCACTCTAGACCAGTGGTCGGCAGAAAGAGGCATATGAAAGTATTTGTGTTTTAATAAAAATATGCATGTGTTGGTGTATTTCTTCAACAAAGCGACATCAACCTGCTTTGAAGAAAGTAATCTTGCTACTGAATAAAATATTTGTTCTTTTTATGCTCTTTGTTGATTTTTTGTTGACATTCGTGTTGTATACATGTGAATAACCGATTGTGTTCGGCTCCAGCGTGCAATGGGTGCCGACCACTGCTCTAGACCGATACGCTAAGTTGGCTGTTAAGCAAGCATCATGTTTTTTTCAATTCTTGTGGTTGTTGCTGTTGTTTTTCGTACAGAAGAAGGTATAATTTCCATATGGTAAATAAATTAAATTTTTTAGTAATCATCATTCTTCCTCCTCCACTTCATCAACTCTGATCTAAGTACTTATTTTGCAACCTTGCCAGAACATGGTCTATATTTCTGATGATTATAATAACTGGATTATATGAAACTAGTAAAAAACGAACCAGGATGTCTTAAAATTTTTAGAAAAATAAATTTTTCTTTCACACCTTTCTCAATTCAAACCATATATAACATAATTTTTTTTTCTTATCCTATGAACTTTTTCATAGGTTTCTAGTGTCTATGAATTTGTTTCATAGATTCTATGAAGGACATCATTGGCTGACTTCTAATGATTTTTTTCATAGAATCAATGTACGTTTTCATAGCCGTAATGAACAAAATTCATTCAGTGCACAGAGATGTTTTTTACTTTAAATCTATGGGAATTCTCTCTCGTCTAATCACGCCTTTAAAGAGTTAATTGTTCTAGCAAGATTTTTTGCATTAAATTGTACCAGGGCTCTTCAAAGGCATAAAGCAATGGTTCCCAACCTTTGATTCTCGCTCATTTGCTACAATAGTGGTATAGCCAGTGTTGCCATTTTTATGTTTTTTTTTCTATTTATTCGTAGATTTTTCGAATCTCTGGGTAAAACTTTTTTAAAAACTTTGTGATTTTGATTCTTTTTAAGGGTAAAGACCTTGTGTACATATCTACAAAAGTATAATTTTTGTATTTTTTTCTGGCTAAATTAAGTATGTATAATTTATAAACTACCTTCAAGTATTTACAGTGAAATTGATTGAAATCAAACCTATTAAAGATAGACTTGCCAACCGTCCAGTTTTCGTCGGGACAGACCAGTTTTACAGTGGAGTGTCCCGTGTCCCGACGATACCCTGAACGGGACGCAATTTGTCCCGTTTTGAGATAAAAAACTAATTTTTTCATGGTCACAAAAAATAAATCGTAAACTTAGTACTTATTTTTATCAGCAACACTGGCATTTTTTTAAATATATTTTTTATTTCATTTGTCAACTTTCAAATGAATTAAAATTTTAACAGAGCGTGATTTTTTGTAGAGGTATTTTTTTATTATTTTAGTAAATATTCTTTTCAATAAATTTGCACAAATGTTAAACTATTAAATTTTTCACAGGAAAATGAACAGAAAAAGAGCTGCAGATATAAATGAATCGGCAGCAACACAGGAAAAGGATGAAAATAAAACAAAAAGGTATTGCAAATTTCAACCAGATCACGGTGTGGTTGAACAAGTTTAATTAAAAGTTCGCTGCATATGTTAGTTGGCACCCGTACAAACATTTTAAGCCCAATTTGAAAAAAATCGTTAGTGGGGTTTTTGAGATAATAAGATTTTCATCTTATTGGATGCTACAGAAAAACGGTGCAACTTGTGTTAAAGTGTAACATATGATAAATATAGGTTGATGTCCTGAATCTAACAAGGGAAGTCTCCCTAGTGTCACCCGCGGATCTTTATGGAATTGGTTTTATTTTGTAGATCAGAAAAAATAAAGGGACACGTATTTTTTTGTAGCGGCCCAAATTCATATTTAGGGGGTAAAAAGGAGGGGGGAAGACAAGGCCATTTTTCAATTTTTCGTTTATCTCCTATATTATGCAAAGAAACCTAGTCATGTTACATACCAAATGAAAGGTCTTTGGAAAACCTATCTATGTGTGCTAAGAACATGTCCAAACATGCACAACTTTTCGTTATATTGAGCAAAATACCAAAATTTTAGGACATTTTTGTAAATAAGTCGAAAAATATTAACTTCTTTGGCCCGTTATTAGCACCACGAGATAGGTATTTTTAAAACCTTTAATCTGATACCACACATGCCTATATTAATTTTGTTTAAATAGGCGTAAAACGTAAACAACTGAAAAAGGTCAATTTCCCCCCATACAAACCGACCCCCCCCCCCTAAAAATTAAATTGGGCCGCTAAAAAAAAAAAAACCTGTCGAATTAATTTTCGTTCTTAACAACATATCGAAATTTCATGAAGATTGGAGGGTGACACCAGGGCGACTTCCCTTGTAAGTCCTTTTGAGACGTTATAGAATTTTTGAGACGTCGATTTTTTTTTATGTTTTTTAGTGGTGTCCCGTTTTGGAAATTTCAAAAGGTGGCAAGTCTAATTAAAGATCATTCATAAAAGAGATATTTTATAAAAAAAAAAAACAATTTTGTAGCGTGATGATTGCGGCAATGAAACCGATTTATTTGAAAATGAAGTTATTTTATATAAAGACAAATATTTTATAAAAAGTTTTGTGTTTTTTTTTTTTTTTGAATCGTAATATTTTAATTTCTTTGGTTTGTATCAATAAATTTACGATTAAAACCAAAAAAAAAAAAAAATAATAAATACGGGAAATTTTTTTTATTTAATGCTTTTGGCCCAATTTACACTTTTTATGTGTCAGTACTAAACATATCTACAGACTCAACCCACACAGACAGAATTGAAAACTGATTTCAATTACTAAAACTGCTGATTCAATTACTTTAGTATTTGAAATTCCTCCGAGCTCCAAAATGCTTGGACCAATTACTAAATTAATAGCTGAGTAATTGAATTCTTTTCAAATACTCGTTTTTCCGTATTTGATTACTTTTTAATTTTAGTTTTATATTTTTTTATTTAAAAAAAAATTACACAAAAATGTAGTGAGATTTGAACCAAGGATGCCGGAGTCTACAGCATAAGACACAACCACCAGGCCACAGCCGTCTTTAATTACACTGTGACAAAATTTAAGGGTCATTTCTTAGGGCCCCAACCACACCAAGACAGTTTGAAAGTACTTGTGTGAAGTAGTACAACCCCCAATTGGTTTTGCTCTGTAACGTCTTAAATTTTGTATAGCCCTCTGAATTTTTCCATTTTTTTTAAAGGCGTTTGAATAAAGTCGAAAAACATAATGTAACTGTTCTTTTGAGCATAAAACAGTGTTTGGATATTTTCAATAGAATTTGAATATATTAACCCTCTATCTGCCGTATTTATTGGTCATTGAGGTACTTTTTTTAAGAAATGGCTCAAAAGTCTAATAAGACTTGCGTTTAAAGTGTTAAAATGTTCTACGAATATGTTCTGCATCAAATTTCACTAGGGTTACTGAAGGCAGAAAGTTCGACTGGTGTAAGGAAAATGTAGAAAAAGATAAATTGTAAGGTGACATTCATTTTTTTATATTTTTGCTAGAAACCGTATAAAATTGTAATTAACAAATATAGAAAAAAATATAAAAAATTAATGATATTTTTTAATTAACCTTTTTTATTAATTTTTTTATACCGATCGAACTTTCTGCCTTCGGAAGCCCCCAGTAAAATTTGATGCTGAAAGTAATCGTAGAACATTTTAACCCTTTAAGCGCTCGTCTTAGTAGGCTTTTGAGCCATTTAAAAAAAAATGACTTAAATGACCCATTAAAAGACATCAAAACACTATTTCAAGCCCAAAAGAACATTAATATTATTTTTTTCGACTTTTTTCCAACGCCTTTAAAAAAAAACTGAAAATTTCAGTGGGCTATAAAACAATATTTGAGACGTTACAGAGCTAAATCCTTTGGGATTTTTACTACTACACATAAGTACTTTCAAACGATCTTGGTTTGGTTAAGGCCCTAAATGGGCTGTTGCACTGTGTTATTAGCGAACTTTACTGATATTATACAAATGAATAAAATATACAAAAATAAGTTGCGTTTTAACATCTTTGTAAAAAATAATCTATTTATAGAATCTGAAGCAACAAGTAGCGTTTTACCAACTCTGTAAATCTATTTATAGAATCAGACACACATATACATATAAAAAAAATGTTTTAGTTTTTATTTAAAAAAAAAAGTGCATCTGTGGGGAATCGAACCAACGCTACAACGCATTTTAAGCACAACACTCTACCACCATGCTATAGCCGAACTTGCGTGATGTCGAACTTTATTGTTATTTAAAAACATTCAAACACAAATAAAAGAAAAACTTACGATATTAGCATCTATTTATTGTATAGATGTTAGTGTCACACATATAGAAAAAAAAATGTGTGTATAATTTTGTTTTTCTTTGAAAAGTAAAAAACAAACCAAATTTGAGCATTAAAGTAATTGAAACCATTTCTTTTTTTGATTACTATGGGTAATTGAATTTTTATAGCTTTTTATACGTTTGTACTTTTTTCAGTACAATTCGTAGGGCCAAAAGTATGGCAGTACTCAAGTGACTGATTTAGTACAATTTAACAATTTTTGTGATTCTCTTTTTCTCTATTTTAATTTGTTGAGTACAAAATCGTTACTGTTACCTGAATTTTAAGCTTCTTTTGGTTCAAAGACGAAGCCTATTGAAATTGGAAAACATCGGTTCATGTTTAGAGCTAGCCCCATTAAAAACTTCCCATTTAAATTTGACTGAAATGACTATACATAATCGTATTATAATAATATTCTTTCGAAATTTGGCAGGTGAACTTTGAATTCACAAATCGCCATGATATTTATTTTAAAGAAATGAGATCAGTTCCATTTTTAGACCCCATGCAAAACACTAAAAACAATTAAATGCTGCTATGTTCGTAATAACTAGGATAAAAAGTCCAAAAAATATGAAAATTTTACCAAAATGGACGTGGACACAGTTTTTGGGATATATAGCAAAATTTTCCAGCTGAGGCGCCACAAAATGTATTTAATACAACTCCTAGATTATAAAAAGATATAAAAAAGATTATCTGTATTCAAAATCAGTATCATTTCGTGTTAAAAAAATATTTTTTTCGGTTTAAAATAAGACGCAATTTTGTTTCTGTGACTATGGCTTAAATAGTGAAATTATAATTGGCTGCTAAAGTCAATAACATTAAAAAAGATATCATAAAAAATATAAATCATTAATAGAACATGCATAAAAAATATATTTGCTTACAAAACAAATTATGTGAAAGTAAAATGTTGTAGTGAGCTCTCACTTTTTGAGTCAACTGTATATGAGGAGAGACTTAAATTTTGAGGTAAAAAAGATGTGATTTTTGTTTTGATGGCACATCGATGAAAGTTGGCATAAATATTAGAAGCCATTTAAGAATAAGAAATTCGTTCGAGTCAATTAAATCGCGCAAGGGGGTCAAAAGTTATGGCGGTTTTAAGATTTAGCGGTTTTTAAAATATATATTCGATTAGAGTTATATATTCGATTAGAGGTTTTTAAAATATTTAAAATATTTTTTTTTTCTACACATTTGTTGCATGCGTTATTAAAACATGCCAGGTAATATCATTTCTTCTAAAATATGATATAAATTTAACCCTTTAATTACCAAACGATTAAAAAAAAATATCTAAGTACCTAAAATCGCGATTAATTCGCGGTAAAAGAAAAGTTTCACAAGTTTTTATAACATATTTAGGCAATGCGCGTTGGTATTACTGAAAAAAATCACTTAAAATCGTATCATTGTACCAGTAGCTTAAAAAAAATCGGTGATGCTTTTTTATAACAAGAAAATTTAATATGGTCCAAAAAATCTATAATCATCAAAATTGTTGAACCCGCCTCTGATTTTATGATGACACATCAAGTGGGCTTTCATTTAAAAAAATTTCGTGTAAAGCCTTGGATGTGCCAGATCAAAACAGGTTTAGATAAAATCATCGCGCTTTCCGCTCAGAATGGCTTAAAGTAAAAAGTTAAAAAGCAAATCAGTTCTACTCGTTAAGGCACGTCTTTTGGTGTATTAAAATGAACATGATGCATTAATTGCTACTAAAAAAAATAGGAAACAGATTTGCAAACTTCGCACAATTTTCAAAAATGCCACAAAATTTTTTCAATTTATTTTTCGAATGAAACCGCGAATGTGCCTCGCGAAAAACTGGTATTTTAAAAAAATTACGTTTTTTCTTTGGAACTTTGATCTGCTGAAACTCCTTAACTGTTCGTGGCACACTAACGTGATTAATTTCAAAATGTTAAGAATTACAACAGCTACCAACTCTAGTTCAATTTTTTCATTCTATAGAGGGGGCCGAAATCCCTGATCAAAAAACCTCGAAAATTTAAAAACTCTTAATTTTTGGTTTCAAAATTTAACCGTCTTATAACTTCTTACCAAGCGATGAAGTATCTATCAAACCAACATTAAAATAATCTCTTATGTGTACTGACTTTGTGTTATGCCGGAAAAGATTGAAATATAAGGAGAACTTAAAAGAAAAAGCGAAGGAAGATAAAAACTATGGATTATTTCAAGCAATTTTTATCGATTTTTCAACTTTAACCCTCTGTAACTTTTACGCATAAAGTGGGGTAATCCTTAAAGATTGCTCAGTGATGGTTCAAGGTCTTGTTTACACAACTGCATTAACAGTTTTTCTAAATTCTAAAAACTGCTGGTTTTTTTAAACATTTATTTCAGTTTTACTGAGTTGAAATTTAAAAAAGATTTTGTGATATGTCTAAAACCCATTTTAAGCTGTAACTGTTAGTAAGAACTGGCTATTGGTATTGACACCAAAAAAAGTGCAAAATCTTATAGCAAAGGTGCTAAATTGCTACGACTATTTAGGAATTCAATTAACTTACAAGACTTCTTTTCTCCGTACTTTCGTTCTTATTTCATAAATTCTTGTTAAATTGTATTTCACATAAAATAAATGTTTTCTACTGCAAAACATGTCATTTTATTCTTCACAACGTCCAAAACACACACAAAAAAATATACATATACGTACGTAAATTCGCGAAGGCAAGGCCAGCCGCGTGTTTTAAAAACATTTCACAAATAACGTGCGCTTAATATAAACCCTTAGGTCGGCAATGAGTAACCTTTTAATCTACAATTGGTCGTACCTTTTTCATCCTTTCAAACTTCCCAAAATGTTCATTATATGTGGATGGATATGTGCAGATCTACGTATGTATATAGAATATTTAAACCAGTTATTTTTCCAGCACACAACATCCGTTCATTAGATACTTTATGTCCGGTTTGTGTACAAAACTTGTTTTTTTAATACAAATTCTATTTGAGTTTTTACTTCATTTCTGTATATACAATAGGGTGGTATTGCATTTATTTAAAATTAGAATTTAAGTTATTTGCTGTGCTAAGATATATGGTAAGGTTAGGTTGTAAGTGGCTGCTGTCGTTTTAATTCAGCACACAAAGATTCGGAGGTCCGTTGTGATGCCACGGGACTGTAATAGGTTCCTCTACTAGTTCCAGTCGTAAAACCAATTTGAGCCTCGTTTGAAACTCCTAAGACATTAAATTTTGACATCCGACAAATTAGATAGATCGTGCAGCTTTTTAGATCCCAGTGAAGCAAGTCTCTGACCACAAAGTGCCTGGCAATGGCAGATAAAGTGTTCGATAGTTTCCAACTCCTTCTCATCCATACAATTCCTTCTCATCCATACAAAAAGTCATTTGACGGCACATTTAACCGATCTGCTTGCTTCCCTATAAGTGAGTGCCCGGTAATTACAGCAATCAGTGTCGAAATCTCTCCTCTTGATTCCCAATCTTGCAAGCTCATCGGCTTTGCAATTCCCTGGAATGTCTCTGCGCTCTGGGACCCATGTGAGTTGTACACGCAAAAAAAAGAGCGTGGGTATTCAATACTAAAAATTTAACTAACGAACTAATATTTTAGTCCAAAAGGACCTAGTGCAGGAATTGGTAATCAATACCAAAATTTTTAACTAATATCATTTAAAAACAGTAAAAATTACTAATTTTAGTACTAAAAAACTACTGTAGAACTGGTAGTTAGTAACTTAATAGTAGATTTGAGTACAAAACCACTTACTAAAACTTTTACTGTAGAATTATTTTGAGAGTATATCAAACTGCTTGGCCATGTTATTTAAAGACGTACGACAGTTAGGGGTAGATCTTGTTTTCAGAAACATGGACTCCAGAGTCTTGACCGCGGTTTAACTGTCAGAATAGATGGTGACTGCGGTTGTAGACAAGATATTGCAACTCAATCAGTCAGCCACTTCCTTTATTGACATCATCTCTGCCTGGTAAACACTCAATGATCGAGCCAGGCTCAATCCAAGCTCTTCCGAATAGA
Source organism: Pegoplata infirma (assembly GCA_963921195.1). Classification (NCBI taxonomy): domain Eukaryota; kingdom Metazoa; phylum Arthropoda; class Insecta; order Diptera; family Anthomyiidae; genus Pegoplata; species Pegoplata infirma. Next base: position 173,954,385 of record OY992540.1, read on the forward strand.
CTCCAAAGCTCACTTGCTCGTGCAGCCTCGATCCATATGTGTAAAAAATTATGGTGGCTCCACTACCCGGAATACTAAGACTAAAACTCCCTGGATGGTATCATAGTGGTAAAGTGGCGCTCAAAAAGGCTCATAGAGGGAGCACATTGCACATTTTGTGGTGTTGTTATCTACTTCAATTCGTCTTAACAACGAATTGCCGACGTAGCCGCATACTGCCTAACCAATATGTCCAATGGTGTCAGGTGAAGGAGGATTTCTAATGCAGCTGGAGGTGTAGTACGATGAGCACCAGAGATGCACATCGACGCCCTTCTCTGTGTCTTCGTGATGAAGACGCAGTTCGCTTTTGTTTTTAAAGCAGGCCACCAGATAATGATTCCATACAGCAGAATGGGACGCAACACTGATGTATAGATCCAATGAACGACTTGAGGGCTAAAACCCCATCGTTTTCCAATGACCCTTTTACAGGAATATAAAGAAATCGTTGTTTTTCCCACCCGTTCCTCAAAATTACACCTGAAATTCAACTTCCTATCTAGAAATACTCCAAGGTACTTGGCTCCATCTGAGAAGGTGATTTCAGTGCCGTCCAGAGAAATAGAACCAAAAGCAGGAATCTTATTTTTCCTTGTAAACAAAACAAGCTCTGTTTTACTTGGATTAACTCCTAGACCACAGCCTCTTGCCCATTTAGACAGATCTTTCAGAGAACCCTGAAGAATGTAACTCAATGCAGGCAGATGCTTCCCCTTCACCGCTACCGCGACATCGTCAGCATATGCGACAACATGACAACCATGTGCTTCTACAGATAGCAGCATTGAATTCAGCTCCACCTCCCTGTGGTGTGACCATATTCACAAATCGAGATATGACAGACGCTTCCAATTCCGACGTTATACGTTAGCCTGTCCCGAAAATGGCCTCTTTTAGGAGTTTCGCTTGGAAATACCAAAAGCATGATACGTATTACAGAGCTGATTATGGGAAAAATAATCCAAAATAATTTGGAGTCCGGTTAAAGTTCGCAATCGTAGTGTATTTTGTCAAAAAAAAATATTTTTTGTTTTGACCGCTATTGGTGTCAAAATTCGCGTAATGTTTATTACATTAAGGGAAAAATATTTTAAAAGTTTTTGTGGAATAGTTTTGGTCCACCAGAACATTTTAAGAAAAAAATCTAAGTTTTATTTTAGCAATTTTGAACTTTAAATTTTGAAATTGACGCGGATTTTGCTCAATCAAGTTTAGAAGGGTATTTAAATCGTCCATGTTCTTTAAGTACCATTTGAAGTCACTTAAAAAAGTCGAAAAAAATATTTTCTTTACCAGTTTTTGCAACAAAAATTGAATAAGTAAATTAAATTTCATCATACAAATATTTTTCCCTTAATGTACTCCAAATTCTGCAAATTTTGACACCAATTTCGGACAAAACAAAAAATACTTTTTTTTGACCAAATACACTACGCTTGCGAATTTCAACCGGTTCACAGTGGTTCCAAGTCCAAATCTAGCTGGACAAAATTATTTTATCACTGTTTTATATGTTTATGGGGTCGCTGAGTTCAAAAAACATGTTTAAATTTTTCTAAGTCGATTACACTAATCGACAACTTTTTATTTTTTTTTTAATTTCAGTAATTCATTAATGACAAAAATGGTTTTTATGCAGAACAGAAATATGAAATGCAAAAACTTATTTTTTGAAAGTTTTGTAATCTCTAAAAAAAAAAATTTTTTTTGTCGAGAAGTGTAATTGAAAAAAACAAGTGAGAGTGGTAAATTCGGCTATGCCGAATCTTTTATGCCCTCCAAAATGTAAAAAAAAATAAAAAACCAGTGAGAGTGTTACATTCGGCTGTGCCGAATCGTTTATACCCTCCAAAATGTAAAAAAAACAATAAAAAAATCTAGGGGCGTTTTTTTTTTTTTGGGGGGGGGGGGGGGGGGGGTTGGTGGGAGACGTTAGGGAGCAACTTCCCCTTGCGATTTCGAACTTCATTTGAGAGAAGAATGTTGCATTTGCTTAGCAAAAGTACAAAAAACCCTGCAAAAATGCGATTTTTATTTGGTTGGTTTAGTTCTCCAAGGGGGACCTTTTTTTCCCTTGGTCCGATTTTATCCATTTCCGAACTTAACCTGCCTAGGAATATAAGACATATTCGTGCCAAACTTCGGAAGTCTAGCTCTTTTATTTTGGACTGTATCGCGTCCTCTACAGACGGACAGACGGACGGACATTTTTGAATTAAGTCGAATTGTGTAATTGGCCGCGGTTTAATAGGAAACATCACATTTAATGCTTTATTTAAGCTAAGCATAATTATAATACTTAAAAGTTATCAAAAACTTACAAAAATTCGATTCTTTATTTAGAAAAAAAATTTTAGGCGAAATTCTACTTTCATATAAACTGTGATTAATTTTGAACCTGCAAAAACCTGCAAGAAATGTCTGCATGACAACGTTCAGTAATAAATTACCTATAAGTTGTATGTAGTAATTCGACATGATATGCCTGGATTCGGTTTTGGCAAGCTGCGGAAGTTTCATAAGTCCTCAAAAATATTGTTATTATTGACCATACTTCAAAGTACAAAAAATGTAAGAAGAAGATCGATAATAAATTTCTTATTAATGTCCAGAATAAGTATAAATCTGTAGCTTTCTTGTACATAAACCGTTTTGAAACCATTGATGTAACATGGATAATATGATGTTATTAGTTAAACACTTATATATATATTATTTTTTTTTTTAAATATTGGATACCAAAAATGTTATTTCATTCGCATATTTAACAAAGTTAAAGACCTAATTCCAAAAAATGGTTATTAGTTTGATCAGAACTCACCCTTAACTTGCCCCTAGCACTATTAATTCCCAATTTTAAGGACACTAATTTTTGGACTTTTGTCCAGCTAGATTTTGATTTGGAACCAATGTGGCGGTTGTAGGGAGGCAAAGACAGAATTCAATTTTGTTTGGATTAATTTTCCCATTATCAGCTCTCGAAAGAGCATCGTTTTTTCGCTATTACCTTAAATTTAATTTTTTGGTACAGACCACCATTAAAATGATCCCACTCTTTACTCCCAGACCAGACAATGGCACAATTATCGAGTCTGGGATGACATTATTAAAAGCCCGCTCTATATCAAGAAAGGCCACTATAGTGTAGTTCTTTACCGAAAGCGATCTCTCGATAGTACCAACCAGTGGGTATCAGGTTGGTTGGCTACCATTTAATTTCCTCTCTCAAAAAGTTGGTTCTCTTAGTGTTGCCTATGCTATTGCATGTAAAAACTCTCTTAAACATTAAGAGAACCAATTTATATTAAGTGAAATATTGTTTTGGGGCCTATCAAAATCTCTGATATATTCTTTACTCTATGGCAGTGTTGGAATTTAAGAAATTTTAATTAGTGCCAAGCTGAAGGCTAAAAAGGGCCAAAATAGGTTGAAAAGGACCAACAAATTAGTTTTCAAATATTTTTTAGTTTTTACTACTTTTTACAAGAGCAATTAATAATTTTCTTATTAAAATCCACACAACTTATAACTTTTTATTATAATTGTCATTTTTGACAGTAAAATCCTCCCTGCGGAAAAGGTGGCCAGACGAGGACCGGCTACAGAGGAGTACTTTTATACAAAAGGGACCTTTCACTTTAATATGGCAAGATCTTAGGACGGGGTTAATTAACACTTTGTGATATGGACTAGTCGCGAACTGATCTTTTAAATCTCTAAACACATTTTTACTAGTTGTAGAACTACACCCAGAAAATTATGTAAGTTACTACATGTTAGTTATTTGTACACTCAAAAAAATAAAACTGTAACGTTAACAATTTTTTTTTAGTTAAGTCGGGTTAACTAACTGGCTTTTCAGCAAATTTTTAGTTAAAATCAGCGTTTTAACTACTTTTTTTAGTTAAGTTCAATTTACGAAAATACTAGTTTTGAACATATTTTGAATTATTTTTTTTGTTGACTTTAAAACTGAGTTAACGAATTTTTACTAATTAATTTGCTGATTTTTCGTAACATTTTGTTTAGTGAAAATAGTGATTACTAATTAAAAAAACTCTTGTGTAGCCTCCTATGCAAATCTCATAAGTTCTACTTAAGCTGAACTTAATGCTGTGAAAAAATAGAAAAAAAAATGTACAAAATATTTAGTTAATTTTAGTTTACGAAAAGTAACAAGTTAAGCTGAATTCAACTAATTTTTTGGTAAATATGTACATTAAAAATGTTACGAAATTTTCAGCTAAATTTTTAGTTAAAGTTACGGTTTTTTTTGCTACATTCATTCAACGAAAAGTTAGCTAAATATTTTTAGTTAAATTAACTAGAAATTTAGTAGGCCCAAAATCAGGTGCTTTTTTAGTTAAATTTAACTAAATTTTTTGCTAACTTTACAGTTTTTTTATTTTGAGTGTATATTTTACAATAGTTAGTTGTTTTCAACTACAAAGTCAGATGTTTTTGTATGAAAAATATTAAATAACTATTTCTGTTAGTTATTTGAAGTCATTTTTTAGAACAACCAACAAAAAAGTACTGTGATGTAGTAACAGGTATTTATTGAAACTAATTTAATTTTTTTTATCTCTGAAAAATTTTCCAAGTTTTTTTCAAAAAAAACAAAATTGTTATTTTTATTTTTCACAACTTTAAAAAAAACAAGTAGAAAAATTAAATTCGACTTAGTCGAATCTATGAATACCCTCCAAAATGTTATCTGATAGTAATTTTCTAAAAAAATTGCATTAAAAATTTTTATTAGAAATATATTATTTTGAGTAAAATTTTTTTGTGAGTGTAAAATTTTTTTGACTGTCAACATTTTTTTGAGTGTGAATTTCATTAAAAAAAAATAATTAAATTAAAAATTAAAAAAAAAAAAAAAAACATTTTTTTTTGAGTGTAAAATTTTTTTGAGTGTAAATATTTATTAGAAATATATTATTTTGAGTAAAATTTTTTTGTGAGTGTAAAATTTTTTTGACTGTCAACATTTTTTTGAGTGTGAATTTCATTAAAAAAAAATAATTAAATTAAAAACATTTTTTTTTGAGTGTAAAATTTTTTTGAGTGTAAATATTTTTTCTAGTGTACTATTTGTTTGGGTAACAAAATTACTTTGTAAAATATTTTTGTTGTTTTATACCTATACGTATATGTTAAAAAAATATATTTCACATATTTCCTTCATTTTATTTTACCATCCTCGTCTTTAAAAACCAAAAACAAACTAATAGGTATTTGATTTTTTTCCAAAAATACTTACTATACACCGTTACATACAGTTACAAAAACAAAAACAATAACAAATATTTACTTGTCTAACAACTAAACTGCACCCCACGGCAGCAAAACAAACAACAACAAGTTTAAAAAAAAAACTGGTATTTCACCATGCTTTTAAAACATGTTTAACGAGTTTTCAACAGTTTAAGGTGAAAAAATCTGAAATTCAGAGCCTTGCTTATAACTTTTGAACCACTGAACCGATTTTGCTGAAATTCAAAACCAAATAGACTTGGGGAACGACAAATATATGTAACACGTTTCAGCACCCTCAGAATTGTCTTTCGAAAGTTAGAGTGGTTTTAATCTCGTAAGTTCGCAAAATTCCCTTGCCGAAATTTACTCTTTTGCTCATAACTTTTGAACCACTGGACCGATTTGGCTGGATTGCAATACCAACCTGACCCGGTAAATACCCAACATATATGTCAAACTTCAGGAGCCTCCATAAAGTCTTTCAAAAGTTAGCGTGTTTTCAACGGACAGACAGACAGACAGACGGACGGACGGACGGACGGACGGACATCGCTAGATCGACTTAAAATCGATCAAGGATCATGAATATATATACTTTATGGGGTCGTAGACCAATATTTCGATGTGTTACAAACGGAATGACAAACTTATATATACCCTCTATCACTAGAGTGGAGGGTATAAAAAAAATTGGAAAAAATTTGGTCTTCAATTGTTTTTTTTTTTTGAAAAATGTTTGGAAAAAAAAATTATATATTGATTATTTTATTTTTACTATATTTTAGTTGTTTTGACTACAAATGTATGTAGTTTTTACAACAAAAGTCAGTTGTTTTTTGTCAGTTAAAATTACTAACATTGTTAGTGGATTTAACTGAAAAAGTAGTTGACCACAAAACAACTTACAAAGTAGTTATTTTAACTGACATTTTCAGTTGATTTTACTAACATAATTTTTTGAGTGTAATACTCTGCTTTGAAACAGTCATAGGAAGGGTATTTCGGATCAATTTAAAGAAAATAAAAACTTACATTGTTGCAAAAATGTTAGATTCTTAAAATGGAAACAAATGATACTTTTTTCGATTTTGTAATAATTAAATTTTAAAATTAATTTTTTTTTAAATTATTTTTAATAAATTTTGACAATATTGGGAGAGAATGAAAAAGGGCCAAAACTATTATTTGTGGTGCCATTGACCACTCAATAGTGCCAAAAATGGCACTATTGTGCCACATTTCCCAACCGTGCTCTATGGTACCAACGAGCTTATAAAGAGCTGTTTCCGTTTATCTATCTTTGCTGTATGCATGTTGCCATGTCGAAAGCAACCTCGGGTCAATCACTCTACGCAAATATGAGTCTATCATTCGTTCCATTGACTTTAAAAAAAAGATGAAAGACTGTATGCATACAGGATTACCGAGGGTAATCAGTATGTGTGTTTCTGTTTTAATATTTGGTTTGTTGGTTAGTTGATGATCGTGATCTTAATACGATGGTACAATTTTCGTCTTCTTATTCCCAATGAGAGTAGAGTCGAATATGTATTAATATTTTAGTTTGATCATTAACGATTGTCATTAAAGACCCTTTGCTACTTGTAGTATAGGGATTTTATTTTTGCTAAATGTCTTGACAATGGGATCTGGCAAATCCCGAAACACGTGTGGATTAAGTCTTGCAAAAAATCAACAACATAAATAAATTTAAAACAGAACAATAGTTTCTTGAAAATTATTCTATAAGAATATCATAGTTTTATTTAGTAAAGGAAACAATGACCTCGAGCTAGAATAAACCTATTCAAAATATTTTATAAGAATATTTAAAATGACAAAAATGAACCCTTAAAATGGGAGATAGAGGGTAAATATTTTCTATCAATAGAACCGCTAATAAATATTCCTGAAGACATGTGTAAACATTTGCCCAAATTTAGCATTAATATATATCTTGGGAATATTAATTTGCTTACAAAGTTTTTATACGATCGGACAATTTTCGTATCGTACCTGCCATATATCATTTTCGTATAGAAAAATGATATATGGCAGGACCTTGAGTCCTTGCTCCGATTTAAATGAAAATTTATGCACATGTTGCTAGTTGAATTTTGTGCGCATTATTGAAGTTAGAACTACATTTGTTTAGTTTCAGAACACTTGGGAGGTAGGTAGGGTTGCCAGATTTGAAATATGGAATAACAGTACATTTGGTGTCAAAAAACAGTACATTGCAAATAAAAACAGTACTTTTTTAAGTCTTATTTTATATCAAACTACAAAAACTTAGCCCTTTCACCCTGATTTCAAACAGATCTCAGCCAAAACGAACATAAAAGGTTATTAACAGAACGGTGGAACATTTTAGGTAAACCGTCTCAAATTTATTCTATTTTTTTTATCAGTGTTGAAAAAAATTGCGATTGGCTTTTTGGAGCATTTGTCATAGTTGCCGCGATATCTTACTTGAAAAGCTTTTGTAGTCTACACCCAAAAAAAAAAACGTGGGTATTCAATACTAAAAATTTTACTAATGAACTAATTTTTTAGTCCAAAATGATCTAGTGCAGGCGTTGGTAATCAATACTAAAATTTTTTACTAATATTATTCAAAACCAGTAAAAATTACTAATTTTAGTACTTTGAAGATACTAAAAAACTACCGTACTACTAGTAATTATTAACTTATTAGTAGATTTTGGTACCAAATCACTTAAGGGTATATGACACTACATTTTTTTTGTATTAAATTGAAATTGACGGCATACTAATCACATTAGAGCACAGCATTACCGACCCCGGTAATGCTGTTCCCTAATGTGATTAGTATGCCATCAATTTCAATTTAATACAAAAAAATGTAGTGTCATAGGGGTCTTACTAATATTTTTACTGCAGAATTATTTTGAGTGTATGCTTTCGCATATGAAAAAATCCATAAAACGGTGTTTTAATTAAAACACGACTTTAAAAAGCAAACGCGAAAACGGTATTATTGCACTCAAACAAAGGCTTAATTTTGGGAAAATGTTTTTCTTCACAATTTAGTAAAATTTAATAAAAATTTTGAAATCTCTTTGACATAATTTGCAACCAATTATTTCATCATATTTATCTTTTTATACCCTCCACTTAGTGATAGAGGGTATATATAAGTTTGTCATTCTGTTTGTAATTCATCGAAATATCGATCTGGGACCCCATAAAGTATATATATTCATGATGCCCGATCGATTTTAAGACATTCTAGCGATGTCCGTCTGTCCGTCTGTCCGTCTGTCCGTCTGTCTGTGGAAAATGCTGTCGCGGACAAAATATTGCACAAAGATGACTGAAACTTAACATATTTATTGGAAGTTCTCCCGAGAAGTTTGGTATTGCATTTGAGCGATATCGGTTCAGCGGTTCAAAAGTTATGAACGAAAATGTAAGCACACCTCAAAAATTTCAGTACATTCAACATAACCTAAAAATACAAAATGCTTTAATTCGGCTTCTGGTTGGCATATGTGAACATAATTGAACACCAAATGGTATTTAAACAAGTACGAACATATTTTTTGACAAAAAAAGAAAAAAATCGCGGATTTTTTTTACCAACATTTTTTTTCGCGGAAATTTTTTTTAAAAAAAAAATTTTTTTTTTTAAAAGTAATTTCCTTTTAAATAAAGTTTTTTGCAATTATCTTTTTGAAATTGTGGAGGGTATCACTACATTCGGCAAGGCCGAATTTAACTTTTTTACTTGTTAGAATTGATAAAGTTTTTTCTTGAGGTTTAGTAAATTTTATGCAATTTAAGGATTTGTTTTTTAAAAAATGTTTCAAAAATTTCAAAAACTAAGCCAGAAAGAGCAAAAAAGTGTTCATTTTCGATTCTAAAAATCTCTAAAGAATCTCCGGTGCTCTTTCAATGTATGGACTCCTCAATTTGAATCTAAAAATTTGGGCGTTCCTCATTTCTCAGAAAATATTGCCGAAACAAAAAAAATGCCAAATACATTTTTGTAGTTCTTTACACGACCGTCTTAATCCCTCCGTGTAATAGTTTTTTAGTTATCCCGTTAAGATTCTAAAGACCCTTTTGGGCCCTTAAATTCCCGTATCCTAAAAACTAAGCAAGGTAGAGCGAAAAGGGCAAAGATGTTGAATCAAAATCTATGACGATCCTTAATAGACCCAATGGGACTGGGCCTAAGGTGGTCTGGACCCATGGGTTCCGAACCTAATGGGGTCTGCCCGCAATGGGAAGTTTAAATGAGATCTACTCAATAAAATAAATTTTTTCCCATTTTCTAGTTTTTTCTTATTTTTCAGAAAAATTTAGATAAAAAGAAGGAAAACATGGCAAACATGGAATTTATATAAGTTTTCCACTTTTTAAATAATTTTTTTTTATGAGTGTGGTATAAAATTAAATTGCATTTAGCTTCTTTTTAAAAATTGAATTAAAATTTTGTCAAATATGAAACATTTTTCGAAAAATGTTACATTTTGGTGATGAGTATAAAAAAACAGTACAAAAACAGTACACGCTTTTAAAAAAAAGTACTTTTGCGTACTGTTTTAGGTGCTGTGCATAAAACAGTACTTTTTATAAAAAACAGTACATGTACTGTTTAAAACAGTACGAATGGCAACCCTAGAGGTAGGCGTGTCCTTGTCCGATTTTTCCAAAAAATTTATATTTTTCTTAACTAATATTTTATGCTAGTGTACCAAATTTCAAAAATATCTGACAACTCCTTCTATTTTTTACCTTCGTTATATGGGAACGAAGCACTGTGCGCCATACCCTGGCGTACCTGTAAATCCAAATTTTTCGATTTTCAACTTTGCTCGAATTCAAATAGACTTGTTTACATATAAAATAGAAATAATTGGTTAATATCCAAGCAAAATTTGTTGTTTCAAATAATCGGTTCCAGAACGCATCATATTACCCTGCAACCGATTCTACTTAACATTCCAGAATCAATTGTTTTTGTATGACATTGTCCCGAAAGCAATCGTTAGTTTTATTGAAAAATAATTTTACATAGGAAATTTTGTTGTGATTACCGTAGAATATATTTAAGAATCTATTGTAGTAGAAATTTGTTTCAAAAAAAGTTCCTGGGATGTAAAATAAACGTTAATAATATATTTTCCTTGTATTAAGACTATCTTTTCACACTTAAAAAATAATTTAAAATAAACTTATTTTTTGTAAAAAAATATTTGCACTACTCAAATATATTTTTCAGGTTTCAGATACATATTTGCAAACCCCTTTCAATCCTGAGTATAATTTTAACTTTTAAGTGTGCGAATTTGTATTTCTGCTATTTGAAAAAAATATTTGCACTTCTCAAATATATTTTTTACGATTCTGACATAAATTAGCAAGGTTGGCAATCGAAACGAATAACGGTATCGATAACGGTATTGGTATCGTTTTTTTTATTTATTTCGGTATCGGCATTGGTTACGGTATTTGAGTTGAATCGGTTAAGGTATTACCGATACCGAAACGTCAATACCGGTACGTACCGGTATTATCGAAAAAATGCTAAAAATATAAAAAAACGTATAAAAACTTTAAAAAAATTTGTAAAACAAGTAGAAAAGTTAAAGTCGACTTGGACGAATCCATCAATACCCTCTATAATGCCCTTTTAAAGTGATAGTTAATTTTCTAACGTGAATCAAATTAACAATGTTGATTAGAAATATTTTATTTTGAGCAAAAAACTTTTTTTAGTCATTTTTGAAAAAAAAATTGACAACATTTTTTTTGAGTGTAAATATTTTTTCGAGTGTAAGTTGTTTTTGTTTTAGTATAACAATTTTTTGTGAGTGACAAGAATACTTTGTAAAATATTTTTCTGACTCATCAATTTTTTTTTTAAAGCTGTTTTAACAGTTTTTTCAACAAGTGAATTTAAGGTGAAACCAATCTGAAATTCGCGGTTTTCTTAATAACTTTTGAACCACTGGAGCGATTTGGCTGAAATTCAATACAAACAAGGCCAGGGGAACGGCAAATATATATGCCAAGCCAAGAAAGTTAGCGTGTTTTTTTATCTCGAAAATTCACAAAGAATCCTTGCCGAAATTCAGTGTTAAGCTCATAACTTTTGAAGCACTGGACCGCTTTTGCTGGAAATTTTCCGATGTCTTTAGTACATAAAGTGGTCCAATAAGTTTCTATTGGGTGTCAAAATGACTCCATAAAATTTATTTCCCTTGCGCATCGCGGTTAAAGTAAAACCCCAAAAAAATTACATATTTCATCTTATTCCAACCAAGTTATTTTTGTTGGTGTTATCTATTTGGAAAAATAGGTCTTCCCTGTCTAGACAAGATCACATTCAGAAATATTGCAAACAATTTTTTTTTGCGAATTATGGAACTTTTATGGACGATTTCTACGAGTTAAGCCACTTCAAAAAATTATACTATGGTGAAAAACCTCCTGCTAATATTCCAAATGCCTTCCCGAAGTCCTGTAAATATCAAAAAAATCTTTGGACACCCACATCACGGGTTAAATAAAAATCCCCAAAAAACTATACTATACGAAAGGGGTCCAGAAAGTTTCTATTGGGAGTCAAAATGAATCCAAAAAAATTTCGTGAAAATCAATTTTTGTAAAAAAAACATAGTTTTTAGGAAAAACCGTTTCAATACCGGTACGTACCGATACCGAAGGAAAAGGTTTTTGGATACCGGTATCCGATACCAAAACTGAGTTTCGGTATTGGTATTGATACCGGTATTCAATTAAAAGGGTTTTGAAACGGATAACGGTATTGAAAAGGTATCGATTGCCAACATTGTAAATTAGTGATCCTTTTTCAAATACTTCCATATTTAATATATAAACTTTACGGTTGAATATGCAAATTTGTTTTGTTTCGCGATATGCGAAAAATATTTGGACTACTCACATACATTTTTGCACATATCTTATATCTATTAGTAATCCCCTTTTAACACTGGACATAATTTTTATAAAAATTTAGCGGTTGTGTATGCGAATTTGGTTTTTTACAATTTTCGAAAAATATTTGCACTACCCAAATAATATTTTTACCCATTTATGATATCTATATAAGTTGTCCCCTTTTTAACCATGTGCAGAGTTTGTATAATTAAATATATATGTATAACTACTTTAAAATATACAACTTTTCAATAATGTGCTAATATAACGCTATATTTTTTTTAAATAAAAAAAACTAATTAAAAGTATTTTTTGCAAAAACAGAAAAAAGTTATAGACAAAAAAATGTTAACTACACCCAGCAAATTTTTGCATTACTAGTAATGAGTATAGTAATTAGTAATAATTATTGGTATGTACTTACTCATTGCATGAAACACTACTTATTCTATAAAGTCCGTGAGACAAAAATAATTAGTGCCTATAAGCTTACGAGTAGGGAGATAAATAACTACTTACCTTTAACGAGTAAAATAAGTAGTTACTTATAAGGAATAAAATAAATAGTTGCAAAACAGAGTTTAAAATAGAGTTTGCAAAACGATTAAAATCGTAATCGTAATCGCGATTAATCGCACCAATTAATCGTAATCGTAATCGAAAAAAAAAAATCATGCGATTACGATTAATAATTTTCTATGAAATACACTGTTTTATAACGAGAATTTTGATATTTAAAATTATTTTTCAAAAAAATAAATTACTCTAAAAAACGATAACTTTCGGAACAATTTCAAACAAAAATCATTGATTCTGGAATGTTAAGTAGAAACGATTGCAGGATGATATGATGCGTTCTGGTACCGATTATTTGGAACGGAAAATTTGTATGGGTAGGCCCATGATTCATTTAACTTGTTTGCGATTTTTCTTTCCTTTTCTCGTAAAAATCATTTAAAGGAAAATTTAAATTCTGATCTGAGTAAGTTTTAACGATGTTTTTTTTTAAGATATACTCAAAAGGCTTTGGTCGGATTTGGTCGAAAAATTTGGAGATGAAATTAAAAAAAAAACGTAATTTTTTCATACTTTGACCGCTGCCCGGGAAATTTTTTTGGAACAAATTCCTGGTTCAATCGATTCTTGAATATATTCTACGTTAATCACAGCAAAATTTTCTATGTAAAATTATTTTTCCATAAACCACTGGCTCTAAAAAACGATTGCTTTCGGGACAATTTCAAACAACAATCATTGATTCTGGAATGTTGAGTAGAATCGGTTGCAGGGTAAAATGATGCATTCTGGAACAGATTATTTGCAACAGAAAATTTTGCGACTAATGATGCCTTGTAAAATTTTTTAATAAATATCCTCGCAATTACTGGCCATCGGCAGGTATTCCGACACGACCTCACAGAAATTTTGATGAACTGGAAGCTGCTTTTGGAAAGGAATCACGACCCAAAGAGCGAATCCAAACCAGTCACAGTTTAGAGTACTCTTTATTAGCACAGATAAAGAGCTATTAAGACGCAGTAAAATCATGTGTCTTTTCAGTGCTGATTGAAGCACTCTTTGTAGAGTTTATTTAAGCGCAATAAAGATGTAAAATAATCTAGTATTTTTCTCCAAAAATCTTTTTGATGTTAAAGATGTCAAAAATTAAAGTATGTGTAAAATTTTATTAGCAAAGAATTTTAATTATAAGTTTTAAATGTCTTAAAATGTCTTAACAATAAATTCTCAAGTGCGCTAGAGTGTTCTTTCGATGCGCAATGATATACTAAAAACGAGACTGTGGTTTCAAAAGCTCGAATTATTTTTACTAGGAAAGATCGAAAGGTTTTAATTTTATTTCTTAAAAATAATAATTTTTGTATATTCATACATTCTAAAATGAAATTTTCAAAAGATTTTTTTAAAGCTATTGCAACTCAAATTATTTAAAAAATTCGATTAATCGTAATCGCGATTAACGGCAATTTTTTTAATCCTAATCGCGATTATGAAATATCTCGATTATTTGCAAACTCTAGTTTAAAATAACTATTTATCATTAGATTATTCGTTTCCGGGAAACTTTAAGCTAAAAAGGTAAAACAAATATAGATTTTTTCTGATTGGACTTAATTTCCCAAGTAAACTTGCAAATAAGTATTTATTTTTTCCATTCTAATTACACTGTGCAACAAATTTTGGGTCATCGCATTGAGCCTCAATGCCTTCAACGCCATATGAAAGTAGACCATCAAGTGAACAAAATCACCAAAGGGTTTTGCAAAGTCAGTTCGGATTTCTTTTTTATAGCCCACTGAAGTTTTTATATTTTAATCAAAGACGTTTGGAAAACGTCAAAAATACTATAATAAGAACAAATCTGAGCTTCAAAATATGATTTGATGTCTTCAGTGAAATTTTATGGCGGTTCTTTTTTTAGAACATTTTAACCCTCTAACTGCCATTTTAAGGGGTAATTTTAGTCCTTTTTAAAAACCTAAACACCGAAGTCTAATAAAACGTCCATTTAGAGGGTTAAAATGTTCTACAAATATTTTCCTCATAAAATTTCACTAGAGGTTGTCAAATGGACAAAGTTTGTGCGACATGCGCAAAGTGCTTAAAAAGGGTCAAGTATAAATAACACAGCTCAACAAGAATCTTATACAGGATCTTATTTTATAGGCGCTCAAAAATGGCCAAAATGGGCCTTTTTTGACACTTTAACCGCGATTTTCTCAAAATTGTGACGTGATAGAAAAATTTGAGTGACCGTTTTGGAATCGGAAAACCAAAACCTATAAACTTTTTTTGGTTTCATTCGAAACGCAGCGACAAACCTCAGATTTGTAGAGCGGTGTAATCAATGTTTGTTATTTTTTTTACCAAAGCAGTGTTAAACAAGTAGAAAAATTAAATTCGACTTGGCCAAATTATAGTAAATTTTCTAGAGTGAAAAAATAACATTTTTGAAATATTTTATTTTGTGTAAAAAAAACTTTTTATTTTAACTAATTTTTGAAAAAAAAAAAATAATTTACTAAATTTTTTTTTGAGTATAAATTTTTTTTTGAGTGTAAAATTTTTTTCGAGTGTATTTTTTTTTTCTTTTAGTGTAAAAATATTTTTGAGTGACAAAAATGCGATGTAAAATATTTTTGTGACTTACCAATGTTTTTAAAACATCCCTGCAAAAAAAGTCATTACCACTTCCCAGTGGAGTGCTTTAAAACTAAAACAAATGTAATGAAATACAACAAAAATAACAAAAAACACAAGACAAAAACACACAAACAGTTTTTTCTACTCCAGAATTCATAGATATTCAGCTCTTAACTCATTACCTATCGCGACACCTCCATACAAATGTAAGTAGATATTCAGTAGATAAGAACTACTCCAGGGAAGTAGTTGGAAGTTGTTTGAAAGCTCGGAGTACTTCTTATCTACTTACTTTTGTATGGGAGTGTGGCGGAAGGTAATGAGTTAAGAGCTGAATATCAACTTTTTATGGAGTAGAAAAGAAGTCCTTTGCGATGTTTTCTTGTGTTTTTTGTTATTTTTGTTGTATTTCATTATATTTGTTATAGTTTTAAAGCACACCAAATAGAAGTACTCCGCACTTTTTTTGCTGGGATGTTTAACGGGTTTTCAACACGTGAATTTGAGGTGAGGCGAATCTGAAATTTACGGTTTAGCTAATAACTTTTGAACCACTGGATCGATTTGGCTGAAATTTAAAACGAACCGGACCTGAAGAACGACAAATATATAAGCCACACTTCAGCATCCTCAGAATTGCCGTTCGAAAGTTACCGTGTGTTTTATCTCGTAAATTCCAAAAAAACCCTTGCCGAAATTCACTCATTTGCTTATATATATGCCAAACTTCAGGAGCCTCCGTAAAGTCTTTCAAAAGTTAGTGTGTTTTCAACAGACAGACGGACAGACGGACGGACATCGCTAGATCGTCTTAAAATCAATCGAGGATCATGAATATATATACTTTATGGGGTCCTAGACCAATATTTCGAGGTGTTACAAACGGAATGACAAACTTATATATACCCTCTATCACTAGAGTGGAGGGTATAAAAATATCGACAAAAAACAGTGCAAATATACTTTTGATCTAAAAATGATATTTTGATGTGTTATATATGGTTTGAATTGAGAAAGGTGTGAAAGAAAAATTTATTTTTCTAAAAATTTAAGACATCCTGGTTCGTTTTTTACTAGTTTCATATAATCCAGTTATTATAATCATCAGAAAAACTTTTTATGTCAAATTTATTCAGTTAATAGTCAATTATATTCTATATGTGAAAATGTGTGTTTTATAAAATTTTGATGTGTTTTATAAAATTTTATGATGATTCATTTCTTTGACAAAATTAACCCTCTAGATACAAAAAAGTCTATAAAAAAAGCAGTTAGAAGGTTAAAATGTTTTACAAATATTTTCTGCATCAAATTTTACTTGAGTAAAAAAGTTAAATTCGACTTTGTCGAATGTATTAATCCCCTCCACAATGGAAAAAAGTTTATTTGCAAAAAAAAAAAACTAAAATTTTTTTTTTTTTAAAATTCCGCGAAAAAATTTTTTGGTAAAAAAAAACTTTGACGAAAATGTTTTTTTTTTAAATATGATTGTACTTTAGACTGGCATTTTTCTCCGATTTTCAAAGTCCGGGCATTTTTTTATTCTACTAGGCCTAAACCTCATGTGGTACAAATTTGAGGTCAATCGGATTAAATTAACCCGTGGCGCCCGGCGGTCAAAGTTTTGGATTTTTGAAAAATTAAAAAAAAAAAAAATAAAAAGTAAATATATCTTTCGACACGTCATATTTGTTAATTTTGATGTGCTCAGCACGAATATCAAAAAAAAAAAAAAAATAAAATCGGTCGAACAGTTTTCGAGATATCGCTATTTAAAATTTGCAAAAAATGGCGGCTTTTCCTACGTTCAAGAAATTTTTTAAAAAAAGTCTCAAAACTTCATTCCGCCGACTTTTTTGTAGATCTTGAGACAATCTTTCATTTAAAACTAATTTAAGCCAAATTCGATCATTTTAACCCGTGGCGCCCTTCGATCAAAGTTTTGAACTTTTGGAAAATTTCCACCAAAATTTTAGAATTTTTGAACATACATTATTTTTATTAATTTTAGCATGCTTAATACGAATATCAAAAAATTTATAAAATCGGTCGAACGGTTTTCGAGATTCCGCCATTTAAAATTTGTCAAAAAATTGAAAAACTGGGGGTTTTTTTCTACGTTTAAGAATTTTTTTTTAAAAAAACTCTAAAATTTTCTTTATTTTAACCCTTTTATAGAGCTTTATGCAATCTTTCATTTAAGCTTAAAAGTGATCCGATTTGGCTCAAATTAGTTTTAAATGAAAGATTGTCTCAAGCTCTACAAAAGGGTTGGCGGAATGAAATTTTGAGATTTTTTTAAAAAAATTTCTTAAACGTAGGAAAAAACCGCCATTTTTTAAAAATTTTAAATGGCGATATCTCGAAAACCGATCGAGCGATTTTATTTTTTTTCGATATTCGTGCTCAGCGTATCGAAATTAACAAATGTGATGTGTCAAAAGATAAAAAAATTTTTTAATTTTATTTTTAAAATTTTTTTAAAAATCCAAAACTTTGACAGCTGGGCGCCACGGGTTAATTTAATCCGATTGACCTCACATTTGTACCACATAAGTTTTAGACCTAGAACAGTCAAAATTTGCCCGGACACTTGGGAAAATTGAAAGATGACAAAAAAAATGCCAGTCTATTGTACTTGTTTAAATACCATTCGGTGATCAATTCTGTTCACATGTGTCAATCAGCAACCGAATTAAAGCATTTTGTGTTTTTAGGTTATGTCGGGCCCTTTTTTTTGACTCAAAAGAAAGCTTTTCCCCACCTAATTCTTCTTCGACCTCAAATATATTTTTGCTCCACCAACAAATTTCCGCTGGAACGGCATCACGCGACTTTTTCCCAAGATATCTGAAATGGTGATCACGGCCAAAGTATTAAAAAGATAAAACACTTACTTATTGTTAGCATATTTACTTTTTGTTGTCCTAAGTAGTTTGGTATTGCATTTGAGCGAAATCGGTTTAGCGGTTCAAAAGTTATGAACGAAAATGTAAGACACCTCGAAAATTGTGGTACATTCAACATAGCCTAAAAACACAAAATGCTTTAATTCGGCTGCTGGTTGACACATGTTTAAACAAGTACAAATACATTTTTTTACAAAAAAAAAAACATTTTCGTCGAATTTTTTTTTTACCAAAAATTTTTTTCGCTGATTTTTTTTTAAAAATTGTTTTTTTTTTTTGTTTTTTTTTGCAAATAAACTTTTTTACATTGTGGAGGGTATCAATACATTCGACAAAGTCGAATTTAACTTTTTTACTTGTTTTTTTATATTTCGGCCCAAAAAAAAAAATATAAAAAAAAAATTTAATACTTTAAAATTTTAAAGCATTTTCTTTATTCTGTCTTAGACGTGCCCAAGTAAAATTTGATGCAGAAAATATTTGTAAAACATTTTAACCTTCTAACTGCTATTTTATAGATTTTTTGTATTTCTTTTAAAAAAGGACAAAAATGACCCTTTAGAGGGTTAATTTGGTCAAAGAAAAGAATCATCATAAAATTTTATAAAACACACAGAACATCATTTTTAGCTTAAAAGAATATTTGCACTGTTTTTTGTCGATATTTTTTAACACAGCTTTGGTAAAAAAATAACAAAACATTGATTATTTATATGGCCCTTTTTAAGCATTTTGCGCATGTCGCATAAACTTTGAACATTTGACACCCCCTAGTAAAATTTTATGAGGAAAATATTTGTAGGATATTTTAACCCTCTAAATGGACGTTTTTTAGACTTCTGTGTTAAGTTTTTGAAAAAGGACTAAAATGACCCCCTAAAATGGCAGTTAGAGGATTAAAATGTTCTAAGAAAAGAACCTCCATAAAATTTCACTGCAGACATCAAATCATATTTTGAAGCTCAGATGTGTTATTATTATAGTATTTTTGTCGTTTTCCAAACGCCTTTGATAAAAATATAAAAACTTCAGTGGGCTATAAAAAAGAAATCCGAACTGACTTTGCAAAACCCTTTGGTGATTTTGTCCATTTGATGTTCTACTTTCATATGGCGTTGAAGCCATTGAGGCTCATTTTTCTTGTTGCACAGTGTTATTTATATTATTGCAAATAAGTACTTACTAGTTGCTTTTTGGACGAAAGTAATGCAGTGGGCAATGAGTATTTGTTATAAGTAATGTAATTGGCAGTCGTTACTTTTCACAACACATTACCTAGTTTTTGCTGGGTAAAAACACTTTTCCAGCAAAATTTTCCAAATGTCCGAACATTAACTAATATTTTATGCTAAAAAAATTTATATATTTTTTTTTCTTTGAAACTTTCCGATTTTTAAGTCAAAAAATAAACCCAAAGACTGTGCCCTACAGCTCCAATATTTTTATACCCTCCAACTACAGTTTGGAGGTATACACTTGTGTAACGTGTCGAAATATCGGTCGCGGACCCCATCAAGTATATCGCCTGTTCCATCAAACATCACAAGAAAAAGGGTATGTTTTGACCAGGTGTCTTCAGATTACCTACACTCAACCAAAAATCATTGTATTCCCAAAGAAAAACGTAGTAAATTCAACAGAAATCATTGTTGATTCTGACCCTACAAATATTTATGTTGATTTTAACATAAATTGTTGTCAGTTTTTGTAAAAGCTGATCAACTCGTTTTTTTGTAAATCAACTCGTATTTTATGTAAATTCAACTCATATTTTTGTTAATATAAAATATTTTATTAATAAAAAAGCTTGTTGTTATTTGTAAATATTCTTTTATTTTATTAAATATTTTTCACAATATTTTTTTTATGGTTTTCATTAACTCATGATTTTTACACAAATTTTTTTTAAATTTTTCTTCTTCCTTTCTCCTGATTTTTTTGAATGATACCACTGACTGAGAACGCACCACATATTATTTTTAATTGCGGGATATTTGATGTGATAAATCAGCAATACTCCAGCATCTTGAAGTATTGCACTCCATCTGATTTCTTGGAAGGCGAGACGATTTCTTAAGGTCATCATTTCACTTTTTTATTTCTTATCCACATTTGGATATATTGGCGATGGTTATCTTATTCAATGGCCAAGTTGATCTTGTAAATTAAGGATCTTTTATTGGGTAACTGAACGCAAAGCTGCAATATTGGTGATGGCCTTTTCTTCAGCCAAATTATTATAATTATTTATTCATCTGTCGTGGTCGTTAAGGTAAACTAAAGTTCACAAAACAAACGATACCAGATCACCAATTTCTAAAAAAAAAATAATAAAAATGTACAGGATTAATGCATATAAAATCAAAAAATATATTTAATTACTTACCAATTATGTATTTGCTTTTAATTGTGTAATAAAAAACTTTTTTTTAAGAAACATATCACCAAAAGACAAAAGAAAAATGTAATGACGCTTAAAAACAGGGATGTTTATTTGATGTGTTTATATTTCATACAATTTTTTCCAACTATATATTTTTCAATAATTGAATTTTGTAATATCAACATAATTGAATTTTGTAATATCAACAAATTCTGTAAAACTTGATCTACAATGGGTTTACTAATTTTTCTACTAAAATATTTCTATGAGTATATGGAGTCATTTAGACATTCTCATTTAAAGTTTAATTAAATTTTATTCAAGATTTTCATTTTTTAAAAATCATACAAAAATTTTAAAATCTACAACTTCTTAATATAATATCGGATTTTTAAAATAAAAATTGAAATTAAAAGCTCCTCTAATTTTAACGAAAAAGTTCAAAAAGATTGTGTCATCAAAAAAATTATTTTGCATTTAAAATGCATTTTTTAGGATTTGCATTTAGAGGATTCTACTACGATATTTACTTAAGGAGTTATGCCTCTTCCAAAACACATTGCAAAACAATGGTTTTTTAATATATTAATTAAAAAAAAATCAAAAGGGATAAAAGTTTACGAAAATGCACTCACAAAAATGCACTTGCATTTAAAATGCATTTTTTAATGACACTTTTTTAACTTTACGTTTAGCTTTCATTTCAATTTTGATTATAAAAATCCGATATTTTCTTAAGAAGTTATAGCTCTTAAAACTTCACCACTATTTAAATTTTTTGTGATTTTTAAAAAATGAAAATCGCGAGTTTTTGGAATTTAAAAAAACTGTAAATGGAAATGTCTAAATGGCTCCATAGAGAATCTGTGTTCATAATATAAAAAAAAAAATCTCAAGACCCACGTCCAGATTTGTGGTTTTGTATCGTAATTTTTACCGATATATATTATTGGTCCATGATAGATTCTAAGACATTCTAGCGATGTCCGTGTGCCCGTCCGTCTGCACGGTGCAGAGCTAGACTCCTGAAGTTTGGCACGAATTTGTCGTATGGTCATAGGCTGGTTAACCCATTTCTTACCAGAAATTTAAACGTTAGATTTTTTTGACAAAACTTTCGTCCCCTTATGAATAATTTAAACGTTTAAAGTTGATAACATTTTTTTTGACAATTTTGTGAAGGGCAGACTTGTGAAATTTTTCAAAAGAAATCTTTTTTCTTCACTAATAGACCAAACCTTTATAAAAACTCATAAAAAATTTTATTATTTATTAATATTTTTCGTATTTGTATTTTTTTTAAAAATATTAAGGGTGTGTCCAAACACACGCTGGTAGGAAATGGGTTAAGTTCGGAAATGGGCAAAAAAAAATTGACCGAGTTGTGTAAATTTTTTTATAAAAGAAAATTAAAATTTTACCTGAAAACGCCGTTCGGATAACCCAGGCAAAAAACATCATGCGAGGTCGCGTATTATAATTTTAATGAATTCGAATTTGACCTTGAAAATACTCTACCTTGAAAATGCTCTATAGCGTCAGGTTTTTGAGATATTTAACATATCTTGTTATCTCAAAAACCTGACGCTATAGAGCAATTTTAAGGCCAGATTCGGATTCAGCGCGCCAAAAACTATAAAAAATGTGATACATCATCTTTTACGACGATTTGTTTTTTTGCCTAGGTAATCCAAACATAGATTTCCAGCAAAATCTTAATTTTCTTTTTTAAAAAAAATATCACAAATCTTTTAATTCTTATTCGATTTCTTCAGGCTACAGCTCATCGTATTCAGAATTGAATTCTCTTTAAGAATAATTTTATAAATATGAAGGTTGTTGAACGAACTTTAGCAGAAAAAAATCGATAAACTCAAAAAAGTTTTAAAAATTATCAACAAAAAAATCGATATTATTGAAAAAATCAATACACTTCTTTCTTATATGTGTGGACCAATTTACACACGTAGAAAACCCTATCCTTATTCTATTCAAAACAGCTAAAAAATTGAAAATCTGTTAAAAGTTTCCTAATTACACGAGGTTTAGTGAAAAAAGTAAAAAAAAAAAACGTTTTTTGACAACAGCTCTAAATTTAAGGGTATCTGGCAAGTTTAAGGGGTATTTTTGTGATCTACTCGCCAAAACCAACAACCTATACTGTGTCTCATCAAACTTATTTTTTCAGTGTACCACAGTTTAATTTACATTTCTTATTAGACAACATATTCACAAAATACAACTTCTAATGTGATCGTAAGAACAACAGCAGTCTACAGCACCATCTATCGCGTAGTAGCTAAACTAAATTTGTAGGAACGCACAAAAGTATGCTTCAATACAATTTAATGTTAAAAAATAACGATCAAACAATGAACTTGTACGGTGGTGAATTACTTGAAAAGAATGTTTAGTGTATACAAGCAGTGTTGCCAGAATCTTTCTAACCCAGGCCTTTTTTGTTGCCAAACTTTGGTTGTTAACATGTATACAACGAAAAAAAACGAGACGTTTATATATTACCAGACAAGGAAAAACAATAAAAATTAAAATTCGTTATTGATAAAATTCAATTTTGAATTTTTAGAATTTTATTTAAAAAACTACGGACTCTGTAGAAAAATCGTCAAAATCAGCACCATTTTTTAAAAAATCAACAAAATAATTTGTTTTCGTTGTTTTTTGGTTAGTACAGATCGAGCACAGGCTCTAAATCTAATTTTGTACCCCACACCACTCTGTGGTACAGCAGGCGCGGATCCAGGAATTTCATTTGGGGGGGGGGGGGAGATTTTTTTCCAAAAATATTTTATGCAATCGGAAGGCTAAAAAATTTTGGTTGGTTGCGGGGGGAAGGGGGGTGGGTTTAATAATTTTTTGTGAATATTTTTAATATTGAGTAACAAATGAAAAAAAAAAATCAACTTAAAGGTATAATTTAAATCAGGCGCGGATTCAACCTTTTGGATTTGGGAGAACTTTTTTAACTCAAGAAACTTTTTCACTAGGGAATCCTGACGGACCGATTACCTTTAGCAAGACCGTTTAAAGTTAAATAAACGGACCTATACTCAGTCATAGCTAGTCACAAATGTGAAAAGACCCGTAAACTTTTATATAAAAATTCTATATACAAAACTGAAATATTTCGAAAAAAAATTAACCATATTATTAGTTTTTTAAAATGTTTCCTTTACAAATTTTCTCAGATGTTGAAAATTTTTTTTTACAGAAAAACTTTACGACTCTAAATTAGTTTCATATAGAAAAATAACCCATTTCTGAGATTTTTGCCTTTAGAAAAATGTTTAGATTCTAAAACTTTGATATAAAAAAGTTCTTAAATTCTCAGATCGTATTTTCTTAAGAAAAGCTCTCAGATTCAACATTTTCTTATAGAAAATGTCTCCGATTTTTAAACTTTTTTCTATAATCTGAGATTCTGAGGCATATTTTAAAGTAAATCTCAGGTTTTAAGAACTTTTTCGTATAAAAATATTATTAGATCATATTTCGTAAAAGAAAGTTATCAGATACTTAAATATTATTAGTTCAAAAACATTTTATGAAGAAATTTTGGTACACTTTTTTAAAACTTAAATAATATTTTTTTTTTGCATTTTTCGATAGAAAAATTTTACGGTTTTAATGGCATCTAATGTTTAAAATTTCTTAGATTTTGAAACATTTTTCATAAAGAAAATTTATTATTAAAATATTTACATATTTCACATTTCCTATAGACAAATTTTTAGAATATTCTATAGTTTTCTATAAAAAAGTTATAAAACATATACAATAGATCTTGATAATCTTTTCCTTTAGAAAAATTCGCACATTTACAAGATCTCTCAAACAGAGAAATTCTCATTCTCAAGAAGTTTTCTATAAAAAAAATTAACCTTGGAAATATAATTCCAT
The DNA here is from genome assembly GCA_963921195.1 of Pegoplata infirma. Classification (NCBI taxonomy): domain Eukaryota; kingdom Metazoa; phylum Arthropoda; class Insecta; order Diptera; family Anthomyiidae; genus Pegoplata; species Pegoplata infirma. Next base: position 173,978,997 of record OY992540.1, read on the forward strand.
ATAGAAAACTCAAATTCAGAGACGTTTTTCTTGTAGAAATGTTATCTGATTCTGAGATTTTTTTTTGCCTAAAAATTTGTGGCAGATTCTGAAACCTTTTTTTTTTTGGAAAAATTCTCAGGTGCTGAGGGATTTTTTCTATAGAAATGTAATAAGAAATTTTTTATAAAATTTGAGATAATTTTTCAATTAAAAAAATTCTTACATTCAAAGTCGAATAAGTATAAAAATATTTTTTAAAGGTAAAGTCTGAAATTTTGAAACATTTTTCTATAAAAAATTATACTTTTTCAATAGAAAATAATAAAGGTGGTATGATACTTGCTAGTTTCTGTATTGGATTTTTTTAGGATTGATCGAATGAAACAACAATTGCTAGAAAGAACAAGAAATACAATAAAATAAAAACAAAACAAAAAAAAAACAATATTGCCAACTTTTATTTTCAAAATAACTCGCCCAAAATAGCTAAAAAACGCTCAAAACAAATGTAAAACCGCTTCATTCGAGCAAAAACTAATAAAATTGGCAACACTGTTAACATTTTATTCTGGAAATGTCAATTTCAAGTTGAAAATTTGTATATTTTTTTTGACAGTCACTGCAAAATTATCGATAACACATGTATATTTTTTGACGTTTGAAGTTTTTTCATGATATTGTCATACTCTTTACACTTGGTCAGTTTTCCTATGAAAATATATTTGCACTGTTCTCCAAAATATAAAAAATACAAAAACTACACGCAAAAAAAAAATCTGTGTCAGATTGAGCAATCCTACTTGGTAAAAATTTTTTCATACCAAAAAAAAATTTTTACCAAGTTTTTGCTAAAATTATGCTTGTCGATGTTAAAGTAACATAATTCATTTTTTATGTAAAATAACCAAGTAGCTTGCACAATAACGCAAATTACTTGCACAAAAATTTATCGAAAGAAAACAACAAAAAAAAACAAATACAGACCGCCATTTTCATTTTGTATTTTTGTGTGCGTGGGTTGTTTATTTTTTGTGTTATAAAAACGTAAAAAGGAAATTGATAAATAAAATTAAAATAAATTAATAAATAAAAATAAATAATTAGTTTTTTAAAAGATAAATAAATGTAAGATAAAAAAATGCTAAAGTTAATTTTGCTGTCATAACTTAAAACACCATTCATTTAGCAAAACCAATTGAGTCCCATACGTTTGTTTCAATGAATTACAAATGGAATGATAAAGTGAGTATACCCCTATTCCAAAGACACCAATAAGGTTTAATAGATTTTTAGTTAAAAATTAGTGTTTGGTAATAATTTTCTATTTTTACAGGGTACTGCTAAATAAATTTTTGAAGCTATGGCGAATCCTTCACTACAATAAAGAGCGTGGGCACAAGTCCTCCCTTTAGTTATAAAACTAAAACCTAAAAACTCATTTATATAGCAAAGCCAATGGAGTCCAGACCTGTTTTGATGAGTTACAAATGGAATCACAAAGTAAGTGTTCCTTCTAACCAAGAGACCAATGGGGTTTACCAGTTTTTTTAATTAAAAATTTATGTTTTGTAATAATTTTCTATTTTTACAGGATGCTTTTAAATAAATTCGTGAAGCTATAGCGGATCCTTCACTTTAAGAAAAAGCGTAGGCAGCAGTCACTGGAGAAAATTGTTCAAAATGAGGGTCAACATTTTTTATTATATTAATATGGATTTATTCAGTGAAAATTTTAAATTCAACAAATATAGAAATTTTTACAAAAATTTTATAGAAAATTTATTTTAGCATAAATGTGGTAATTTTTAGCATTATTTTTAGTCACTTTTTCTAATAATTTTGGTATATTTCACCATATTTCTTTTGGTATATTTTACCAAGTTTTTGCTTAAATAGCATTAGCATTTTCTTCAAAATTTTTTACATAAGTGTTTTGGCTAAATTACGAAAACTACTTCGTCGGTTGTAGTTTTAGCATATTTTTGGTAAAATTATGCCAGATTTTTGCTCACTCCGACACAGATTTTTTTTTGCGTGTAGCAAGTATCATAAGACCTTAAGGAAAGTTATTCGGTTAGAAAATGTCCACGACTCTATTGCCATCTAAGTTTTTCAAATGCAATTTCTTTAATTCTGAAACATTTTATCCTAATGCTATGTGTGCTGACGTAAATGATCAGCACACATATAAATCCCCTAAGAATTTTTTACATCCAAGCATTTTCTTTCTATCTTTCCTTTTCTTTCCTTTCCCTTTCTTTTTTTCCCTTTCCTTTTTTTCTTTTTTCCTTTCCTTTCTTTTTTTCTTTCGAAATCATTTTGGGGGGGGGGGAGAAATCCCATTCTGCCCCCCCCCCCTGGATCCGCGCCTGGGTACAGGATATATATTTTGTTTATGCTGATGTTTCTAACTACGAAATATTGTACCTAGATCATAGATGGGAATTTTTCATTACCATTGAAATTTAATTACCATTGGTTGATATCAATGGTAATGAAAAAATTTTCATTACCATTTAATGGTAATTAAATTTTTTTAATTGAAAAAATAATTACTAATGGTAATGAAATGCACCAATTGTTGAAAAACACCAATTATAATTGGTTTCAAAACCATTGGTTGGCACATTTTTGTTTTTTTGAAAAGTTATAAATTTAAACATCAAAGTATGTTTTCAAAAAAAAAAATGAAAATGTCAAAGACAAAAAACAAAACGCAAATAAAAATTTCAAATATTGTGTTATACAAAGGCAATCAAATTGTGTTCGGTTTGTAAAATCTGAAAAACTAAAACACCATATAACAAAAAACAACAGATATTTCCAAATATTAACGATTTTGACAACATTGCGACGACTTTTACTAATGGTAATTATTTTTTTTAAGTGATGCCATACCAATGGTAATTATTTTTTTTTTAATTTTCATTAGTAATTAAATTGATAAGTAATTTAATTGGTACAATTGATACAACCAATGGTAATGAAAAAAATTTCATTACCATTGACATCAATTAAATGGTAATTAAACCATCAATTAATTGGTCCCATTAATTAATTAGTCCCATCTATGACCTAGATCCACTTTTTAGTTACCGACCGACTCAGGCTCCCGTTTTGAGTCGATTTTGCAATGTCCGTCCTTCTGTCTGTCCATGCAAACGGTACAGGTTGCAAATTTCGTTCAATTTACCGGGAATTGGAAAATTAAGCTTCTTTTGACCCAAGCATATTGAAATTGGTAAACATCGGCCCATGTTAAGACTTATCCCCCACACAAACGTTCCTTTAAATTTTTCTAAAATCACAATAATAACTGTATTGTCAGGTGAACGTATTTAGTATCCATTTTAAATTTAAAAGAAGTCGGATCAGTTCCATTTGTAGTCCCCATACAACCATCTTCCCGATTTTCACATATATCTTCAAAATTTCATACAAATAGGAAATATTTTATTAAAATTTTGTTTGTAGGTGTTAGACGTTCTGTCTGATTTTAATTGGACATAGGCCCCATTTTTTTAATTTTTGAACATATTTAAAAACTTTGTACGATATTCAGTTAAATCGGTCTATTGACAACAAATAGAAGCCCATTTTGCACAAATTTGGTTTGTGTGTGTTTTCCACACTTATTTAAGATATAACTAAAGATAGATCGAATCGGCCCATGTGTGAACTTGTGACACATTTTCCGGGAAACACTGGTGTAGGGTATTATATTCTAATTTAATAAAAATTAAAAAAATAATAAAAACAATTTTAAAACTTTTTTAGTACAATCACAGAAAAAAATAAAAAAAATATTTAATTAAAAAATTCGTAGATTTAATTAAAAAATTATTTAAATCCGGACCAATCACTAAAATGCGCAAATAAATTAAAAATATTTGTATCTCGTTAATTAAAAATAAATGGATATTTATTTAATTAAAAACTTAATACTACAAATTAAAAAATTTAATTAAAATTTAAAAAAAAAATAATTAATTAAAAATATTATTTAAAAAAAAAAAAATAATTTGTAGAAACATTCTTTTTGAATAAAATAGTTTAAAAAAAATATTTCTTCAAACTTTACCAAATTTATTTGATTTTTTCTGTAAGTACAGATCGAGCGCGGGCTCTAATTACTAAAAACTAAAAATATTCACATATATAAAAAACAGTTTTCATTAACAAGACAAACCGACATTTAAATCCTACTGATGATGACACTAACTGGGGTGTTTGAAACCGGTATAGGAAATACCAGAAATGTCTATAATTTTTAGAAATTCAATTTTTCTTCTGCATTTTTTCAACTTGAACCCTTACCAAATTTATTTATGCCGTAAAGACATAGTCAGTGAGATGATTTTATAAAGTTGATTATAAACCTTTCATATACATACACATAAAACTATAAACAAAATGAGAATTCAAAAACCTATATGAAAAATAAAAAAAAATTTCAACCAACTTTTTATACTTTTTTTTTTGTATGCAATACAATGCAAGAGAAAAACACACAAAAATTTATCGAAAGAAAACAACAAAAAAAACCCACCGCCATTTTCATTTTGTATTTTTGTGTGCGTGCCACACACTGCGTGGTTCGTTTATTTTGTGTGTTATAAAAACGTAAAAAGGAAATTGATAAATAAAATTAAAATAAATTAATAAATAAAAATAAATAATTAGTTTTTTTAAAGATAAATAAATGTAAGATAAGAAAATGCTAAAGTTAATTTTGCTGTTATAACTTAAATCACCATTCATTAAGCAAAACCAATGGAGTCCCAGACGTTTGTTTCAATGAATTACAAATGGAATGATAAAGTGAGTTTACCCCTATTCCGAAGACACCAATAAGGTTTAATAGTGTTTGGTAATAATTTTCTATTTTTACAGGGTACTGCTAAATAAATTTTTGAAGCTATGGCGAATCCTTCGCTACAATAAAGAGCGTGGGCACCAGTCCTCCCTTTAGTTATAAAATTAAAACCTAAAAACTCATTTATATAGCAAAGCCAATGGAGTCCAGACCTGTTTTGATGAGTTACAAATGGAATCACAAAGTAAGTGTTCCTCCTAACCAAAAGACCAATGGGGTTTACTAGTTTTTTAAATTAAAAATTTATGTTTTGTAATAATTTTCTATTTTTACAGGATGCTTTTAAATAAATTCGTGAAGCTATAGCAGATCCTTCACTTCAAGAAAAAGCGTAGGCAGCAGTCAATGGAGAAAATTGTACATAAAGGGTCAGTTGGTCGGCGGTAAATAAAATCCTACACAACATTTATTATATTATGTATTATAGATTTATTCTGTGAAAATTTTAAATTCAAAAAATATACAAATTTTTACAAAAATTTTATAGAAAATTTATTTTTGCATAAATGTGGTAATTTTTAGTCACCTTTTCTAATAATTTAGGTATATTTCACCATTTTTCTTTTGGTATATTTTACCAAGTTTTTGCTTAAATAGCATTAGCATTTTCTTCAAAATTTTTTACATAAGTGTTTTGGCTAAATTACGAAAACTACTTCGTCGGTTGTAGTTTTAGCAAATTTTTGGTAAAATTATGCCAGATTTTTGCTCACTCCGACACAGATTTTTTTTTGCGTGTATGCAAGTTAATTTTTAACTTCTAGAATTTTGAGAGTTAACACTAATGTGAACTTTGTATGGTAGAACACTGATAATTATGCCAACAAAAAAACGCCTAATAAAGATTCAGTAAATGCTTTTTCTTTTTACTGTTTACTAAATGGCGCTTTTTACAACTGTTTCCGGCAGTTTATTAAAAGTTCTTAATTTTATTTGTTAATGACTGAAATCTTGATTACTACACGCAAAAAAAAACTTGTGTCGGAGTGAGCAAAAATCTGGCATAATTTTACCAAAAATATGCTAAAACTACAACCGACGAAGTAGTTTTCGCAATTTAGCCAAAACGCTTATGTAAAAAATTTTGAAGAAAATGCTAATGCTATTTAAGTAAAAACTTGGTAAAATATGCTAAAAGAGATATGGTGAAATATACCAAAATTATTAGAAAAGATGACTAAAAATAATGCTAAAAATTACTACATTTATGCTAAAATAAATTTTCAATAAATTTTTGTAAAAATTTGTATATTTGTTGAATTTAAAATTTTCACAGAATAAATCCATATTAATATAATAAATGTTGTGTAGGATTTAATTTATCACCGACCAACTGACCCTTTTTGTACAATTTTCTCGAGTGCCTACGCTTCTTCTTGAAGTAAAGGATCCGCTATAGCTTCACGAATTTATTTAAAAGCAGCCTGTAAAAATAGAAAAATATTACAAAACATAAATTTTTAATTTAAAAAATTGGTAAACCCCATTGGTCTCTTGGTAAGGAGGAACACTTACTTTGTCATTCCATTTGTAACTCATCAAAACAGTTTTTGGACTCCCTTGGCTTTGGGTTTTTAGGTTTTAATTTTATAACTAAAGGCAGGATTGGTGTCCACGCTCTTTATTGTAGTGAAGGATTCCCATAGCTTCAAACATTTATTTAGCAGTACCCTGTAAAAATAGAAAATTATTACCAAACACTAATTTTTAACTAAAAATCTATTAAACCTTATTGGTGTCTTCGGAATGCGGGTATACTCACTTTATCATTCGATTTGTTATTCATCGAAACATACGTCTGGGACTCCATTGGTTTTTCTTAATGAATGGTGTTTTAAGTTATGACAGCAAAATTTACTTTAGCTTTTTTTATCTTACATTTATTTATCTTTTAAAAAACTAATTATTTATATTTATTTATTAATTTATTTAAATTTTATTTATCAATTTCCTTTTTACGTTTTATAACACAAAAAATAAACGAAGCCCGCACACAAAAATACAAAATGAATATGGCGGTCTGTATTTGTTTTTTTTTTTGTTGTTGTTTTCTTTCGATAAATTTTTGTGCAAGTAATTTGCGTTATTGTGCAAGCTACTTGGTTATTTTACATAAAAAATGAATTATGTTACTTTAACATCGACAAGCATAATTTTAGCAAAAATTTGTTAAAAAAATTTTTTGGTATGAAAAAAGTTTTACCAAGTAGGTTTGCTCAATCTTACACAGATTTTTTTTTTGCGTGTACATAAAAACCAATAAAGCAAATAAAAACAAATACTTTTTGCACTTCTTTGGTTTTTATTTGTTTATTTTTCTAATAATAATTCTTCTCTTCCGTTTCCGGAATTTACTGGAAAAAATAAGCATACATATAGAGGGCATATTTACAATGCGCATACAAGCTCGAGGGGTCTGGTATTCCATTGTTAACCGCGCCATCTATCGTTAGCTAGTTACACTACTGTGTATGAGTGCACAAAAGTATGCTTTAATATAATTAAGAATTAAAATAACGATCAAAAAATCACCAATCGTACTTTCAAGGTGGTGAGTTTCTAAAAAAAAAAGATTTTATGAACACAGTGCTGCCAGCAGTGCCAAAAAAGTATTGAGTCATGTCCCCATTTCGGAAATTTAAATCCCCATAATAATAATAATAAAAATTATAATAATAATAGGCTTGTTTTTTTGCAGACCGAATTAAGATTAGGATTAACCCAATTTAGTTAAAAAATGGTTCAAATCAAGTCCAAAAATGTTTTTATATTTTTTTTCTGAATCTACATCCAATTGGTTAATATAAACAAGAAACAAAAATTAAGCTTTGTCCAAAATATAAAATCGTATACAAAACCTGAGTTAATCCCAGAATTTCACTAAATTTATTTTTCATTCTTTACATTTTGGACAAAGCTTAATTTGTTTTTTTTTTTTGTTTATATGTTTTAATTGTATGTAATATTAGAAAAAAATTGTACAAAGAAATTCTGGACTTGATTTGACCCATTTTTTAACTAAATAAAGTTAATCCTAATCTTAATCCGGTGTAAAAAAAACAGGGCTAATAACAATAAGAAAATGTGAACTAATTTTTACCAAGGGTGTTCACTAAGGCGAAGTAATTTTTTTTTTTTTGACAAAATCGTCTAGCATATTCGGATTCTGCATAAAATTCTAAGAAAAAATGCCGAACAAACCATTCCAGCAAAACTTTGATTACACTCAAAAGATTATGTTAGTAAAATCAACTGAAAATGTCAGTTAAAATAACTACTTTGTAAGTTGTTTTGGGGTCAACTACTTTTTCAGTTAAATCATTAACTGACAAAAAACAACTGACTTATGTAGTAAAAACTACTAACATTTGTAGTCAAAACAACTAAAATGTAGTAAAAATAAAATAATCAATACCTGAGTAAAAATAAACATATATTACAATATATAACTTGATACAAACATAATAAATTATATGTGATTATACATCCGTGCGATATTTTCTAAATTTTTTTAATGCAGTCATACGTAGTAATATATAATTTAATCATGATTCGGATTAAAAGGTGTACGGTTGATATAATTAAATAAAATAATATGAGGGTCAATACAAAATCTGTTTTTCTGTATAATTTAACATCAAATTATATATCCCAGCAGAAATAAATTGAGATTTTGGCGACACAGCATCTGTTTATAGCATACCGTAGCGCATCCAAAGAGCGCTCTTAGGGATGCAGTAAAAGGAAGGGGAAAAAATTTTAATTTTTTTTTAAGATTTTTTATATAAAACTTATAATGTGTAATTATTTTTTGATAAAATTTCGCACTTGCTTTCCTTTTTAATATTTTTAACACTTTTTGAATAAAAAACATGAGTTTTAGACAAAGACACATGATTTGACTGCATCATTATTGCGCATTAATCAGCGCTGCAAAGAGCGCTTCAATCATAGCATCTTTGACCGCTGTTCCCAAAAAAAATCCCATAAAAAATGTGAAAATGAAAATTTCCGATATTTTTTTGATGTTCACTTCCGATTTTTTTTTTTCATTTTGTTTCACATAAATAAAGTTTTGTAATGTAAAACGAATGAATTTTTTTGTTATATTTTTTTAAATTTTAGTTATTTGATTTAAACTTTGAACAGACAAGGAAAAAATTCGAATTTTATTTAAAATTCATAAGGTATTTGAAAAAATTTTTTTTTTTTTAATAAAATTCTCAAAAACATTTGAATTTTATTATTTCCAAAAATAAAATTCTCAAAAAAAAAAGAATTTTATTTTTGGTTTGAATTTTATTTTTGAATTTTATTTTTGGTTTAATTTTATTTTACTTTTGGTTTGAATATTTATTTGTTCAAAATATATTTGTTATTATGGAAATAAAATTCTTTTTTTTTATTAATAAAATTCTTTAAAGAATTTTAAATAAAATTTTTTTGAATTTTATTTCTTCTAAGAATTTAAAATAAAATTTTTAAGAATTATATTTAAAATTCTTTCTTGAATTTTTTGAAAAATTCAAAATTGAATTTTATCAATAACGAATTTTAAATTTTATTGTTTTTCCTTGTCTGACTTTGAATGAACACGTAAACAAACACCAAACTCGATGTCATGTGATTCGGAAAATATCATGTGATTTGAAAAGTTTTGAAAGACATAACAGAGGCCTTTAACACATTTTAAATGATGATAAATAGGCCAACCAAAAAACAGCCAATGCTTATTTGTTATTTCGATGAATAAACCGATTTGGATTAAACACAAACTCTAATCACGAAAAAACAGAAAAACTAAGATACATTTGTTATAACTTCTTTTGAATATTTTTTCATTTATTGGTAATTTTTTTGTTTTTTGTCTCATTTTTACATTTTAATTTTAGAACTTTAATTTTAGAAAATAAAAATTTTATTACAAAATCAGCGCTAAAAAGATACATGAATTTACAGCATCTTTATTCTGCTTAAATCAGCTCTACAAAGATACATGAATTCACTGCATCTTTAATCTGCTTAAATCAGCGCTAAAAAGATACATGAATTTACAGCATCTTTATTCTGCTTAAATCAGCGCTCTAAAGACACGTGATTTCAGTGCATCTAAAGAGCGCTGTTTCTGTGTATCCAACTAGCGCTCTAAAGTGGGACATCGCCTTAGAGAATCATGCATGAATTCAGCGCAATTGGATGCGCTCCTTTACTCAAGTTCCCCTTCCAAAAGCTGCTGAACGTTCAGCAAAATTTCTGCTGGGGTAATACAATATATATTTATACGCAATTATTTTTTAAATTTTAGATAATCAGAGTTTACGGCTAAAAATCAAATTTCGAAAAGGAAAGTTTTTTCACCCATTAATCCTCTTACTATTTTTACTCTATGGTTCGTGTCAAGAATCAAGCCAAAATGACATTTGTCAAGCTAAAATCAAATTTTCCACAAATTCGCACTGAATTGTCAAGAAAAATCAAGAAAAATTTATTTTTAAAATCTTCAAATGTAAATGAATAAAAATTAAAGAATACTTTTAAAAATACTTATATTTTTACCACTAGGTTTTCCAATGTCACTTTTATTCCACAAATAATAAGCGAGAAGAGTAATTTATCGAACTGATTTTTCCTATATCATTGAAGTGTTATAAATTTTGGCTGTAACACTTTTACCAAATTACTGTTTCTTTTAAAACATTCACTGAAAAATATGTTTCTGAAACGCCACTAAAAAGTTTGCAATGATAGCAAAAAATAGGCCCTTTAGGCTAGTTGGTAGCGTGCTAGCCTTTGAACATGGGGGTCGTGGGTTTGATTCCCACCAGAACCCTTGCTTTTTTCGCTATAACGAGACGACGGTCATTGTACTTAAAAAAATACAAAAATTTCGCATGCCAAGGAAAATCAAGCTTTTTTTCTAGATGTCAAGAAAAATCAAGCTTTTTTTCTAGATGTCAAGCTTTTTAGCAATTTCGATCTGGCAAGCCTAGTGCCGTGTGAAAGACCTCCCTTGTAAGAGGGTTTATCAAAGAAAAACAAATAAAAGCAACAACTTGCGTAAGCGATTTTTTCTTGATTTGAGGAATGGATAGAAAAAACATTTAAATTTCTTTGTACTTGCCTTTATGAACCTTTTAGTAGGAACGAAATTACAAATACAAAAATAAACATCCCTTGGTTACGGATGAAGAATTTACATTCATGTGCAATTTTAAATTTCGCTGCAAAACGCTGTTGGAAACGCTGCAAAACTGTTACACTTTTTATCTCTCTTTGACACTGAATGAAGTTGGTAAATAATTTATAATACTCATACTTACTCCAAAGCGACTTTTAGTTAAACTAAAGTTTGCCGCAACCGTGACCAAGGGGTTTAATAGCTGGATTTTTTTGTACCAGTAACGCAATATTTGCAGCGCATATTATCAACCCTTGTTATAACTTTCCATCGATTATCTGCTATAGAAAATCAAACTACAATTTTTCAAATTAAAAAATAATCGAAGGATACTAGCAATGGTCATTTGCAATTTAAAATGTTAACACTGTAAATGTGTGACTTGCCAATATTGCAAATGACCAACGTAAGGATCCTTTTTTATAGGGTGTTTCATTTTTTTGTTGTATATTTTTTCAGTTTTATTTTATTTTTTTTTTAACCATAATTTTTAATTTAAATACAATGCATCTGTATTTATTTTATACATGTAATAAAAATAATAATAATAATATAAATAATGATATATGTATGTATACCTATACTGTTTTATTTAATTTGTACATTAATATGTTAATTTAATTAAAAACTAAAAAGGCAAAGAATAATTTACAAAAGGCTTAAAGGGCTAAACACAAAATATGTATGAAAGACACTGAAATCAATTGTATTTGCAAGCTGGACATATCAGAACCATGGGTATCTGAGGAGATGCTACTCGCCAATAGAAGTGATTTCATTCTTTGAGAATTTAAGTTGGGGGAAAAAACAAACCTTGTACTGTACTCTTATTGTCATTTCTCTTGTACAAAGAATGATTTTCTCCATATACCCGCCCCTCTTCAAAACAATGTTTCTAACCAAAAATTAATCAATAAACAACACAAGGTAACGAGCGAAAAATAACGACGATTACAAAACAAAATCAAATCATAACTAAAACCAATCAAACGTGTCAGTCTCTTGAAAAAAATTAACAAATTTTAGATTTAAAAAAATGAACTATTTATTATGAAAGTGAGATAAGTCCATTTAAAAAAAAATGAAATTTCCTGATTATTATCATTTTAATAATTTGTCTTACTTTAAATAGCATTACATGGAAATAGTTTATCTGAATCTCGGAATATTCCAAATTGGATAAGCTCTGCTACGTTTACTGACATCAGGAATTCAATGGACTCTGCTCACTTTACTATTAATAATAGGTTCAAATATATATGTACCTAGTATTATTGACATGGAGAATTTAGTCTAACCCGTTTTCTCTATATCTCTTTCTCTCTCTAAGACGTACAAGTTATGAATCTATATTAAGAGAGTGTTTTATAGAATTTGTTCTTTTTGATTTTTTCATCGATCACAACATTCGAAGGTAACAAATATGTATGAAAACTATTCTTCAATTTTTAGATTTTTCTAATTATTTTACAATTACTACTTAATTCAATTTCACTGGATTACACTGGAATAATATAATATTAGCTAATCATTTAATAATATTACTATAAACAAATTTTAAATACAACAAAGAGAAGGGTTGTAATGGAGAAGCCCTCCTTTTTTTGTTGTTGTTGCCGATCTCTCTCATCAACGGTGTTATTGAACGTTGGGAGTTTAAATGAATTTGGTTTCTTTTAAACGGAGTTATTGCTTTGGTATAAACGACGATGATACAAATGACAGAAAACAAGAGGGGTGTAGTGGTGGGTTATATTAATTTTACATATATGTATGTATATGTACAAGTACCCGAGGGCAATCTTTTTAAAAGAGAACTTGGGTGCTGCGAAAATTCCGCATACAATGTCCTTGGTATACGGCCTTATTTACATGGGTCAACCCGAGTCGGCTGAAATATCTTTAAAAGATACGTGACAACATACGATTTACAGTTGGGAGAGAATGTTCGTGGTGGTGGTGTTGTTGTTGTTGCTGTGGACGTGTCAGTAAATGCTGCGGTGGCTGCAGAAGTACTGATGGGGAGTTAAAGTTTCCAGAACCGTTGTTCCAGTTGTGATAAAGTCATGCTTCATGCTTCACTGATATTGCGTGCTGGGACGAGATACTTGTAGAGGCATTCGAATCATTGTCGCACAAACTGCTTGGTAGGGAAATTGAGCTTCCAGCCATGTTGGCAAATTGTGGTGGAAAGGAGCCGGTTGATGGAGGGGATAGTTGTTGTGAGGGCATTTGATTTTGTAATTGAACCGCTGCTGCAGCCTGTGCATTGACGATGGCGTTTGCAGCATTGGCAGCTGCTGCTGCCGCCTTACCCTGATTGACAACGCATTTACGCATGTGTTTCTCCAACGTGGAGGGTACACTGAATGGCATATCACAGAACCGACATCGATACACATCCTTACCGGTGCGTCCGTGTGTCTTCATGTGACGGGTGAGTTTGGAACTCTGTGCACAGGCGTAGGAACAAAGTTCACACTTGTACGGTTTTTCGCCAGTATGGCTGCGACGATGGACGGTGAGATTAGAACAGTTTTTAAAGACCTTGCCACAGTATTCACAAGTGTCGTTACGTTGACGGCTCTCTTTTTTCATCAATGTATTTTGTGTTAGCAGTGAGTTAGCGGACCCAAGACCTAGGGGTTTGAGTTTTAGATTCTCAAATAGCGAATCATTGCGATGAAGAGCTTGCATGTTCCACCAATCATTTCCATCCAGCTTCATTCGTTTCGAAAGTTCAAAGTGATTCTGGAATGGATTAAACATTGGAACCTGAGTGGGTGGAAGACTGGAGTCCTGTTGCTGGGGTTTCTGGAACATATTTTTAGCAAACTCCTCGCGTAGTCGCAGGGCAGCCGGAAAACCATTCAGTTTATCTGCCATCTGATGCATGGAAGAGTTAGTTAAATTATTGTTGTCGTGGTCTTTTGAAACCTGCTTAAAGTTGACTGATTCCTGAAGGGCCTGCTTGTATGCTTCCGAGTATTGTGCAATATTCGATAGACCAAATTTGTCCATTAGTTCGCCAACTAAAGATGTAGGCCCTACCGATGAAGCACCCTTAGCATATTCATTCTTAATGTCCAGACGGCTGTTGCTAATACTGAGATCTTCTGCTTCATAATCAATTTCATCTTGGTCATCCATCTCCTCATCCTCTTCTTCCATGAGTTCATCATTTTCATCTGGATCTTGTTCGGGTTCAGTGTCACAATCGTTTGTCTCTACCGACCCCGTATTGCTAAGACCATCTTCCATTGGACTGCGGTGAACACGCATATGTTTCATAAGTTTCTGAATATGCGAGCACTCGAAATCACAGGCAGTGCATTTATATGGCTTTTCGCCGGTATGAGTTCGCTGATGAATAATGAGGTTATTTTCAAAGCGGAACTTTTTGTCACAGTAGTCACATGTATAGACAGATGCACTAACAGCTGAATCCTGACTAGGTTTCGTTGGGGGCGTTGAAGCAGAGCGAGGAGTTGTATTAAGTGCGGTGCCATTTTCTCCTGGTAAGTTATTACTTTTTTCGGGTGGTGTTAACGAATGCGGGCGAGTGTTGTTTGTGACTGGTGTGGGTGGAAGTTGGTGTGATGGTGATGGGCTCGCAAAGTGCGGCGATTGCTTTTGTCGTGGACTCGGCGAGCTCGAGTTAACAATGTTTCCAGCTCCAGGACTTGTTGTTCCTGCAAGCTGACGCAATCGCTGCGAGTAAAAATCCATCTGAGGTTCAATTGAAAGGGAATTTGTTTGCTGGCCGCTGGAGCTAGAAGCCTGCTGTGGACTCGGCATCGGTGGTAGGGATGATGGAGTAGTGGAACCACGATGACAGCTGCTGCTGGAAGGAGGCCGTGGCTCCACAGATCCTCCGGAAGCTACATTAGCATTTTGGTTAAACTGTGATGTTGGAGTGTGTGGTGCGGAAAGAGAGTTGGCAGCTACTACTGCCGCTGCCGCAAGATTTAGCCCATGATGGCGAAACTGTTCGGAGACAAGTTGTTCCATGCGATAATGATCGGGATGAGGGCGTGGAAAAAGTGGTGAGACTGTAGGAACTACTGATCCTTGAGCAAGTGCTGGTGGTAACGGCATACGCAATAAATTGAATGGATTGGCAGAATGCATATCCGGTGGCGGCAGTAACGAATGATGACGCATTCCAGCTGCAGCAGCAGCGGCCAAGTTTTGTGCGTTTTGCATGGCCGTTGTCAAGTTATTTTGTTGCTGTTGCTTATGCTGTTCAGCGGCAGCTGCGGCTGCAACGGCAGCAGCTCTGTGCTGTAGTTGATGTTGAATTTGTTGTTGCTGCTGTTGATGATGATGATGTTGATGCTGGCTAATGCTAATGATGGGCGATGTTGTGCATATTGAACTGTTATTAGAACTGTTATTGCTTGAGTTGTTGCTGGATGTGTTTGGATTCTGTTGAACAGGCATTGTTGTTTCGGACAAAGATTGTGTTAGATCTGTTGATACCGAAGATTCTAAATATATTTTAACTCCATGTAAATGTTGTACATGTTGAATTAAACGCCAAGCAGAACCATATCTAGTCTTGCACGTAGAACATGTATAATTGCTGGGTTCTGAAAATGGTAACAAAAAAAAAAAAACAAAAATAAACGTTTAGTAAGTTTATTAATTTAAGACGCTACAGATAGCTAAAGACTTGCAAACATAACAGTGTATACATGTACTTAACGCTGTGATGTCTTCTTCCCACAGTCCATGGTCTGTGGTACACGATTGAGTATTTTATGCAAATGATTTGCTTAAAACCTATCCCTAAATTACTCTCTCGCTACGATTTCATTAATATAATTAATAGTGTGCGAAAACGCAATGGTGTTGTATAAGTACATACAACAGCAACCACGCGACAATGTTTTAAAAAAGCGCACCTCAACTTGGAAGATGCGAATCACCGTCAAATTGCAATCATAGCATGTATCGATGGAGTTGCTGTTTCAATTGTAGATTTTTTTTGTTTTTTTATTTTATATTTTTTAATTTCAATTGTTATTATTGTTGCTGTTGGTATTCATTCTGTTGTTATGTAGTGCGCATTCATTATGAATGAGTCTTAGGTGCGGACGCTACAGTGTGTAGGCAGTAAAGATTCCCAATAGTATTTTTCAGTCAGTAGACAATTTAGTCGTCGTCTTCAACGTCGTTGTTGTTGTTGTTGTTATTATTATTATTGTCGTTCTTGAAGTAGTTGGTAGTGTAGAAACTCACCTAAGTTAACGTCACGCAACACACCTTAGTTTTGTGATCAAGACTGGGCACACCGAAGAAAGAAGTATGTGTGTGTGTTTGTATATATTTTCAGTAGGGTGGTTAAACTATATTTTGTTTTATTTTTCAGATTTTCATATTCCTAATGTTCGTTACGAGAAAGTCCAGTTATTGGACCGGCAATGTACTAATTTGACATTTATAACATTTGCTTAAAACTCAACTGCCGGTTAGTTTGTGTTTTTTATGAAACATTTTAAGATGGAACTACTGGTTTTGAAAGTACGAATATAAAAACGTTCTCCAAATTTAATTCAAACTCCGTTTAACGTTTCTAATAAAGATAAAAAAGGGATGGAGTAGCCCCCCTTATATCCTCAGAATTAGGTAATTTCCTGTCTAAAAACCGTCTTCTAATCCTACAAATAGCGACGTACTCACACAATATTAACTTTATAGTGTGCGGTAAGAAACCCCATCAGTAACCTAATGTGACTTTTGGTGTGATTAAGAATACTGCTTTGGATTGTGGTAGACCTCCCGAATTCTCCTTATCATGGTCGAGAAGGTGGACCAATTTAACCACAATAGGGTTCGGGTCCGGTCATATAAGTAGCGAAGGCCATTCTAGCAAGATTATTCGCTATCTCATTACCCTCAAAACCTCTGTGACCAGGAATCAAAAATAGGGGTTTTGTTTTGCCCGACCAGCTGTTGAAGGGTATCAAAACTCTCTAGTATCAGTTCAGATTTAAACTCCCTAGAAAACAGCGCTAGATACGGCGTGACTATCAGAGAAGATTGAAATATGACTACCCCTCATAAACTTTGCAATAATAAAGGCTCCGACACAATGTCGGAGTACTCTGTACTACAGAGTATCATCTCTAAAAGTAGAGAAGAAATCATACAAAAAATGTATAAATGCGAAAGAGGAAGGAACAAAATCCACTCTCTGGCACAGAGTACTCTGTCATTGTGAATTCAGCTTAACTCTGGTGCATATTATAATAGGCTGAATTTCAGCCTGGAAAACTGAAGGTCACCTACCCAAGGGTTCAGAGATACGCGTGTTTGGACCGTAAACACCAGCTCCAACTTCAGAGGACATTTTTGATCCACCAGTGTACCAGTTTAGGCTTCTAGTGTCTACATATGGGCCATATTCATCCCACTTTAGTCTACTCGGTATCACGATCTCAAATTTCCTTCCAAAGCGAAGCTTATAATTTATCCTATCCGTGGGCATATCCAAGTTTTAACTAATTCCTAAATAGATGCAACCGTTTAATCCCGACAACTTCTTAATTAATTAGTATGACCACTAAATCATCTTCAAAACATATTAAAAATATATAAATCTTAAATAAAGGTGCCCCATCAAAACAACCAAAAAAAAAAAATCTGTTTAAATTATGAACCTACCTAATGTACATACAAACATAGAAGACATCGATGCTATATAAAATTTTAAGGTTTTTTTTTGGTGTGTTCGGCCCACAATGTCGGGTCTCCGTGTGACTGTATATATAAATACATTTCCGTTAGGCTACATACATAGTTATGTATTTAGCTAAATAAGCATTTAATATTAACTTATTACAGTGGCATTTTTAAATATCACCAAATGTGACAATAACACGTTATTTTACAAAATATTTACTAGAAGACTCAAATACTGATGCTACTGAGGAGTGTTTGGTTTCTTCTTCTTCTGCTGCTTCTTCTTAATTTTTAAATCAAATCCATGTGATTGTCTACGTTGTTACGCATACAAATGACCGCCATTGGATATCTTAAGATATCGAAATTGCTTAAGCATAACAAATGCGTACGAAAGTATTTTAAATATACGACATCAGTTAAAATAAAGAAAATCATCCCTGCAGCCCATTCCCTCCCCCCACCTCACAACATATGTGAATGAAAAACTTGCGGTTTGTTGGGATGTTTGCTGTCTTTTAAAGAAAATCTTGTACACATATGATTCAAAGTGCTCATTGTCACCGCAACGGGACCCTGAGAACTTTACAAATGGTTCAGTGGCTAACTACACAAGATTGTGGCTGACTGGCTGTGGTGTTTATGCTTCTAATTTGATGGCATCACCATATGTTGCTAAAAAAATGAAAAATTGCGAATTTTGCAATTCGATTAGAGTAAAATTTTGTAATTTTAAAAAATGTAACATAATTTAAAAATACCCAAAAGAAGAAAAAAACAATAAAAATGTAACCGCACGTAGAACAAATCATCACTTTCATTTGGACCATGCAGCATATCCACATGGTATATGTATGTGTTTACACACATACCACCCCTTGAAAAAATTTATGAAAGTTTACCGCGAATATTTTTCAAAAACACTGCTGTATATTTGCGAAGGAGGGGGTTGTTAATATGTATGCGTGAATATAATTTAAAAAAAACTACAAGTAATCGTCTTTTTTTCTGTTTTTTTAAGTTCACGTGAGCAGCTGCAAGATACTTTTGATTTGTATGCAATTGTTTAAAGTTATTAGTTAAAGGAAAATGTGTATGTCCTTATTTTACGTTCATAAGGATGTATGTAAAATACCACTATACGTTGTATATCAAATAACCTAAAACCACTATACCTTCATGACAGAGAGTTTGCTTTTAGCTCGTGGATGCAATGTCACCTAAACATGATCATTTCCGTGTTTCTTAAAAGCGAAATCATAATGCCAAAGGTTAGCTGTTTTGGAAATTTTGGGTAAGTATTATAAAAGACAAAAAAAGGGTCGTATAAATCCTTTTTCACTTATTGAGGCACGCATACTGAAATGCAAATGAAGCCAAATTAAAAGGATTCTTCATATTCAAACAACAAACAACAAAAAACAATCAACATCAACAGAAAATAGACAATACTTCTTCAATATGTTGGCATCGTATGAATGAAGAATGAATGAATATACCTGAATGAGTGGTAAGGGTTGCACAATACGCTTCCTACCTTTGACAGTAAATGGGGTTAAAAATAAAATACAAACTATCATCGCCAGCGTATGACATGCGCGGTTATTTTACGTTTTTCTTATTTAAATTTTCTATAAAAATAATATTAAAAACAACCAAAAAAAAAGTGAAAAGATAAATGAGCTGAGACAAGATCATCTTGCGCTTACTCAATTTGTCGTAAGCCTAGCACGAGCCAGTTGATTTCTATAATTTATATGCATAAATATCTTCTAAACAGGATATACATATGTTTTGTCGTGTTTTAACTTTAATTTCGATTTCTATAGATAATAACAATGATGTTGATAACACTGTACAACAGTTTTGAAGCCATCGAGTGTAAACTACTTTTCTATTTTGGATCCCTGGTCATAGAGGTTTCGAGGGCAACGAGATAGCGAATGAGATTGGTAGGAATGCCTTCACTACAGCTATAACCAGACCCGAACCATGATCAGGATTTGAGAAAGGACCGACTTCTTAAACTTGTGGGAGAACTCTGGGGTCTACGACAATCTAAAGACCTAATCGCTGTACTATCATGTGGAAGTATTCTTAATCTCACCAAAAGTGACATTAGGTTACTGACAGATTTATTTAAGCCTTTGTACATCGTTTTTGTGTCGACTTTGTCTGGAGGAAGTAAAAAACAACCCAACACATACTGTGTGAAAAAGTCGCAATTTGTAGGATCAGAAGACGGTTCTTAGACATGGAATTAATTCTGATGTTAAAAGGCTTTTCAAAAACCAAATTTATGTTTAAACCCTACATCACTCTGTGGTACAGGATATAATGATTTTGTGCAGATGTTTGTAACTACCCGAAATATTGGTCCTAACCTTTCCTTAAAGTATAACGAGTCGATTAAGCGATGTCCGTCCGTCCATCTGTCTGTCCATGTAAACCTTGTACGCACGATGCAGGTCGCAATTTTTATTCGACTCGTCTGAAAGTAGAAATTTAAGCTTCTCTTGAATTTAAGCTTCTTGACTCAAGGACGAAGCATATTGAAACTAGAAAAAATCGGTACATGTTTAGACCTAGCTCCCATACAAACGTTCCGTTTGAATTTTGCCTAAATAACCGTATTTAAATAGGTAGCCTTTGGCAGTTTAATGTATTTTGTATTTATAAATCATCATTTTAAATTTAGGGGCCCCTGTAGGTTAGTTGGTAGCGTGCTAGGCTATGAAACAGGGGGTCGTGGGTTCGATTCCCACTACAACCCTTGGTCAATTTCGCTATAACGAAACGACGGTCATTGTTACCAGTACTCGGTTAGGTTTAAATGATTTGTAATTAAATTGGAGAATTTAAAATTTAAAGGGAATCGAACTAGTTCTACTTGTAGTACCCATACAAACCACGTGATATTGACATAAATCACTTAAATCTATTTCAATCAAATTTGATTTTTTTGTGTTTGCTAAAGTAAATAAAGATCCAACAAAACATATATCCATTTTCCAGGAAACACTGGTGTAGGGTATTATATGGTCGGTCTTGACTGACTATAATTTGTTTACATGGTTTACTTGGTCTTTCCTGTCTTCGACACAATTGTAGCTATAGAAGTAATCTTAAGAAAAAATATTACATAGGATATAATTCATAATTCTTCAAAAAATTATTATTCAGGAAAATGTTAGCTGATTAACTAAAATCTAAAATTTTCGATCTAAAATACAGCTGGGAATGTGAAAAAAACCTGTTTCAGTATTATAATGTTCTAATAACTGAATTTTTATTTAGTTCGGGCTTAAGCCCATATTAAATATATTTGAGAAATAATAATTGTAGTTGTACAATCCGAAAATCTACAAAAAAAAAAAATCAAGTGACAACAAAGGCTAAGTGGAGATGTCGTCAGCTTTCGAAAGATGCCACGCTTCCATCATCAGCACTCCTTCGATTGACACACACTTGATGTGTGTCAGATTAAAATTAGCCATTATAATGATCCCAGTGTTCAATTTTCAGAGCTCTAATAAATTATGACTCTTTTAATGTTCCAAAATATGAATGGTTTTAGAACGATCAGAATTTGGAAATTCAAATTTGGCTCTTATTTATGAACATTTAAAAAATTTAAAATAGTTGCCAACTCTTAGTAGGACTTTTCAAATCTTGAAGATGTCCGTGAGGTTTGAATTTTTGTTTCAAATTTCTAATTCTTAGAAATATTACTAAATTGCATAAGAAATATTTTTTAGAAGATTACTTTACTAAATTTACCACAATTTGGCAGCTATGGGCAAAAATGATGAAAAAAGATATAAAAAATTAAAAATGTTTGACACTACATTTTCAGGCACTTGATGCAGTTTTAACGGGTTAGTTTGTTTCACACTTTTTTCTTCCTAGTGCGGAACAATTGTGCGAAGACAAGAAAACAAAAGTCCAATTGATTTCAATAATGTTTTAGTAAAAATATACATGAGGCCATAAAATCCGAGCAGCAGCTAAATTATCAAAACCCAAATAAGGTTTTGTTAATTTTGCTAAGTACTTCCAGAAATTCCACACGAGAAGAAGTTTTCCATTTAATGGGTTGCACTGTGTACTGATAATGATAATGATGATGATTATGATAACTTCAAATTGACTGCTAGTTTTATAAAGAGACGCACGGTCTACTGCACTTACAATCAACAGCAGAATTTGTAAGTGCAGCCAGTGTAGTTTATTTGGAGCTCTCTACGGGAGGTCACTCTCAGAATAAGAGAGTTGTATTGTCTTCCGTTATATTTGAATATTACAACAAACAATGAACATATGCGGATTTCTTATTGCCAACGAAATGTTTTCTATTTTTTTTTTTTAAATCATTTTATAAAATATAAGTTAAACTAAACAAAAGCATCAACTGTTTTTGGCAGCTCAAGACGCAACCCTTTAGATGCGGCTGGCGATGCGGAATATACTAGTGTTGTAAAAGTATTGAGTATTTGAGTACTGAGTACTCAATACTGCCTATTTTTTCGAGTACTCAATACTCAAAAGTAACTACTCAATACTTTCAGGGTTGTATTTTTTCATTAGAAACGCATAATTTAACCAACAAATGTTACCATAAAATGCAACTCTGTGTATGAAAAATATTTTAGTTGTTTTTCTTCTAGAAAAATAATTTTTAAATTGATTAAAAATAATCTAAACATAAAAGCGAATCTATTGTAATGCAAACACAAATATAATTTTGATAAAAACTAATAAAATTGTAATTTATAAAGCTCTATTTTAAAATTTTTCAATTTCAAAAAAAGTATTGAGTAGTATCGAGTACTCAGTTGAAAAGGTATCGAGTAGTATTGAGTAGTCAAAAGTAACCACTATTTACAACACTAGAATATACAATAACAGCGAGCGACCAGCACCCCCACCATTAAACACACAAGGGATAAGTGACCGCATTTGACAAGAAAGCCATAAACAAAACAATTGGCCGCCTGCTGATATGTGTTGAAAACCCTTCAGTTCTTGATGTGATAATAATGTCTGTTAACTACTAAATATTTATATTTATTCTTTGTTGTTGCCAATTTTTCTTTTTCCAACTCATATTCTGCTGTTTTAAGATACTGTTCACTTTTTTTTTTGTATCTTACATGAATAAACGTATGTATAATGTGTATAAATACATTTGGGTTTAATCCTTTACTTTCAATAGTATTAGAGAAATATATAGAAAGTTGCGTGAAGTTGCATAATCAATGTTGTATTATCCTTTCATCTTAAAGTATCCTAATGTCCCTAATACTATTAACACACATCCATCCATACACTCATTCATCCATCCATCCGTTCACATTTCAACTGTTATTGAACCAAAGATGTGTGTGTGTGTATATTTTCACAACATATTGTGGTATGAGTAAGAATGACCGGTTACGTTGGAATCTTCATTTTTCCTTTCGTTAAATATATCCCAAGGATTTAAAGTGATTTTGTATAAGAGCTTTTTGAAAAAGAAGTAGAAGAATATGGTTTTATATTTGTATTAGCTGTTCAAGTAAACACACACCTGTCGTTTTGAAAAATGAAAAGAACCCTTTTTGCATATAGCACGATACACACACACACATGCAAACAATTTTTCATTCATACATTTGTAAATATGTTTATATCAATTTTCATTATTTTCAATACAACATGACACATTGCGGATTACAATCACGCCTGAATGATTGATATAACTTGTATAGGAAAACATGGACATGGATTTTTATTATAAATTTTTACTTTTTTTATTATTTTATTTTTTAATTAGACATTAAGTACATAATTGCAATTGAAACCACAATTCATTTATATGATCTTAATTTATTCAATCAAGTTTCAAAAAAAAATAAAAAATATATCATCATGTTGACAACACTTGATTGTACGTTGTATGTATTTTTAGTTCGATAAAGTTATTTGGTTGGTTTTATTTTTCCTTTTTTTTTTAAAAATTTAATAAACTTTTTTTTAAACACAACAGGCAACTTAACACGGAATTGTAATTAAATTTGAAAATAAACGGGTTAAATTTTGGAAAAAAATTGTTGATGACATCATGAATCCTTTAAATATTTATTTATTTACAGTAGACATTGTATAGAATGACATCTGTATGTAGGTTAGTGTGTCCCAAAATTTGCAAATTTAAGATGTTTTTTTTTATAAGTAGTTCATATAAATTGATGCGAATTGAACAACTGATTATGGAAAAGAAAAACAAATTGGTTACAAATGATTTTCTGGTATCAAAACGTTTCCATTACATCATGTTTCTGAGAAATTTGAGGTCAAATATCAAAAATTCTCAACTTCACCCGTTTGAACTGCTGGACAGACGAGTACTACATGCACCCGCATCTTAGGGATGGGTTCGGTAATCTCAGCTAAACACTTACCGTGGTAATATTGATAGAAAAACAACGCACAACCCACATTCCGAAGATACTCCAATCAATAGATCTGGATACCCTACTTACATTGATGAGCTTCAGAGTACTCCTTTCCACCCTATCCCGAAGTTTCTTAGAAGCACCTGCCCAGATATGAAAGTTGTATTCCATTTTCGGTCGGATATAGGCGGTATAAATAAAGAAGAGATCAGATGGAGTGAAATAATTCTTGGACCTTTTTAAGACACCAAGACACTTCTTTCTTGAACAACATTTTGTTTTCAACGAACAGGACATCGGATTTTCATGCCTCGAATATAGAGAATGTCTGATTCCTCAAAAGCTATCCCACCCATGGATACAGATGGCGCTTATTTTACAAGCGTCTCTGGGTCAACATACAACATTGGGTCTTACGAGCATAAAATCGACCTTATTCGAAAGACCCCACTCGGAGATTGCCGTAAGGTCTTGATTGAGTGTGTCATTTATGTTCTTCATCATAGCTTCAACATCTATAAGGCTTGGTCTATGATTGAAGAAAAATGAGTGACAAATGTTGCTGTCATCTGCGAAAGAATATATAGGATTGAAAGTCAGACCCATAAGGTCGTTAAGAAAAATAAGTTAATGTGTAGGAGAAAGAACAGAACTTTGCGGTACTTCTGAATTCAACTGAAACTCATTCGATGAGAATCCATCTATAACAACACGTATAGAGCGGTCTCTGAGGAAGCTCGATTTAAATCGGGAGAATTCACTACTGCCACCAAACGCAATAAGCTTCGAAACGAGTGCACCGTGCCAAAAACGATGAAACGCCTTGGAAATATCTAGAGCAACCACCAAATTGGTAAATATAACGACAACAACGTTCTGAAAGAAACGCTAACAGGTCTCACGTAGAACGATTTCTACTAAAGCCATACTGCTGATCACAAAAAAATAAATTAGACTCAAGATAATTTAACAACGTTCCGAAAGAAACGCTAACAGGTCTCATGTAGAACGAGTTCTACGAAAGCCATACTGCTGATCACACCAAAGTGAATTGGACTTCAGATAATTTACCAGGTGGTTATTCATCATGCTATCCATGACTTTCGAGAGCGTAGGGCAAATTGCTATTAGGTGTTAATTCTCAGGGTTTGTAACCGCACAATTTTTTGGGATAGCCTGGAGCCACCTTCCAGCAAGATGGAAAAACTCCTACCCGGTACGAGTAGCTAATGAGCTATGAGTTGCCAAATATGTCCAAGCACGCGTTTTTTTAATTCTTTGACATCAAATTTCTAAAAGAAACCTGATGTAAGGGAAAAGTTTTGAGACCAAATCTATGTATGCTGACATAAAACGTCAGCAGCCACTTGCAACCTTATGAAGTGTATAAGTTTCCATTTCATTCCATTTTATTTCACACATTTTTCGACAAGGCGTTTCTATCTTTTTTTTCTCGGGACACGCTAATTAAAGTGAACGTATGTATTTGTACAGTTAAAACTGAACAATTGCAAATGTCAAACAATAATGAGAAAAAAAATAATGCGAATACCAAGATGAACACAACACAGCAGAACAAAACAAAAAAAAAAACATTGTCAGAAGAAGAAAAAAAAATTATCATTTGTATAAAAGTCATACAAAGGACTTTCAGCGGTCAAAAGAAAAGTCTCATATATGCTAGAATCTTTAAATGCTGCTTATCAACGTGAACAAAACAAAAAAAAAAACAAACGAAATGATTCAGCTTGAACAAATTTAATGAATACCAAGAGTTGATTAAAACTACCCAGAGAGATGTTGGATGCTGTTTGTGATTCGCTTGAAAGGAAGAAAAAAAAAAAAACAACATTTAAACTTTCTTAAAGGATAACTCATACGAGAGTGTATGTTATACACACATGAATGTAAGTGTATTGGACCAAAGGAAAGACGAAGCTTTTTCCAGTTGTTAAGTGTTTTCAATTGAAGGTCATCCAAGCAAAAATGTAATGACAAAAAAATAACAACAACTCAGAACAATGCGACCCTTACATACACTTGGTAAGTTTAAAATAATGTGTGAGTTCTTATTTTTTTGTAATCTTTGCATGTATTTGTACTTATCTTCTATTGTCAACATTAGGTACTAGTTATATGAACAAGATCTGTTTCCCCCCTCTCTCAATGATGCCTGTCCAGCTAAACAGTTATCATAGTCTGGATGTATTTATTTTGTTTTTTCTTTTTGAAAAATCTTAGTAAGCTCAACCAGCCAGCCAACCAAGCAACACTATAAACAACACTTATTCTATTGTTCTTAAATGACAAATCACTTTTTACGCAATATGTTTTTATTATTTGACGTAATAGTTTCACAAATTTGTACAATAATAGTTTTATACCCTCCCCTGTGGGATAGAGGGTATATATAAGTTTGTTATTCCGTTTGTAACTCATTAAAATATCGAACTGGGAATCCATAAAGTATATATATTCGTGACCCTCGATCGAATTTAAGACGATCTAATGATGTCCGTCTGTTGAAATGGCAATCACGGCCAAAATACACAGCAGAGATGACTGTTATTCAACACATATATTTGTAATTGCCCTAAATAGTTTCGTATTGCATTTTAGCGAAATGGGTTGAGCGGATCAAAAGTTATGAGTGAAAGTGTAAAGACAGCTCTAAAATTTTGGAAATACAAAATGGTTTAATACGGTTTCTGTTTAATAGATTCAAACGTAATTTGGCACAGAATGATATTATACCATGTATAACATCGGTGTACAATTTGGAAAGAATTGAACCAAGGGGTATGGCAACTCCCACATAGCCATATCATGAAAATGCTTTAACTCGGCTTCTGTTTAACAGGTTCAAATGAAATTTGGTACAGAATGATATTTTAGCATGTCTTATCTCTATGTGAAATTAGGGCGGAATAGAAAAAAGGAGTGTGGCACCCCCCCCCCCCCCCATATAGACCTAGCGTGCAAAATGCTATAACTCGGCTCCTGATATACGTATGTCAAAAAATTTTAACATGGAGTGTAAAATTTTTAAAGAACTGGGATACAGATGGAGTGTATTTAAAATTCGGCGATGCCGAATTTTACTTTTTCAGTTGTTTCTATTGTTGTTGACTAAACCACTCATACACGCACACACACTATCAAACAAACTGACTGGTTGGCTGGCTGGCTAACTGACTAACTATCATTAGACTATTTAACTAGTTAAGTATGTATTCATTTAAACAAACTTAATCTATATGTGTGTGTTTATACAAGTATTATAATGCCTGTCCATTCACACCTTTTTCACCTTTATGACACACGTTAAGCGTGTGTAGCAGTTCTTTAAAAGATCACTGTGTCTTGCTCATCATCATCCTCATTCTGTTGTGAAAATGACCCTTTGACCAAAGTTGTTTGACCAGTCAATCCATAATGGATTTTCATTTTTTCTGTTAAATTTTTTACACGAAATTTACCTTTTTTATTTTTGAATAGTCACTCACATGTGTATACATGGTAAGTGTATGCAAAGTGTGTCAGAGGTCAATCCGTTTGTTGTCAAAATATTATACAAGTGACCTTTCAACAGTGAATACAACAGCATCCGTAAATTCTAGCTGATTTTTTTTGTTTTTTAAGGGTTTAATATATGATGACCACTTCTCTGAAGGTATTTCATGTTTTTTTTTTCTTTTATTTCGTGAGTGAGGGAAAAAGGGTTGTTTGATATAATTCATTGCAAAATTTTTTTGACATTACCTATACCGGAAATGTTTGATTTTCAATGTCAAGAATTTCATTTCAGTTTTTGTATGTTTGTTGCATTACATTTTCTGTTTGTTGTTTATTTTTTTTGTATTTATTTGTTATAATTGTAAAGTGAAAACATTTTTTTTCTGCAATTCACAGAATGTTTTGTGTATAAAATGGACCGGCATGTTAATGGCAGCTTATCTTTATGTTTTGTACTTTATGTCACCGACGACAAATATGACAACATTTTACGCTGGCTTTGATGTTGTTGTTGCTGATGGACTCTTTTTGTTGTGTTTTGTTTTCTTGTAAATTTTTTATCAAAGGACTTTTTGACTTCGGTACAAAGTCAATGGTCAAAAACGTCCTCTATGGCATGTTTATTTAAACATTTTTGCTAAAGCAGATATGAAAAATTATCATCATCATCCTCATTATCATGCATCATAGTATAACTAAGACTCAGTTGAGTAGGAACAAAAAAAATATTTGCAACATAAACTGTAAGGGGTTGTTTTAACCATGCGGGGTAGTGGTCATTGCAAAAAAAATTTAATTAAAATGTTTATACTGTTCGTAGATATGAGTAGTACACACAATCACGCTATACAAAAAATTTAATTATGAAATGCTTACCTGTTTGCAATGTGTTTGATTCAGCATCGACAAACTCTATTTTGGGACGCTTTTTTAAAGGTTGACATCCATCGTCTGTATCATTGTCATTATTACAATCAGCTGTTTCGGTGTTATTTTCATCCTGATCAAGTTCTTGTTTGATGATAAGTTCTTCACATGTACTTTCAACTTCTTTAGGTGTGGTATTGTCGTTTTCTTTGGAAACAAATGAAGAAATAAACAAAATTCAGATGTTAAAAAAAGTTAATTTGCCGTGCATAAAACTAAAGCAAATGTTTAACTTACCATCAACTAAACGTTTTGGGGTACTTGATGCTCCATCGGCCAACATGTCCGCTGGACTGGGTGGAGGTGTGTGTATACGAGAGCTACCTGAAGCTTTTCGACTCGTTGCTGTTAATGATGGTCTGCGATTGGCTACACTCAAGGGTCTACCATCTTCTTCAGTTTTGTCGTTTGAGGGACCTATTAAGCGGTAATTAAAAATGATATTTATAATTATTTTAATTCAATTTATAAGAAATATTTCGAAAGTGGAATTGAATGTTTCCTTTGTTAACGTACAATAAAATATTATTTTCTAAATGGAACCAGTATTAATCATGAATGATTTTCAACTTTGGTTGATGAAAGTGGTTTCATTCCAAAAAACATTACCTCCCTTCTACGGTTCCAGAGGAATCATTCAATTCCACTGTAGAAAGGAATTTTTCCAATGTCGAAAGAAATATTTCCACTTTCAAAAGGAATATTTCCACTTCCAAAAGGAATCTCTCCACTTCCGAATTTATATCTCCACTTCCGAATAGAACCTTTTTCTTTTAATACCTTCCAATCACAGTATATCATTTCGTGTGAAACGCATTGAAATATTGGTCGGGAGCCCCATAAAGTTTATATATTATTGATTCATGATCAATTTTAAGACGTTCTATGAATGTCCGTCCATCAGTCTGTATGTGAATAGTACGATGCAGTCCAAACTGAAAGAGCTAGTCTCCTGAAATTTTAACTGAAGTTAGTCATAGGCTGGTTAAGTTCCTTTGTTAACGAATTTAACCAACCAGTGGCTTAGGTTAAGGTGGCAGTGTACGATTTACACCTCGCATAGACCTCTTGTTCCAAAGCTATACCACAAAACTTTTCCCGTTAGCGAAGCAAGTTAAACACGTTCAAGGTCATTCGAATCTTTTTAATATTCTAAGATGCATTCGCGTTATATCCCCCAAACTATTGAGGCTTATATGATCAGTAAACGATCAGCGACTCCTTGCCACCGCTGGACAGTGACAAAGTATGTGTTTTATCGTTTAATCCACTCCTAGTGAGACTCATCGTTTACAACTGAAGTCCGAGATGAGTCTTATATTCTTAGCATGAATGCAAATGAGACAGTGACCAGATATTATTCCAGTTAGAGCTCGACATTCCCTTCTCGTAAGTAATAATAGGTAATTAGTTTTCCCTAGGTCACTAGTTGGCCATAAAGTTATGCTGATTTGCATGTTGTTAGTTCTCTCCACTTCCTGTTCGCTTTTGCACATTAATGCAATTTCGTCATAGTTTGTAGTGTTGGAACGGTGGTAAAACTAGCACCGTGGTACCTAAACCTTCAGCTGCAAGTTTCGCGAGTTCGTCTGCCCTTTCATTTCCTTGTTTCCCGTTGTGTTCTGGTACCCATAATAAATTATCCTGGCTGCGTTGACACAACATCTGCAAGTCCTCGTAACAACCAACCTCTAAAAAAAACACAACTTTTCCATTTTTTTTTGTATATTTGTTAAACAAATGAAAGAATTTAATAACAGAAAACGTTCAATTTCCTGAATTTGGACCCAGAGGACTATAAAATGTGAGCGTAGATATAAACAAATTATTTTAATAATCATTTAATTTTATCACTTAAGGGGAAAAATCATAATTAATCAATTTAAAAACATTTATCGCAAGGAGAAGTGTCCCAATACGTCTCCCGCCGACTACCCCCTTAAAAACAACGACCCTGAAAATTTTTATTTTTTTTTTTATTTTTTGACATTTAAGAGGGTATAAAAGATTTGGCACAGTCGAATTTAACACTCTCACTTATTTGTATTTACCTTGATTTGAGCACTGGCCATAGTTTTCTTTGTTGCATTGCAATACCTTGTGTTGTATAAATTTTACTATGTCGGAGAGAGCGAAAACTTTTTGACAGGCACCGCAAGTAAGCATGTCTTGAGCAGTAGCATCTGCTTCTGTGGAGTCAGAATCTGTAAGAAAGAAAAGCAAAGTTTAGAACATATTTGTATTTGTTTTTATGTAGCACTAGATCGACTTAAAATCTATCAAGAATTACTAGTCTTATTTATGTAGTCAAATTTAATAAAAATGTAACGAATAACTACAGTATATTGGTGACATCCCTAATATCTTAACAACGATGGAGTTAATAAATTATTCAATAAATTTTATCTTAATACGGTTATAGCCTGACCTCCAAATTGCCAATTACGCAAAGAAAACAATTTTCCTCGCATATAACGTATAAAACAAAGCGTCTCTGATTAACACACACACACAAAACTATATGAGTTTTGGGCGTCTTTCAGTCTTATTACAGAAACTACACTGAAGAAAAAAAAACACCCTTGATATAAGTAAAACAAATTCATTATTTTGTTTTCGTGTAACCAATGAAGGAATTAATAAGTCATAAAAAAATACAAAGAAAATTTAATGCGTTGTTCCATAACTTTGGTGTTTGCCCATAGATTTTTATGAAACCCACTTTTGGTTAACTTTGTAAAGGTTCAGTCTTTTGAGATAAATAAAAGAAATTTGCATTTTTTAATTTAAAAACCTATTTTTATAATATGTTAGTCTATCACGTGAAAATGAATGAATTGACAGGAAAATAATGTGTATATGACTTGTTGGAAATTTTATTAACACTAATTTGGTTTTTATTGCAAGTAGATTGGAGGTACATAACTAGGCTGATCATTCGTACTGATTTGATCAGTACAAGTACCGATTTTTGACGTTTGTTTTAAATTGATTGGTATGGTAATTTTGCAAGACTTACTCGACACGTGTTTCGGAATTTGTCAGATTCTATTGTCAAGAGTATTTAGCAAATGTACAATTGTTAGTCTTATATTCGTATGTAAGTAGACATAATGATAAAACTAAAACGAAATACCCAACCATACCATCTCTATTTAAAATCATTCTTTATGTTTACATAGTTATGTGAGGTATAGCTGGGAAGTAAGTTTACCATTTTCCTTAACTTGCCTACTGCTATTCAACCTTTAAACAATGAATAATTTCATGCATTTCATGAAACGTTTCAAATTTTGAAAATACAGTCTACTGTGTGTTTTGTATTTTCATTATTTCCATGTTAGTTTTCACCAGAGTTATAGAGTAATACATCGACTGTTTTGTAGATCTGGCATCACCAAAGATAATTGGAAAATTCTGGCAATGCCAAACTAAAGTTCAAACGTAAAGCAAAGATAGACAAAAACAATCTGCATTCTCACTTTAAAATTGGTATCTTCTATCTCGCTCACATTTCGATTTGTGATAAAATTTCGTAAACAATACCATATGGTTTTTGTTTACTACTTTTTCAAACGCCATTTGTTATCCTACTCTATAACTCTGGTTTTCACTGCCATGTACTTTAATGACATCAGTTTCATTGATCAAATGAAACTTGGATTCGTTTGAAACCGTGAGTCATTTTTTATAATGCAGTCATTTACAACCTAACCTCATCACAACGCACCACAGAGTCTCTCTGTGCTGACGTAAAGCGTCAGCAGCCACTTTTATTAAACTAATGCCAATTTTCATTATTTTCACGAAGCATTTTTTTCAGTGTTCGAGTGTAAGTTATTGGTGGGTTTATTGGTTAAACTCAATTTACAGTCAAATTTATAGCTTACAATTTACTCTAGATCCTTAAATACATACAGTCATAGTTTGCTAATAAATACACATGCAATCTGAAAAAGTAATTAATTTTCCGAATATTGATTTCAAAAATAATGATATGCAAAATGGTAAGTAGTAGCACCAGTTACACTGATGCCAACTTTTTTTGACAAAAACCCGCTAAATCAGGAAAAAAAATCTCCAGAAAACACCAAATTCAAAAACAGAAAATAAATTTAGCTATTAAATAGCTAAATATCATGAAATTGGAAAAGTAACGGTTTTTTGAAAAATATAACGGTTTTTTTGAGAAAATATAACGGTTTTTTAAAAAATAAAACGTTTTATTAATAATGTATGTATTAGCTATTAAAACAGTTTAAATGTTATAAAACGACAGTTTTTTAACAAAGCCAGTTTAAAAATTACAGAATCGAATACACCTGTTTTGGTCATAGCCAAATATTCGGCAAAATTGATACTATTCGGCCGAAACCGAATATTAAAACAAATATTTATGTAGGAAAAACAAGAAAAAAAGTTTAATTATACCTACAAGGGAGGTCTCCCTGGTTCACCCCGATCTTCGCGAAATTTGGAGATATTGTTCAGAACGAAAATTAATTCAACACGTATTTTTTCAGCGGCCCATGCTCAAAGGTATTTAAAAGACATATCTCTTGGTGCTAACAACATGCCAAAAAAGTTAAAATTTCCGACTGATTAACAAAAATGTAATAAAATTTTTTCCACTTTACTCAATATGACAAAAAGCTGTGCATGGTTGGCCAACACCACAAAGGCAAGTCTCCCTAGTGTCACCCGCGGATCTTTATGGAATTGGTTTTATTTTGTATTGGAGAAAAAATAAAGGAAAAAGTATTTTTTTAGCGGTCCAAATTAATGTTTCGGGGGAAGAAACAGTAATTTTTATGTTTTTTTCGCTTATCCCCCACCTTATGCAAGGAAACCCAGTCATTTTGTGTATAAAATGAAAGGTCTTTGGAAAACCTATCCAAGTCTGTAAAAAACGTGTCCAAACATGGACAACTTTTTGTCATATTGAGTAAAAAACCATTACATTTTTGTAAATAAGTCAAACAAATAATTTCTTTTTTGGCATGTTGTAAGCACCACAAGATATATACTGTTCATTTCTTAAATCGGCTGTGTTAAGACTGTACAAACAAGATTTTTATTCAAAAATTTTTGACAGGTCGCTTTACAAGTCCGCTCATCTAAACGGCTCTTTAATTAAAACAAAAAAAATCAAAAGTATGGAAAATTTTAATTTTTTTTTATTGTTAAGTTGTGGCTGGTAAAAATCGCTAGATTTCCCGCTGCCCGCTAAATCACTTTTTTTCCCGCTAGACGCAAAATAAAAACGCTAGTTTTAGCGGGAAAAACACCAAATTGGCAACAGTGACCAGTTAGCAGTAGAAGCAGTAGTCCTGTCATTGTTTAGCATGTGTTATAATAAAGTAGTGGTGGTATTGTTGTGTTCATTGTCATTGATTTAATCCTGTGGCCATTAAATCCAAACCAATTTTTCTTGTTAAAATTTATTCATAACCTCAATTCAAAACCAAAACTTGAACATATACAAAAAACAAAAATAGGAAATAGGAAAAAAGGAAAAAAAAGGTGTTTGTCATTGATATAAACATAGTTCATATGTGTGCAAACTTATAAATTCCAATCAATGTTTATTAATGGGCAATTTACCAATATTACTGGGTATTGTGTAAATGTTGTCCCTTTTTCCTTTTTTGCCTTTTTTTTATATTCAATATTTGAACACTTTGAAACTTTGACCGTTATAAATAGGGGAGGGATTCTTTTTTTTCTTTTATTTTTGCTTAAGGCAAGTTAACACTATATGTGACCCAAAACAAGTCTAAGAAAACAAAAAAAAAAAAAAAGTTTTTTTTTTTTAGTTGAATGTTTGGCATTGTTTGACTTTTGGTTTAGTACTTGTGTCCACATTGGAAGTTAACATATGTAAAAGTTTTGCCATGATGATTTCATGATT
The DNA here is from genome assembly GCA_963921195.1 of Pegoplata infirma. Classification (NCBI taxonomy): domain Eukaryota; kingdom Metazoa; phylum Arthropoda; class Insecta; order Diptera; family Anthomyiidae; genus Pegoplata; species Pegoplata infirma. The sequence goes on from OY992540.1 coordinate 174,013,511, forward strand.
AGCCCCATAACTAAAAGCATTTTTATTATCTTTTGCTTGAATTGACAATTCCGTAAATATGTGAATGAATGAGTGAGTATGTTAAAGAAGAAAAAGAAAAAATAACAACAAAATACCACAAATATTTCCAAAAGAAAATAAGAACAAAAAAACAACATACATGTGTAATAAAAAAATAAACAGACTAACAAACAAACAATCCCCTGATAAAACAAGGATAATCATATTAAATAAGCAGCATAGCAATTCAGTTGTCAATTAGGTGCTGTATGACACAAAAAAATAAAAATAAAAAAAAATACTAAATTATGGACAAAGGAGAAGATGATAAACGATATAAGTACTAACACAAATGCATAGACGGACAAACGGACAAATAAACAAACGGACACAATTTCATGCCTGGAAGCTGTGGTATGGGTGTTGTAACATGTTTTTTTTGTAACTTCGTGTGGGTTACATTTTTTTTATTCTCTAGTTTTTTCGAATTGCTTCCTGGGGGTGATATAATAAAAAAAGTAAAGGAAACACACACACATTCATAGTTGACTTATTAATTTGTGATTGACTGGGATGAGCCTGTAAACGATATGTTTTTTAGATTCTATTATTATTATTAGTTGTGGTTTATTATCACAACTATGATGATGATGATGATGATGACGATGGTTATTGTTGTTTTTTATTGTTTAATTTTTTTTATAGAAAAATCATTATTTTTTCACCCGCAGTTCCCTTCTTTTTTTATTTATACATTTTTCGATAATTGTAGAGTATGAGGTTTTATTGATTGGGCGTTAAATTTTGCTAATATGATATGAAATGTGTAATCAATTAGTTAATTTTTATGAATTGCTGAAGATGCCAAGAGTAATGACAGTGATGCCAAAGTTACAATAAATAATAACAATAATATGTAAAAATTGATTCTTCAGGTACCAGTCAATTTATCTTTAGACGTTTGCAAAAAAATTGTTAAACTGGGATGGTATATGTGATAAATTTTTATTATGATAAGAGAACCTGCTCTGTATACGATGTGTGATTCACTGGACAATCGACAATCAACTAATGTGATTTACTAGACAACAGAGTGTTGCAAACAAAAACTTGGGCTTTGGGGATATGTTCACTTATTTCAACAGAACACTGACACACAACCCACATTTCGATAGTAGGTACTCTAATAAGTCCACAGAGTTAAGAACCCTTTTTGTGAACACAAAATCTGATGATATCGCAAAGCATAGACCGGATAGAGTAGGAACTTTTGTTCATATTGAGTCCCCGATTCAGTACTTTAGAACGAGAAGATGCTGTCGTTGTTTTTCTATTACAAAACCAAAAATGGCAAGAGTTAAGCACAAGCTACTCGCTACTTACTTTCTCCTAACAGAGGAGATTATCGTTTACTCACGGCCAGTGTTACCATATATTTTTTTGAAAAATCTTATTTTTTCTGAAAAAAAATCTTTTTTTTTTGTAAAAAAACTTTTTTTTGAAAAATGTATTAAAATTATTAAAAAAAACTCACAAATTGTGTTTTAAATTCAATTTTAAAATAAAAAACAAGTAACAGTATAGCGTAGAATGAAAAAATAATATTTAATTTAGAAAAAAAAATATTTCTGAGGTAATTTGAGCTTATTTAGAAATTAAATTTTTGTTTTACCTTCCAAAAATCTTTTTTTCAGAAAAAAAATCTTTTTAGCACCTCAAAAAACTTGCAAAAAAAGATAAATCTTGATATATGGCAACACTGCTCACGGCAGTGATCACAGGACATTGCCTAATTTCTTTCCACGTGAAAACGATGGGACTTATCTCGAATGTCAGTTGTAGAAGATATGATTAAGCTAATACAGATGAAATAATTAACAATTTTCTGATCAAATGTCCCGCATTGACCAGACATCGCGAACGAATACTGGACAAAACAGAAATATAGAATCTGGAGGAAATTGCATCTATCGCCCTTACGCAAATAAAATAAAACTATTCGCAACATGGCTTTATCCTCGTCGCTAAAGAAAGATGTAGTATCGTATGGACCAGCCGGTCTATGCGAGGAGTCTGATCTTTAGACTCCACCACCCCAAAACTAACCTAAGAACCCTTTGAGCAAGTTATAAAAGCTTCAAAATAGACATTAATGTGCGTACCCAATGGGCACTGCCCACATATATGGAAGTTGTATTCCATCTTAAGAGGGACTTAAGATGGATATAGGTGATATAAGTAGTTAAGAGATAGGTTGTTGTGAAGTATTTCTTATACCGTATTCGCATTAATTTTTTTTAAACTAGTTTAAATACTCAAACATAATTAAGTGCTTACTACTTCTAAAAAATGGGCAGTCACATTAAATTATATTTTGGACTTAAGTAAGTTGATCAAAGTGTGCTTTATACGGCGTTCACACTTGCTGTTTTGAAGTGTTCAAGAGTGAGATGTTTAAAAAAGTCTTTATTCTGTGTGAATTACGTTTTTATTCTGCTACTGGTGTTTTGTTAAACAACTTGTTTAAGGTCGCTAGTGTGAATGCCGTATAACTCTTAAAAGTAGTATTACAATGGTTTAAAACTCAGAGACGTGTTTATCCCAACTTACATCACGCTAAATTTTCGTTTCTAGATCATATGTACAGATGAGGCATTGTGTTGATATCGGGAAAATTAGCTTCGGCAGGGAGGAAAGTGGGAGCAGTGAATAATTGACTTGAACCCTTATTAAAAGTGTTAAAGAAGACTTCTACGGATAGATCGACCGCGAAATGATTTTTCTTTGTAATGCTTTTTGCGATAGACTAGAAAGTCGATTACAAACGAATGCTCTTTACTTGATAAGCAACTGTCACGAACAAAAATACGGAATCGGAACATTTCCCAATGGTAATATTGCAGCAAAACATTTCTGAAGTTAATAGAAGAGTTTCGCCCAACCCACATTCCGACGATGCCCTAATAAAACAATAGAGTTACTTAAGCTATTGCCATTAATAAGCTTTACCGCCCTTCTTTGCACACGGTCCAGAAGATTCAGAATAGGCCTTAATGGCCCTGCCCATATTTGAAGTAGTTCTTACACTTTTTCAGAAAGCTAATGCTTTCTACGACACTTGAAAAGTGTGTTTATTCCATCACACTGTTTTTCATGCCTGGAACATCAATAGTTCCCGATTTAATAATATCTATACCACCCATTGACACAGATGACGGTGCTAATACCACAGCGCGTCTGTGGGTTGCCACACAACGCTGGGTCTTGCCCATACAGGGGCCCTTGTAGATTAGTTGGTAGCGTGTTAGCCGATTAGGCAGGGGGTCGTTAGTTTGATTACCACCAGAATCCTTGGTAGATTTCTTTACAACGAGACGAGGGGCATTGTTTTCTGTTCTAGGTTAGGCTGAAATTATTTGAAATTACATGGTTGATAATGAATGAAAACATTTGATTATGGTATAAAAATACACCCCACTCTGAGCTAGTAGAAAGATCTCGGTTGAGGGTGTCATTGATATTCTGTCGCATGACTCCAACCTCCAAAAAACTTGGCCTATGACCAAAGGAAATTGAATGACAAATTTTGCTGTCATCTGAAAAAGAGTACCTACATGAGATTGAAAGTTTCACTTAGAAGGTCTTTTACGAAAATAAGAAACAGAGAAGGAGAAAGAACTGAATGTCTGAATTTAGCTGAAATTCTTTTGCCCCTAACCGGTAATCACACGCAGACGAAGTCATCAGGTCTTGAAAGGATTTCAGAGGATGTTCGAAATAAATCGAGAAAAGATATTAGTACCGACATAAAAGGCAATATGCTTACGTGAGGTATCTGGCTTTTGGGATTTCGTAGCCTTAGATCTACAAGATAATCATGACGTGCGCTGCCATAGTCTGGTGACAGAAAACTATGCAAAGCGATGCTACGCGAAATCTAGGCAAGGTACAGCATCTGGCTTGTACTATGAAAACCTGCCCCCTACATTGGACCAAGAAGCCATTGCAGGTCTTACACCTCACAACATATTGATCAGATCTACGGCAACTATGACTGCGCGTAGGATGAACATCGGTTATACTGACCCTTGAGCGGCTACTCTAAAATCCTTTCTTCAATTCGCTTTGGACGGAAATTTAAGATTCCCATTTGGAAAATGTGTCACTGAGTAAATTTCCACAGTGATTCCTTGAGGAAATGCCTTCAGGTTCTGACAAATCATAGGTAATCCTTGATGACATGTCCTAACATTGTCAGCATTGAATGTTTGCTTTAAGAGTGTGGACAATTCCTCTTAGACGTCTAAAAGGAAATGCCTGCAGAATAGCAGTATATTAAATTACAATTTTAAATCTGGGCAACTATTAAATTTCCAAGAAAAAGATGGCAATATTATCAATATATTTAAAATAAAATCAAAATCTAACAAGTAGAATAAAAGTAATAAATAGGCAAACAAATTTCAAAACAAAGTATGGAAAAAGTAGTTAGGTGTGGGACTAATAAACTGGAGGTTCCAGGTTCAAATCCAGTTGGGACTAAAAAAGGCGAAAAGTTTTTTCTTAATATGAGAAAGACAATTTATAAAGGAAAATGGATAAAAGTAAAAACTAAAGGAAATACGAAATTTTTTTATTTTCGAATGACCTACGTCGGACTTTCCCCAAAGAAGCCTTAGGTGACATGTCCCCAGAAGGTCAGCCCTGACCACTGCTGACTTTGAGTGAGGACATTTTGAAAATTTGTATGAAACTGTCCTCAACCCAGTACATGGAGATATCTTGTAGATGTAAGCAGTGACTCTGACATGTCACCGCTCCGTCACTGAGGATGGCTCGAGTACGTTGCCAACTGGGTTGTGATACCTAGTAGACCAGATTGGAACGAAGGTGGATCATTTGTGGACACTAGAGGCCCAATCTGGTATATTGACGGATCAAAAATAACCTCTAAGGTGGGACCTGGTGTTTACGGTACAAACTCGCGGATCCTCGAACGTATGTGGCCTACGATTTTTAGTCTGAAATTCAGGCTGTTTTAATATTACAAAGGGTATTAAGGGCACTTCAAGCGCTGTCTTCATGGGAGTTTAAATCAAAACTGACACTAGAGGTTTTTGATACCCTCCAAAAGCGGGCGAAATAAAATTACCCTGGTCACATTCTTATGTTCATTAGGAAAATATTTGAAAAGCATGTTGATGTCATTATGTTTCTTCAATGTCATCAGAAGTTCTTTTAAGATGTCTTAATGAAATTTCCAACTGGGACATTATGTTTTCATGCGGTTAGCTCATTCTGTTAAATATTAAACAAACCCTTTATAGGGTCAAATTGTGTACATGTAGTTTTAACACGATTGGTTAGTTTTCTTTAAAGGTTGAATGTTTTAAGCAAATACAAAAACATTTTTATTTTTTGATTTTGTGGTAACAGCAGGTATAATTTAAAGGACCTGCCAACATTAGTAAACACCTCTTCTTTTTTTTTTTAATACATATCTTAAAATCTTCTCTTAATGTTTTTAAAGAAATGTTAAATATTATTCATGTATTTTATTATTGAAGTATGTTTGTTATATCAATAATATTGGGTGTGTATGTTAAGCGTTTCTAAGCAATAAATGTGCCAACCACAGCTGATGTTTGTCAATTTCGGTAAATGTCAAATGTCAGCTGGCCACTTAGTTTTTTTTATATATTATATTTATTTTCTAAACAATTTGAACATACGTGTTGGCGGTAGGATACATTCATATATTTATGGCTTTCAACCCTTTCTGAGTTTTTTTTTTTGTTTCTTTGTTTGAATAACATTTGTTACGGCAATTCTAATGCGTGATATTAACTATGATTACCGAGATTTTGCCATTATGTTTGTTCAATAGTTGGTTATATGTGTCAGTCATATGACAAAGAACTTTTAAACCTATTTGTTCGATACTATTGAGTATTTGTATACGATGATTTTCGTCACTTACAGTTCATTATAAGTGAGTTGTCATTTTTATTTGTGACATAAATGAAAATATGAAAACTTGGTTTATTGATTTTAGTTGCATATGGTTAAATAATAAAGACTACCTAAAATATTAAAGTGTGCTCAAACTGCCCCACATCAGTCCGATTTTACGGAGTTGGCCTAGATATTTGTATAATTTCAGGATTGTGCAATTAATGCGATTTCCTTTTTGTAAATTCGATAAGCAACTTACAATGAAATTTGTTTCATTGTTAAGCAGATGCCTTATAAAGTATTATTTATTGGCGAATTTATTTTGGAATATATTGTCATTAGCATATTAATAGTTTGGCCATGCATATGAATCGTCATAGTAAAAATTAAATAAAACACAAAAAATATTACTGTATTGTAACCCCATTTAGTAGCTATACCAGGACTTAACAACAACAATCAGACCAAAAAGGAAGAAAAATTTTTATATTGAATACTTTCTTTTTTGATTTCTACTACATTCATGTGTGTGTGTTAGTATTTAAATGTTATGTGTGTGTGTGTGTGGAAATTTTATCGTAAGACTAAAACTAATTTATTCACATGTCAACAATGAACGAGTGTTTGTTATGGGTTGCTGATTTATTAAGTGGCGCCCAAAATATCTTCCACCAATTTGCTATACGTTTTTGGCATTTCATAAATAAGCCTTGTAAAAGATTATCTTAAACTATGCCAAAGTAATTGTTGTTAAAAATGTATGTACATACACTCACATAAAAAATGCTGTCAAAATGTTCTTACAAATAGAAATACAACAAAATAGTTTATAAGCAAAAAAAAATAGGAGAATTTAAATTAGTATTTTGCTACAATTCTAAGGACTGCATAAATTTTAGTTTTAATTTACAAAATTTTTAATTACAAAAACCAGGTGAATTACATAGCCGATTTGTTAAGAACTTCCTAACATTTTTTTGACTGTATCTACGCTGGACACTTGGAGCTGATGGTGTAGCTACTCACGAAACTTGGAGCTGATGGTGTAGGTACCACAGTGCTAGTTTTACCACCGATCGAAATCTTCAAACAAAGACGAAATTCCATAAATGTTGCAATTGCGAACAGGAAGTGGAGACAACTAACAACATGCAAAATCAGCAGAGTTTTATGGCCAACTTATGACCAAGAGAAAACTTAGTACCTTTTATCTATCACTTACGAGAAGTAAATGTCAAGCTCTGACGGGAATAATAACTGGTCATTGTCTCATCGGCATTCATGTTAAGAAATTAGACTCATCCCAGAAGCCAGTTGTAAAAGATGCGCCTCACCAGGAGTGTGTGAAACGATAGAACACATACTTGTCACTGTCCAGCGGTGGCAAGGAGTCGCCGATCGATTACTGGTCAGATAAACTTTGGAGGATATAACACGAATGGATCTTAGAATATTAAAGAGTTTCGCAATGACTTTGCGCCGCTAGCAAAAAAAGTTTTGTGGTATCGCTATGGTCCAAAAGGTTTATGCCAGGTGTAAATCATACACCGCCACCCTGACCTAACCATCTACGCTGGTAAGCATCTACACTCAAAGAATTATGTAGGTAAACTCCAGTGAATATTCACTTAAAACAACCCGGGTGAAAATGACCATGTATGTTCATACATGCTCATACATGATTCCATGTATGATAGTATATGAACAATATATGGAAATGTATGTCATATATGGGAGCATATATGAACATACACAAGTAATGTAATATTCCATATATGTAAATGTATGCAACTACGTGTAGATAGATATGTCATACTCCTTCATATATGCTATGCATCTGCATATCATACATGTCTTAAAAATAATTTTTTTAAAGGTTGGGTTCGGCAGAACTTTACAAAATTGGACGAAGTTCATGTATGGTTTCAGTCTGAAAAACCCGTTCGGTTGGACAATAATGATTATACATCATCAAGATTGATTATAATTTTTGTATTCTATAGGCGAATATGAACGGCACTAACGTAAACAACCAAATTTAGAAGAAAATTCGAACACTCTGACGGTATTACTGTCAGAGCTGCAAAGGATTTCATCCCTTAATAAGATTTGGTGTTCTGAATTAAACTTTAATGATTGCATTCCCCAATCACAATTTATCGAATGAATTTACATTTGATTTTAAAATATAGAATGAATTCGGTTTCTTTTTCATTCGACTTTGAAATTGAATGCGTAAGTTTTTATAAATTCGATTTTTAAAAGTCTCATGAATAATAAATAAATGAAATAAAGAATGCATTCAGTTTTTAAAATTCTTATAAACAAGAATTCGATTTAATGGTAAAAATCGAATCCATTCCAAGAAATATTGATATTTAAAGATAATTGTATTCAGTGACTATAAAAATCGAATGTATTTTATTTGTGAATTCATTCAAAAAGTGGTTAATTCTTCGAAGCTTTGATTAGCCTAAAGTAGCATAAAGTCCAAAGTATATTTTTTAAATATTCGTTAGTTTTTATTAAAAAATCAGTGTCATAAATTAGTACAAATTATTTATATTTGAAAAAATTTCAATTAATAGACGTTTTATGGAAAAAAATACAAAAAAAAAATTTTCATACAAATTCATGTATGACAATGTATGATCATTAATGTACATGTACCCTCAAATTACGGATATGCACTTGTATGGACATCCATATATGCATCATATATGAACATACATGGTCATTTTCACCCGGGAACTGAAATTTTATTTAAAAACCATTCCACTTTTTTTTCATTTAAAATAAAAACACATTACAGTCAATTTTAAATGTTAATTTAATGACTAACCAAAACATTAAAAAACAAGTGAATATTCAGTTATTTTGTATTGAAAAACAGTAAAACTATAGAAGAAATTTTTTACTGCCCAAATTAAATGTAACAGAAAATTCGTTTTTAATACAGCAAATTATTTTTTTTAAACTACAGAAACAGTAAAAAAATTAAATCCTTTATAAAATAAGTGATTTTTCTTTTAAAATGACTTTACTGATTACTTTTTAAAATAACCTACAAACAGTTAATGACATAATTTTCTTAGTGTATTTTTCTAACTGCAAATATTGCATATATGGAGAAAAAGTTGTAATTTGATGTAAAAACTAAATTTGGAATGTTTTAACAAAGAAATGGGTCATCTTTGACCCACTGTTTAACACCTAAAACTGAGTTGACAATAGGTCAATCTTAGATTTGGTATCTCTATTTTGTATCTACATTTGAAAGAAATCAGTTATGTTCGCTTTGAAAAATTTTCTTGTGAGATAACAACCCAAACCATAGAAATCATTTCTGATGACGAATCTGATTTAGAAGATCACAATATATAAAGATAAGTAGGTTCAGCTTCTGGGTCAGAACCTTAATTTGTAAACTCTATGGTACACGGTAGAAGGACTTTCTGCAATGTTTGTAACTAACTACCCAAATATCGGTCCTATATCCAACTTTAAGCACTCCGATCAACTTAGAATTACTCTTTAGATGATTTAGCGATGTCCGTTCAAATTTTAATAGATTTGTATGAAAATTAAAATTTAACCATCTTGGTGTAGAGACTTTGTTTACCTGATAAAATCTAACTATAACAAGACCATTTCATATATAAAAATATCTCCCGATATTCAGTTAAATCGGCCTATTGACATCAAAAAGATGTAAATTTTTTTCTCATTTGGTTTGTGTGTGGCTTCTACACAAACTAAAGATTTAACAAAAGACATATGTATTTAATGGTTCATGTAGACTTGGAACCCATTTTCCGATAATAAGTGGTGTAAGGTATTGTATGGTCGGTCTTGACCGACTATAGGTTTCTTACTTGTTGTTTGTGGGAATGGGTTATGAGTCCTCAAAAATTTTTTAACGTTCAGGTTTTGTTGGTTAGGTTTTTAAGTGGTTACTAACACACAGAAACTGAAGTCCGTTTTTAAAGTAATTGAAATGATATTGAAAAAAAGTGAGAGAAACAAAAACTCACCCTCTTATTCTTATTCAAATTTGAACACTTTAAAACAGATGTAATAATAGTATAAAAGTATAAGTGTTCAAATTTAAAAATTTTAGAAATTTTGTAAAGAAAAGTTAAATTCAATGAATTTTTTAGTGACAATTGATTACTGTGGTTGTTTAAAAAAAAAAAAATTGCAAATTTATTTGCAAAACTTTGTTCTAGGGCGCACTTCGGCTGTTATGACATGTTTTATTTGTTAATATTTTGAGTGTAGAATTTGTTTGGTATATTAAATTACTCAAATTTTTCAATTTTTCTTCTAGATTTTCAATATTTTTTTGAGCGTAGTTTTTATGTCTTATACTTGAGAAGTTTCAGTATAAAGTAAATTCATTGAGTTGACCTCTTCCTATATGACTATGTAAAATAAATCGTTTTTTACTTATGTTTATACTATACAAAAAAACATTTGTCTTATTACACAGTGCAACAAACTGTGTTGAAAAAAAAGAGCCACACTCATTCAATATACTCCATCAATTACTAATTTAACCGTGAGGCTTCTTTCGGAAAATAAATGGAAGAAAGATGAAAGATTTGAAAGATAGAATGATGTTCTGTCGAACTATGTTTTTATTTATTGTTAAAATCATTTATTTACAAATCATTTTTTTAATAATTTTAACCTAACCGAGAACAATGTCCGCCTCATTGTAGCGAAATCGACCAAGGGTACTGGTTTGAATCGAACCCACGACTCCCTGCTTAATATTCCAGCACGCTACCAACTGACCTACTAGGGCCCCTGTCTGATGAGCTACTAATATTGTGTCAAAAATTCGTATTGATATCTTTAAACTAACCGCTTGTAAAAAGAACATGACACATAGTAAAATTAAAAATGATTTTCTATTACAAAATTCGTTCATTCAATTACAAAATTAATCGATTTCGAACCAATCACGGAAATGTGTATATTTAATTTTCAGCAAAGGTTAAAAATTGAATTAAAACATTAATTGAATCAATTACGACTTTTAATTGAAGTTACATTTAATATAAAAAAAGTTTTAATTTTAATTGAAAAAAATACGATATCTTTTTGATAGAAATCTATTTTTAATTGAGAACGTTGTTAAACCCTCTTCTGGTTCATATCCCCGCAGGGTACTGAAACTCTTAAATTTAGAAAAAAAAAAAATTCAGTAGTCTATAAAAAATTAATGTATCCACACTAGAGATGCGCACCAATCACGTGATTACCGTGAATCACGTGAATCACGCGTGAATCACGTGATTCGTGAGTAATTTTATTTTCTACTCACGTGAGCGTGCGTGATCGTGAGTAAAAAAAAAATTTCGTGCGTGATCGTGCGTGAGTAAAATTGCTGCGTGATTTTTTCGTGATTTTAATTTTTTCTCCGTTTTTTTAAGTTCTTTCAAATAAATTAATAAATTTAGTAAGTTTTTTGAACCCCGTGTGGGGTTGCTAGATCCTCCATCGGGACCCTCCCATTGGCGAATTGGGGACGTTCACCATATTATAAATATGGCGGGCACCGGGGAAATAAAATACTCGGGGGTGACCAAAATCTAGCCTAAAGAGTGGCAGCTGGTTCTTTAGTACCGTAAATGAACGAATGTATATTTACGTATAGCAGACGGCGCAGTGGCAGCCACGAAAACGGCGTTCTGTACAGCGATTTCCGTCAATGAACTCATTGACAGCGGGCGTCGGTCTTGGAGCAAGCGGCTCGCTATATAAACGTGTTTTTAAAGTCGGGATGGCGTCTTTAAACTGGCAGCCCCAGTACCATCATAGGATACAGAGGACTAATCATCCGCTTATCCGAATATTCAATGATTAACGAAACTACTACAATGAAAATCAATACAAATGAAGAATCCCTTACTAAGTTGACGACCTTTGGCACACGAAAACGGATAAGAATTGGACAATGGAATGTTAGAACGCTTAGAGAAACATCCAGACTCGCACAAGTAGAGTCGCAATTGGCTAAATTTAATGTTTCTATTTTGGGTATAAGTGAAATGCGGTGGTGTGGTAGTGGTGAAATTATTTCGGCAAATGGTAATGTTGTGGTGTACAGTGGAAAAGAGAATAGGAGTGAAAGCGGAGTAGGTTTTGTAATTTCAAAGGATTTAAGAAAAGCCCTGAGTTGTTGGAATCCAATATCCGATAGGATAATAACAGCCCGCTTCTTTAGTAAGGTCGGGAAATTCATCACCATCGTCCAATGCTATGCACCTACGGAGGATGCTGATGATTCAACTAAAGATGAATTTTACAACCAGCTAACGGCTACAATCCGCAAAGTGGCAAACCGCGATATTCTTGTGGTGACAGGAGATTTTAATGCAAAGATCGGTAATGAAAACCATGGCCTAACTCACATAATGGGAACACATGGCATGGGAACAAAAAATGACAATGGAGAACGTTTCATTGAATTTTGTCAAACTTTTGATTTGGTTATTGGTGGGTCAATCTTCCCTCACAAAGATATTCATAAATATACGTGGACATCCCCAAATGGTATCACGCGAAATCAGATAGACCATATCTGTATTCGTCGGAAATGGAGAAGAGCTCTAGAAGACGTACGTACTAAAAGAAGCGCTGATATAGACAGCGACCACGAGCTAGTGGTTGCCACAATCAAAATAAAACTTAAAAGTTTATACAGGAAAAACACAAACCAAATACATAAACGCTTAGATATCACAAAACTACGAGATAAAACAAAAAATGAGAAAGTTGGAGAATTGTTAAGAGGATGTTTACCTTCAAGCAACAGAACTTGGGATGAAACATGCAACTCGCTTAGAAATATCGCTAAAGATGAAATAGGTTACAAAAGAAATGAAAATAGAAAAATATGGCTATCTGACAGTACCTGGAATTTAATTCAGGAAAGAAATTACTTAAAACAACAACAACTGGAAAACCCAAATTTTAAACCACAGTATAACACCGTAGCGAAAGCTGTTAAGAGATCCGCCCGGAACGACAAAAGAAAATACTTTGAAAATATAGCCACTGATGCAGAAGCAGCTGCAGGAGCGAATAATATGAAAGAGCTTCATCAATTAATAGGTCGACTTTCGAACCAGAACATGAGTCGTAACCATGCCATTAAAGATGCAAACGGTCAGCTACTTACCAACCTGAAAGACCAAACTCGTCGATGGAGGCAGCATTTCGAAAATATTAGTAACGTCGCGGAAGAAAACAATATAGAAATCTCTTCAGATCTCGAAACTAGAATTGCAAACGACACGATATCTGACGATGCTCCAAATGTCGCAGAAATCACGAGCGCTATTACAAAACTTAAGAAGAATAAGGCACCCGGAGAAGATGGCATTCCGCCAGAGCTCCTTCAGGCTAATCCTGCAATATCAGCAGAAATTTTACATCCTTATATAGCTGATGCTTGGGAAAATGAACAGTTTCCAAATACATGGACAAAAGGAGCCGTCATAAAACTTCCAAAGAAAAACGATTTGTCTATTTGTGATAACTGGAGGGGCATTACCTTGCTCAACACTATCTATAAAGTAATTGCTTTAATAATAAATTGTAGACTGCAGTGCGTCGAGCAGTCATTAAGGGACGAACAGGCAGGTTTTCGACCTCATCGAAATTGCTTGGACCAGACAAACACTCTTCGTGTCATAATTGAACAGTCTGTAGAATGGCGCACACCGCTTTATTTAGTCTTTGTCGATTTTAAGAAAGCTTTCGATTCCATTAAACGCAGCGCAATATGGACTGCTTTAAAAGCAAAGGGCGTACCTTCGAAACTAGTCAACCTCATCAAGGCGATGTACACCAATACCGCTCTAGAAGTTCGTCATAATGGTATGAGAAGCGAGCCATTCACCACAAACGCAGGTGTGAAACAGGGATGCCCTCTGTCTCCTTTACTTTTTGCAATTGTGCTTGACGATATCATGACAAAAATATGCGCAAAGAAAAGGGGTATAGTGTGGGATTTCCACAAACAACTGGAGGACCTAGATTTTGCCGACGATATCTGTCTTATATCACACAACTTCAAGGACATGCAAAACAAAGTGGATGATTTGGTAATATTGGCCGGGACAGTTGGTTTAGAAATTAACATTCAAAAAACATATGCAATGCGATTAAATTACGTTACCGACAACCGAATTAAAATTCAAAATCAAACTATAGAATATGTTAGCCACTTTTGTTATTTGGGATGCATGATGTCAATAGATGGTGGGGTTGAGGAAGATGTTTCTAGTAGACTCAAAAAGGCAAGGTCGGCATTTGGTCGTCTAAATAAAACGTGGCGGTCACCGCAGATATCGCAAAACACAAAGATACGCATATTCAATGCTTGCGTAAAATCTACACTGCTTTATGGAAGCGAAACCTGGCTGATGTCAAATGTTATAGCCCAGAAACTACAGGTCTTTATAAATAAATGCCTGCGAATAATATGTAGAATATTTTGGCCAAACACAATCACAAACGCAGATCTTTGGAGGTTAACGAATGAAGAGCCTATAGTACGTCAAATTACAAGAAGAAAATGGAGATGGATAGGACATACTCTCCGTAAACCCATTGGCAGCGTTACAAGAACCGCATTAGAGTGGAATCCTCAAGGAAGTCGGCGTTCCGGTCGTCCAAAAAATACATGGCGTAGAACAGTTTTAAGTGAATTAACGACCATCAATAAATCTTTTGATGAAATCAAATCAATATGTAATAATAGAAATAGTTGGAATTTAATTGTAGAAGCCCTATGTTCCCAAGTGGAATAAATAAAGGAAAAAAAAAAAAAAAGTTTTTTGAGCAATTTTAAAAAAATTTCGCTGTTCAAATTGATTAGAATTTGCCACAGCATATTTCATAATTGGATTTTAAAAATTCAGTATAGTTTTCGAATAGTCGCGGGTCGAAAACTTTTAGCAAAAGTGAGAAAAATACAACCTGTATAAGGGATATAATCTTATCCCTGTTAAATTTTTTAAAACATTTCAAAAATAAAAAAATAAAATATTTTCTAATGGAAAATTATGGGAACCTCGTACTCAAACCAGAATAGCTTTTGATCCCCCTCTGAATTTTGGATATGATATGCAAAACATTTTGACTATCACCGAATTTAAAAAAAAAATCGAAGATGTGTTGTTTTAAATATTTGCAAAGAAAAAAGTTTTTGCATTTTTAATACTTTTCTTTAATGAATCATTTTGTATTTAAAATTATTTCCAAAAAGCACAAGACTTAAGCTCTCATATGAGCCAATAGTTGTGAAAATCGGAAAATTGGTTAAAAAGTTAGAACATGTTTTATGTGATGATATGTTTTTCTAATTTTGCAAAAAAAAAGTCGAGCTTTGACCTGACATAATACGATCAGTAAACCGAATTTTAAAAACGATAGAAAGTTCCATTATCATAGGTATGTTGGCTATCTATGTGCCAATTTTCAATTAAATCTGAAGAAACCATTCTCAAAAACTACTAAAATTGGCTCTTAATATTTTGGAATTGCCCTTTAATAATTACAAAAACACTTTGTAAATTTAAATAAATTTTAAAAAAATAAAAAATATGGCATAAAATTTTTTTTCATTTTAATTCGTGAGTATTTCGTGAACGTGATTACATCGTGAGCGTGATTAAAATTGTTTCTACTCACGTGAGCGTGCGTGAGCGTGAGTACAACAAAAAATTTCGTGCGTGATCGTGCGTGATTAAATTTTTTTTTTCGTGAGCGTGCGTGATCGTGATTGAAAAGTCACTCACGATCCCATCTCTAATCCACACACCGCCAAACCCTTTACTAAGCAAATACTATCGTAAGTTGGTCCACCCCAATTTTAATTTACTGTTGCACTGTGTTATTTGTTCGTAGCGTATATTGTTTACGTATTATTATTTAAATATCGTTCAAACATGTGAAACAATATTAAGTTTATCTACAAAAAAAAAAGTAACATTCGTTTTTTGCTTCTCCTTATAAAAATGAAGTGAAAAAACCGAAAAAAATTAAATAAAAAACGACTGTGCAAATATTTGTTACAGCGGGCCACATTTTAAATACTCGTGCATTTTATAGGTACACTGAAAGAAATTTAATTTGTTATTTAGTAAAGTTAGGGCGATGGTTTATTTTCATTTGATAAATACATATTGGCCCATACCAAAGAAAATAAAAAGCCTATTTTAACAAAAGTTTTATTTTAAATTTCAAATTTTGTATACATTTTTTGAAAGTCGATTTTAAAAACAAAAACAATTTGTATGTAAATAAAATTAAAAGTCGGTTTTAAATTTGTTTAATTTTTCTGTGCTGATTATTTTTGTTGAAATTTTAAAAATTATTTTTTTTTTTTAATTAAAAAAATTTTGTCTTAGAAGCAAAATCTACTTATTTCTGAACCCGATTACGCCATCAGAATTTAAAGATATCACTGCGCTACAGCGAACTCACCGCAAACAAAATTTGTGTTGTTGGGTTGTTTTCAATTAAAACGTTGTTGAATTAACAACCAGTTTACTTGCATTGACAAATTTCGTTGTTAAATAAAATATTTATTATTTTCTTTGCTAATACAATTAAATTGT